>VXAB01005239.1:0-120665 GCA_013399175.1 Odontophorus gujanensis
CAGACAGAGGAGAAATTTGTTGCCCGTCAGGTGTTAAGTGGATGCAAGAGAGGAAGTACTAATCTGAAAAGTCTGCTTAAAACAAGAAGAGAAATTAAAATCCAACACAGAAAAATCTGCGGTTTGTATCATCTAGTTTAACAGCAGTCACTGCGGTCTGAGAGCATCTATTAAGAAATCTTAGTTCATTTATTCAATAATCATCAACATTTGTAAACTACTGCTTGCAGATAAATAATACCCATATTTATTATTATTGATATGAACAGTTGGCATCATTTCTGTATTTATTTTTGTACAAAGTCTATTTTGTCTGGAAAACCTGTCTTCTCTGGAATTTATTCTCTACTGCTCAGTTAGTGTCAGTGGTTTGTTTATGAACTTGTTCGTCCCAGTTCCATGACTAACAGAGCAGGGGACCCATGGACCCATGCCCCAGGAAAGGGGAAGAGGGATGAGGGAGAGGGTAGGGAGATGGGTCTAAAAGCAATGATCTGCGGAGGAAAACTAATTTACTAAATAAGATACCAGAATGCAAAAATAACAGAATATAATACAATATAATGGAAATGAGGTTAATAAAAAATGAGAGAGTGTCCAAAACCAAATGCATTACTGAAAGCTGAAGGCGAGATGGCTAAGGAGCTCCCACTACAGATGAGCAGCAAAAAAGGGGCAGTCTCAGGACTTGCGTGCAGCTTTATCTTTCCCTCTCAGTAGAAAACAGGAAAGCAAAGTCCTCTGAGGAATGTAGTTTTTCTTCTCTTCTGAGAACCAGGTACCCAGAAATTTGGCAGTCCATGGAACTGGAACATCAACCCTTTAACTTCCAGTGTCTTACATGATGTTATGATGTGGAATACCAATAACAAAAAAGTCATAAAACCATGACAGTTCAATGACAAGAAGATATTATCTTTGTCCATAATGCATTTGCTTTTTCAAGAAAGATTACACATTACATCAATGAATTCCAAGGATGAGAGTGTGAAATACTGTTCTGCCTAAAATAAGAGGAAATCGCACGAGGTTTTCCTCCCCAGACTTCAGCCCTTGAGTAAAACACGAGATGACCTCAGTACACCAGAAGGCAGAGGGAGGGTGGGCTCAGCTGGCATTCCCAGTCAAGGCTGGACAAGGAACTGCTCCCAAATAGCAGTATGGGCAAGGGCACGCTGCTGGCTGCGGGAAGGGCTATGCACACGGACACAAGCAATTCTGAGTCATCTTCCTTCACCCCACCTTATTTCCTAGTTATACACACAAAATTAGTTCAAGGGGATCAGTGCGTCAGTCCAACAGTCCCATACCTCAGTAGGATATCTGAGCCTTTCATCACACCGACTGGACAGTAAAGAATTTTGATTCATAATTCAACCACATCCTCTGATTTATATTCCAGGTATCCAAAACAGGCACATCTCAAACAGTAAAAAAAAAATATGGCTATTCATTCTATTGATACAAAACTACATGCAGACTATCTTCTAAATAGAATACTAAAATAAAGAATACTAAAAATTTACAGTTTCCCATAGAGATGTGTATGCAGTAATTTGTGAATTCAGAAACTATTGATTACACATCTGTATTCTAAAGAACATTATACCAAATAGCACAATCTTAAAATAATTACTCTGTACATTTTAATCAGTCTATAAAATGCAGTTTAGAAATACATGTTCCCAAATACATTTAAACAATCACACTAAATATAAAGAAAACCTCATGAAATCAAACTAAATCATTCCTACACAGTGTTGCAGTATGATTACATCCCTACCACTGCAGAAAAAAAAAATACTGTTTCTTTAATCTTTAATAAGTCTTTATACCTAAGCATTTAGTTACAAAGCTTTTACCAAAGCCCAGCATAAATATTTGCGCGTGCAAAAATTAAGGTAATTATTCTTTATTCCCTTCCCACCCTGCCACCTTGAGACAAATGACAGCTCCTCTCCATGGCAGCATATTGCACAGAACACAACTCACCTCTACCATCATCCCTCCCTTCACTGTCTTTTTCCTCCATTCCCACAGCAGTCCACTTACTCTGTGCCTTACAGCACGCACCTAATACATCTGTTTCTATCTACTTCTGAAGTGTTAAAACAAACCAGTCTAAGCACAACCACGCCTAAAAATCTGGCATGAAATTAACTTGCAACTATGACCCTATTTCCAAAGTTCTGCTACAATGGGTCCCAAAAATGTTGTGTCCATTCTCTGCTGATCATCTATACAAGGAAACACCTGGATACAACCTGTAAGAATCTACATTCCAGAGCTTGCTGGTTTAATAAAGGAAATCTCCAACAACAAAAAAGCATGCCTACAATTAAACAAATGCTTAAAGTGAACTACTTAAAAAGTTCTAGATGCAGTACACAAATAGTCTAGGTTTTGTTTTCATAGAATCGTAGGATGGATTGGGTTAGGAAGTCACCTTAGAGATCATCTAGTACCAACATCTTTCACTAGACCAGGCTGCTTTTGTTTTGAAAAAGAATACCGCTGTTGAACTATGTGCTGTAGTAGGGAAGAGTAATAGAACTGATGCAATGACTCAGAGAGGATAAAGTTTCACAGAGATAATCCTTCATTACAGGAGCTGAAATAACTGAATCAAGAAGACAGATGACCTTCTGAGCACAAAAGCTAATAAAGCACAGAAGAGAAACTAAAAAATGAAGTTGGATCATTGCTTACGGACTGGGTGGGAAACAGCAGTCTCCAACTTTTCACAGACCTCAGTGTGTCTTGAGACAGGCCACCAAAATCAGTTTTCCATTCTCAAGAGTAACACCTGCACTTTCAGCAGGCCTCCGGGACCAGGACCAGACTGAAGGGACCTCACTCCCTGCCTCAGTGCCTGTAAGGTGCCCATAGCTCAGTTCACCCAGACCACACCGTTAATGTGCAGCCTGATTGCAGTCCCACTACAAATCCCACTGGTTCTTGTACTATCTGATAGCAGAAGCCGCTCCTGAGAGAGTTCTGCGGCTCATTTCTCTTTGATCCTGGCCATGGGACAACACTGTGAAAGCAGACAGAATACATGAGCAGCAAGTTTCACAACAGCATACATCAAAAAATTCAGTATAGATATACCACATGGCAAAGAAATAGAACCATCTCATCTATAAACTGCTGTGTGCGGACAGTTACTGCTACTATTCTCAATATGAGCTGTGATGCTAAAAGATTCAGGAAAAGAAAATGAGAATCTCACTCAGGGCATTCAGCTTCTTATGTAAAACTGTAGTTTCTGAGGCAAAACTATCAATGTGTATTCTAACCTGAATATAAATGTTCCAATCCCCTATCTATAAACTCAGGATACTTCTCATTCTTTAATCTTGATAGGTGATTGAGGCAGGTGCTATCTACAGAAAATACTGGAAGAAGGACAGTTGCATAGGAAAATAATGAATTTTTTGCAGATTGCCTTGTGAAAGGAGCAGGAAGCCACCAAAGAGAACGTTCACTCACATCATGATGCACAGCACCTGCCTGCAGCCATGTAGAGCTCTGTCCGCCTAAGCACAGCACAGCTGCAGCTCACAGAAATCTTCAGTCCGTCAATCCCTTATCAGGAGTCACAGACTTTGGTAAGACTCACTGCTTATGTAGCCTCTAGCAGCCAACACTGAGGTGGTACCACAAGCTTGGGTGCTTCTCTAGCGTGCTCTGTCATGCAGTGCAGACACATTCCAGCATTCATCTGATTTTTCTTGCTGTTATGCTAGAAGCCTTCGGGCTTAACAAGGTTTCAGCAATAAATACTATCTCATGACTGCTTGGTAGGTCCTGTTTAAAAAACTCAATAACCGAGCATTTAAAATTATGTACTGACTACAAGAATGTAATTAACAAAAAGACAGCTCCTGTATCTCCTTGAAGAACTATACTGAAATTCCTGGTCTATCAATAAAGTGCTCCATTCTTCTTCCATCACTATGATGTTCCAATCCCAGAGATGCTCAAGGTCTGACTGGATGGTGCCCTGAGCAACCTGTTCTGGTGGGTGGGAACCCTGCCCACATCAGCTTGGTACTGCGTGGGCTTTAAGGTTCATTCTGAGCCAAGCCATTCTGTGGCTCTATGATTCTATGACTTGACATGCTTCCATAACAATACTTTCTCCTATGTGAGCATTTAAAAGGGGGATTTACAGTTACTTCATTCCTCACCATCATTTTTGGTACAGTTCCAACTTCTGTGTTATAGTATAAAAGAGAAAATAATTTCATTTCAGTTAGCCTTCTTTCCCTGAATTTTTTAACACAGGACAGTGGTTGCCAACCTCTTCAACAAGCTTTCAGTATCACATACTCATGAATCACAGGCATTGGAAGATCTAGATCATTTGGTCCAACAACAGGTTTGCTAGAGTATGTTGCACAGAAAATTGTCCAGGTGGGTTTCAAGTTCTCCAGATAAGGACACTCCACAGCCTCTCTGGGCAGCCTTTCCAGTGCTCTGTCATCCCTCAAAGTAAAGAGGTTTTTTCTCAGGCAGAACTTCCTGCGTTCCATTTGTGCCCACTACCCTCTCTCCTGTCTCTGGGCACCAATGAAATAAGCATGGTTCCATCCTCTTTACACCTGCTCTTTATGTATTTATGAGCACTGATACGATCCACCCTTTGTCTTCTCTTCTCCAAGGTGAATAGCCCCAAGTGTCTCAGCTCTTCCTCATAAGGGGAATGCTCCAGACCCCTAATCACCTTTATGACTCTCCACTAGAGTCCAGAATTTCCCTGTCTTTCTTGAACCTGCTGGTCATGTTCTTTTTAGTGCACCACTGGCCTTCTTGTCCACAAAGCCACACAGCTGCCTCATGGCTAACCTGTTGTCCAGCAGAACACCCAGGTCCTTCTCAGCAGAGCTTCTCTCCAGGAGATCAGCCCCTAACCTGTACTGATTACATACAGTTATTCCTCTCCTGCAATTTACTCAGACAGATTACAAAAGTGGTATCTGCTTTCTAAATTCAAAGCCTTAGCTTCTTTCCTAGGGGCATATTCTATTCTTGGCTAAGAGCACCAATTTGCTCTTCCTAAATGCTAGTTTATATTTTCAGTTGAATTTAGCATCGCCTATGCTCTTTCAAACTTATAATTGCAGAATGCAATTAACTATTCCTTCACTAATAGGACTCACATCATCTAAATTCAGTAAAATTTCTCTGTGTTCCTTTAGTAGGTTGTCACATGTTCTGTAAAAATTATTCAGCTGAAATCTAGCAGCAGAATATGTAAATGCTGCTGTGGGCATGACTAATTTACAGTCCGCAGATCTGCTCAGAATAACTAAGCCCAAAACTTTTATCTTGTCACTTTCTTCCCAACGGTACCTTAAAAGAACATGAAGAAAGAGATGAAGGATAGGCAAACTGTTCTGGCAAACTCGCTCTCAGATTTTTTCTGGGCTGTGCTAAACCTCCCTCCTCCCATCTGAACGCGTGTTAAAACGCAGACATCTATCATATGACACGCAGAGGCGTGAGCCCTGTGCATCAACTGCAACAGCTGAGATGGAGAACGCCCATCTCTGCAGGCGCGTGATGAGGATGCTGTCAACTCACGAACAACCAGCAGGCAGGACTGCATTTTGGTCATGAAGCAGGAGAAGCTATGAGATGCAACCCATGGTTAACAAAGTGTGGGTGTGTACAGTCTCCCATGTGGCAACAGCGTCCTATTCGTAACTGATGTCTGTACAGACTAATGGCTGGGAGATCCAACAGGTGACCTGCCAACAAAGACACTGTGACATTATAAATAATGGTGCTATAAACTGTAACTGACTTGTTTGCAAGGTATTTCACCACATCTGTGTGTGTGCACGTGTGTATCTGTAGTTGTTTAGCAAAAACAGCTGGTTTGGGGAGTTTAGGAATTTATCAGTGTGCTTTTATTAAATAAATTTATTAGTTCTAAAAGGTTAAAACTGACTGAAACAGTTTCGTGAGCTTCCTTTTGAGCATTTTCTACTTGCTGAAGTTAAGAGAAGATATTTCTAAGCAGCAGAAGCTCTTGCTGGAAAACATTTACATAATTGCCAGGCCTGAGCAGGAATGAACTAAAATGACTTGCTGTATCCACTTCAAATTAACTACTGCCCAAATTTGCAGTTCCATTATCAAAGCTTTTGGACATATCAAACAACTAAGAGCATGTGGCATCTCCTCCTTTCTTTTCAAACACTCATGTTTTGTAAAGCTGAGGTTGTAGAGTCAAAATGAGTTCTGATTCTTACAGAAACTTGTGTGCTGTAAGTGCACCTGATAAAAAAAGAAGAGGCCTCTAAACACAGCCCTGTTAGAAATTACCACAGTACAAAAGTGACTTGCCTTCCCTATCAAAATTTGAGTACTTGCCAAATGAATTAATCATATCCATTTTTTTAAAGACATAGGAAGTAAAAAACCTGCTTCGTTCTTTCTCAGCCCTCCATCCTCAGTTAGTCACACGTACCTAAAAGTGACAATTCTTCGGAGTGCATGGAAAAGCAAAAAACGTTTCCCAGAATCAACTATCACGAACAAAAAATAAATAGATGTTTCAACAAATCAAACCCAGAATGTTATGCATTACACAGAGGTCTCCTCTAGCGTCACATGAGATTCTCTTCCCCACACTCTGTCCCTCCCAGGTTGATAACTGGGAGGTCCCTGCTGACATCCATGGAGAAGGACCCTGAAAGATCTTACCTTCTCTGCTCCCTTTTGCTTTCTTTTTTTAATTATTTTTCCTTGATAGTGATATCTGCTTGATTGTAGATCTATTCCATTTGTATCTAGGGCAGTTTCTCCCTATAGGTTTGTCACTGACGTACTCCACCTGCTGACCATATTTAAGTTACTTTGATTCAGAGTTTTGTGGTGAAGCTCAATAAAACCACTTTTCTTCCTGGGTTGGTTGAGAGAGCAGTATTTAAAACATCATTTATTTCCTTTCCACAGGACTAAAATGGGATTCTTAAGTTCACAGTGAGGAGGTTCTCTCTGTTGCTGATACTCCACAGATGTTACTGAGCCTACCTAGAGTTCTCCCTAGCTCAGGAAGGCCAACTCAGAGCAGCCTCGTTTAGGTTCTTCTCAGTCTTTCAGAGTCTAAAAGTAGATATATAACTGAAGTAACTTTATAGGCCTATTTATTTCTTAATTAAAATGATATTATACATTTGTAGAATTATATTAGAAAATAGGAATAAATGACCTCAGTAAATGGTAAACATAAATTTAAGCTCAGCTGGTAGCAAATCTGAGCTGGTTTTGTTGCATTATTCTAAAGTCTTGCCAATACTTACTGAGGTAATTTATCTGTTTATCAACTGTTAAGATGCCAAAAAGCATGAACTCACTGCTTCTGCTAACATACAGAACATCAGCTTCCCAGCCATTGGCATCTCATATTTAAATGAGTGGATGAAAATTAACAGAATTCACAGAAAAAGTATCTGTATTCAGGCATGCACCTCTGGGCTACCTCTGCTTGTCCGTAAACTTCTATATCATTTTTCACCTAAGGAACATACTTGCAGCTTTCCCTTCCACTTCATACTGCCTCTACTAACTCAATCTCCTCCTTTCTTCCCATGCAAGTCTCCTGATCACCTCAACATTCTTATCTCTTCAACTTAGTTCCACCAGATATTAAAAGAAAAATTAATGAACATGCAACTGTCTCATTGTTCATTCTAGCTATAGATGTATTGTTAACCTCTGCTCCTTGCTAAACCCATGTGATATCAATTATTCTTTGTGCACAGCTAGAACAACAGGGTGTATTATTAATCAGTCTGTAAGTAGCTACCTCATCAGCACTATGGTATACATGAGTATTTTATGTATAGAACGTACAATGCATATACATGAACATGCAAAACACAAAGATGACATATAATTAAGTAGTTCAAATTTTAAAAACTGAAATCCAAGAAAATTAATAGATCCTAGCTTACTTATTCCCTTATTCTCTAGTTCATAATATACTCACAGCATGTTAACAGGAACAGCTGTTAAATAATAAATGTCTTACTACATTGTTTTCAGCAGGTGCCTCAGCAATTAATTTCTGGCTGCTTAATTTCTGGCTCAGTTAGGAAAAGTAACTGCATCTTATATCACCAAATAATTATCCAAAGAATAACAGAACTGTCAAAGCCAAGAAAGCCACTGCAGAGGATTCTTACTCTTTGTGAAGAAATCTGTGGTTTCTCCCCACACACAGAGAGCTCACAAAGCAGCCTTGAGAAGCCATCCAGGCAGCTTTGCTAAGGGTATTTACTGTGATGTTTATCCTCACCTGGTGTCAGTGTGGCCAACACCAGCAGTAGCAGTCCAACTCTTTTCTCCATCCCATAGCTGGTTAAACACAGACACTGCTAACACCATTTCGGATGCAGTTATTCAGGAACTAGAGCATGGGTCAGTGGAAATCCAATGGAAATCAACACGCTGAGAACCCCTGTGTTTCCATTTTCATTTAATCAATGTGCCCTCGGGCAGCACAACTCCTGGATCCATGCAGAAGAAGGAACAGCCTATGGACAGAGGTGTGACACAGGCAGGGAGCCTAAATTCACCCTCTCAGAATCCATCAGCAATATTACTACATCAGACATAACACAGCACCACATGTTACAGTCCTGAATGCTCACCATTAACTTGCAGTAATATTCATCAGAAACAAATCTTCAAAAATGTCCCAGAAGCAACAAGCTCACACATTTCAAATTTTAACATAGCCCCCAGCTAAACAGCCTAAAATGAACAGAAATGCAAATCTCTGGAAAAACCCTACTCTGTGTTTAGTCATCCACTCATTTCCCAAATATGAGAATCAACTTAGATTACAGAATGCTACTGGGCTACAAACTATTAAAACACAGCTACTATCTGAGTTTTCTATTTGCTAAGTAATCTTTAATACCTTAATGTATCCAATGATTCAATTTACAAGGTAACCATCTAAAAATATGGCAATCATTGAAAACATTCCTATAAAATATTTGTACCATTATCATAGTTTGTTTCAAATTTTGCCTTTTATGTATGAAGCTTTTTAAATACAATGTACAACTCTGATAGATACTTAGTATTTAAGAAGTAGGAACTATCACCTTTCGTGGACTTCCTTGTTAGCAAAATACTTATTTTAACAATTAAAGCTGCCAGAAACTGAATAAAATGGTGCATACAGCAGACTGCAATATTGCCTTGTTGCAGTTTGAAGTTGACTCACATAATTTGCATCTGGACCATATCATACAGTTCATCCTACTGCTCCGAATAATCTAACTCTACCTTTTCTCTCCACAAAAAGAACACGTATTAAATAGCAACTGCCCATAGAAACTCTTATATGTGTTCCCAGTAAGCGTGTAAAAAATTTCAGAGTTCTCCCATATTTTTACTTTCCTTTTAAAGAAACATTAAAAATAACATTTTTTTTTTCCTGAGCAGTACTAGCTTTTTACACAAACTCTCCTACTGAAATGCAAAAGCTTATCACACATCTGTTACAAAGACCTCATTCACTGAAGTCAGCTATGAATCAGCCACAGTAAGACCTTGCTTAAAACACGCAATGTGATTTGCATAAAGCCCTGCTCACTGAGTGTTAGTTGAAAATCATTTCTTTTGTTTAACACTACAGTACCTTATAAGGAATTAACAATGCTTAAAACTGTTTGCATGATAATATTTGGAATCAATCAATCACTCTTTTAACTGTGTGCTACATATACTATGCACCAATCCTACACATGCAAGCCTCCATTATTTTTATAGAGTTCCATAGTAATCCCTAGCAACTTCATTAATATTTCTATCTTGACAAGAATGAAACTATCTGGCTGAGGTTGCAAGCAGAAAAGCCAGAAGTCTGGCTAGACTTTCTGGACTGCACAATGCGAACTTTGTTACATTTACTGAAAATCATCTGCAGTTGAAAATGTTTTACAGCCAGATTTCAAACTGAGTTGACAAGGAACAGATCACTTCTCCCATTCCATTGACTCTTTGATTGTCATGAGCCTGACAACACTGCACCGTGTCACACTTTCAAGTTAATAGGATTTCATAAACAAACAAGCAAGAACTAAGTTCCAGGCCACATGCTTCAGGAGAACTAGCTCAGAAATATGAAACCTGTGACACAGGGGGGCAATAAGGAGAGACCAGGAACATCGATTTTTAACGATATGTAATGTGGAAGGATCTGTTACACGTTGCAGCATCTACCAGGTGAGGGTAAATACTCCTCCCTCTGAGCTGGAGCTAAACAAATCCATTTGGAGAACTCAAAATGGCACCAAGCTCGGCAGCCATACTCTTACAGCACAAAAGAAACCACCAGGGCAATACAACTTTTAGGACTAGGCATGATGGCTCTCTAGAGTAGAACAACGCACCATTTATACAAACCAACTTACTTCTGAAAAAACACATGCATTTTAGCAGAGTGGTACATTTGCTCAGTCATAGATGGCTACCAAATTGCTGGTTCAGGTATGAAGTAAGACAGACAACACTGCATCAGATTACGTCCAGTTCATGCTTTCAAAGTTCAACCCTGTTAACAACAAAATTAACTTTTTTAAAGGAAAAAGGGATTTTCATTAACACCACAAGAAGAAGGCTTCAAGCAAGCTCAGTGATCTGAAACCTTGGCTACATTTTCCAGTAAATTGTATAACAAATATGAGGCAAAGCTAGGTCAGTCATCTTTGAAGAAATCTGATTAATGTTGTGTTATATCTTACATGGCAATTACAGCCTGCATTATGTTCCAGATGTTATGTAGACCAATGAAACATGCACGTTTACCAACTTACCAGATGCTCGTCTTGTGAATCGATTTATCACTGGAGCTGAAAGAAAAGAGAACATTTCAGTTAGATTTTTCGTAATAATCAAACATGCTTCACACATATCATATATAACTTTTTCTCAAAGTCTGACAGCTACAAAAAAAACAATAAGTAATTATTTGTAAACATTTAAAGAAACTCATGTTTACTTCATATATACAAACTTTGAAGCAGTTTTGCAATAGATAGGGCAACAAGCAGTAAATTTTCGAGACTAATTTCAGCTTCTTCAAAGTTTCTTTATGCAAGCACTTGTTCTTCATCACTGGCTGTGAAATTTTTAGGTCTGTATTTTCATTCTCTATTGAGCATCATTAACATACCATTAATTGAGCTAACATACCATATTAGCATAGTAAACTACTTTTACTAGATTTACCTATAAGGAAGCCAGCAATAAAGATACTCCTACGTAGACATATTAAAAAAAAAAACTCCAAACAACTAATTTGCAATTCCAGCTGAAAGACAAACTTTGATTAACTTTTAAAAGCCTTCAGGTAATACAACATCGATGCCAGCTCTAAACTGCCTCCCAAGCCACTTCGCTCCTCAGCTCCTCAGAAAAGTCAGTTTCACGACAACAAATCCTAATACTGCTATCTTGGAAAATCTCCAAATACATGGTGCAAACATTTCGAATCAGGCTCCTCTTCCAACTGGGAGAGATCACAAACTCCATCTCAGAGCATAGGTCTGCATTCTGCATCTCTCTCATTCCCAGGCTTATCAGCTTCTTCAAGAGCTACTAGAGATACAACAGATAAAGGTTCATACATTTTGCCTTCCAAATACAACCCTCAGACTGCTTGTAATTAGTATAAAACACTGGTCTTGAACTCTCATGTGATAAACAGCGCTGGAATAAAGAGTAAGAAAAAAAGCTGAATGACCTAATTTCAAACATGGGCAACAGCTACATTAAAAATGCATGCTTCTACAGCACTTATTAATATTCAACCTTAAAAATTACTCTCAAGGTTTACATGGAATTGAAAAATGAAAAATATTGAACTTTTTCATCTCACCCCTTTTAATTTTACATGGATGTGATGAAGTCTTTCTTGAAAGTCTAAGACAATATTAGAGGGCGAAAAATTGCTGAGAAAATAGAAGAGACAGTAACAACTTGAGATGCAAACTGACTTTTTATTCCTTTGGGCAGAAGAAATCAGAGCAAAGATATAAACTCTGAGCCACAGCTGCAGATGGTTTTGCAAGCATATATAGCAGTGATGGGTCCAAATGGCAAGAAATGCACTGGGAAATCCAACTGCATTGTCTCAAAGTGCTCTACAGGAGCAAGGAAACCTCTTGCGGATAAGTAATCACAAACCTCAAATACATGTATACATAAACAAGATGGTATACAAGATCTATGCATAGTGAGTGAAATTATTTTTAACCTCATTTTCTAATTCTGTCCTTTTTTTATTTAAAAAGGCAAGATAACTATTTACATCTTTAACTGAGCAGGCACCAGATTTTATGCAACTACTGTTTTGCAATAGACAAAGCCATCTGATTCCACAAACTGCAAAAGGAACAAGGTTCATTTTGTCTCTAGGGTTAGCCCAGTTTAATTTCAGGACACCAGTCAGATCCTCCACCATCAGGCTGCTGAGCCATTACCTCCAGTGTGCACGTCAGCAGCAGTTCTCAGCAGACGCGCACACATAAAAAAATATATTGACATCTAACGTTATTTCTAACAAGAAAACGTAAAATTGTGCTGTGCTTCCATTAAAAAGCTTTCCCAGAATTCAGGGATGACATTTTGGTTTGACTGTCAGCTCTACGCATTGTGCACGGATATGAAGATTTAACTCTCCTAGACAGCCACCTCAGCACATTTTACCAACACAATAAATAAAACAACTTCCAAAAATTGATGCCTAGCACAAAATCACATCCTTTGGAGACTCCTCCTCTCTGAAACAAGTCACTAAGACATCAAAAGAACAATTCATTTTTCAGCTACTTCCAGCTGCATAAACATTTGAATTCACAAGGAGATTTAAAATTTCTTTCATAATAAATTTCAGAATTTATTTACTGATAGGAGAAAAAAAGGAGAAAGCAGCAACAGAAAAGAATGCTACCAGAGTCTCAGAACCATGGCAAGCAGCTATTTCTGAACATTCAGTGTTCAGAAAGCAAAGCCTTTCTCTCCAGATGAGGATTTTGTGAGGGTCATCCAAATATGCTGCTGGGAGGACTGGGAGCAGTCCTGGTGGTTCTTTGTTATTTAGCATGCTCAACTCCTTCCTGTTGCTTGTGCTGCAGATTACAATCTATTTCTGCTGCCCAGAAAGATGAGTTCATTAGCTAATAAAAAGATAACAAAAATTCAGCTGATGTTTTCACTACAAAGTAGCTGCACAATCAGACAGGTGGTTACAGTGGCTGGCACGATATATGGACCAAGGTAAGCAAAGGAGAGATTAACAAGCATTTTGTTGCAGATGTAGAATAGTATTCTATTGTCTTTTCAGGTCATGGGGAGCCAGAAGCCTTGGCTGAGAAAGCAAAGGACAGATCAGTGGCAGAGATGGTTGCCACACACAGGAGGAACACTGGCTGCTGGCTCTGCAGGCTCTGTGGGGTCACACCGTGGCTGCTGGCCATCTGCCCCCCAGATAGCAAAACCTCACCATTGCAAAATCAAAATATAGGGATTTTTTTCCAATAAAGGGTAAACTGGCATGTGAATAAATTCAAAACACATCCAGTGACATCTGATCTTTAACTGAAATCCATGTTTGCCAATCCTCATTCAGATGGCTGTACAAAAAACACAGCTTTTAAAGTATTTTGGTAATAGAAATCAAGTAAGTAAACAGAAATAATTGATAAATGATCAAAAGAGGTTGAAGAGTTTTAAAATGCTTACTTCGAACATACACTATTCAAAACATTGATTTGCACAAAGACTGCATTAAAAGTATTTCCATCACTCAATAACCATCTAATCACTGCCTTTCCCCCACTGCGTATTTCACCATTCATATTACCCCTTAAGAGTATTAAGCATTCATCACAGCAGCACCGTGAAACAGACAAAAAAATCATTTCAATTTTGCAGGTAGAGAATGTAGGAATGTTGCCAGGGCTGTCTGCAGAGCACCAAGACATCCATGCTGAGACCCCCTAACGGGGCAACCTGCCTGCAGCTAGCTCGTCCTAATAGCACTGAGTGTCCCTTTTTGCAGACTCACAATTTAAGTGCCCTAAGCCAAGTTTGCTCCAGAAACTGACAGAGATTTTTGTGTCATTAACGTCACCTGGAATAAGCAGCCAAACACACTGCAGATGTCAGACACACAGCCTCCCTAGGAAGTCAGGGAGTTTCTGCCTGGGGTATAACAAGGGGCTATGCTTAGCAGGGGCTGCCGGGGTTCTGCTTGAGCACTCACACCTGCACACCAGCTGACAGACAAGCAACGGTTGGCCCCAAGCAAGTGCCAGTCCAGGCTCTTCTGTACAAGGCAAAGGGCTGACAGGAGATAAGATGTATTCCTGTTGTGTGAATACAGTTGGCATTTCGGGCTACAGCCAGCCAAATCTGAAGGGTTTAAGAAATGTAAAGTATGAGGGTTTTTTTGTTTGTTTGTTTTATCCTTTTGCCCCATAAATGTATGATAGAAAGCAGGGTTAGAAGCCCCTGCATCCAACTCACTGTGGTTGTGTTGTGCCTTCTCAAAACTCCAGGCAGACCAAGCCGGGTGCCTCAGTACACTGGGCACTGAAACACATGATGGAGGCATACGCATCACCCTTGCTCAGATACTGGACCACACAGATTTCTGCTCAAGCTCAATGCTGCTGCACTTTGGCAGCTACACTGCTTCTGGAGTTGGCTCTGAGAGCTATACTTGGGCAGCATCAGCATGAAGAGCAATGGCACAGGTAACCCACAGCCACAAGGGCATGGACAATCCAGAATGGGTCATTTACCAGTGGATAAACAACAGCTGATTGTATCAGAGCTCAAGGCACACGCTCATTTCTTGCTTTGAATCTCCAAGAGTTCGTGAAAATGTTACCAGAATATAGATTTAAGAAGATAATAAAAATGCTGTTAACATTAAAGGATGTGGAGCTGTTGGATCAGGTCCAGGGAAGGGCCAAGAAGATGATCAGAGGGCTGGAGCACCTCTCCTGTGAAGACAGGCTGCTGGAACTGGGCATGTTCAGCCTAGAGAAGAGAAGGCTCCAGGGAGACATCACTGCAGCATTCCAGCACTGGAAGGGAGCTTATAAACAAGATGTTTATGCAGCCTAATAATGACAGGACAAAAGGCAACGGTTTTAAACTAAAAGAAGGGAGATTCAGATTAGATGTTAGATAGAAAATCCTATACTCAGAGGGAGGTAAGGCCCTGGCACAGCTGCCCAGAGAAGCTGTGGGTGCCCCATCCCTGGAGATGCTCAAGGCTGGTTTGGATGAGGCCCTGGGCAGCCTGAGCTGGTGGGAGGCAACCAGCCTATGGTAGGGGAGTTGGAACTAGGTGGGCTTTAAGGTCCCCTCCAACCGAAGCCATTCTGTGATTCTATGAAATCAGAGAAAACCACATAATATAGGTCACTATATTGACTACAAAATGCATTAAAGCTGAAACAACTTTGGAACTGCTTTACTCTAAAGAGCTGCTCTCTCTTCTCCCTTCAGACTCTGTCTGGTACATGCAGTGACAGCACAGGAAAATGCCTCAGACAAAGGAGGGAGTTGCTGGGTCAAGGGAGGATGATTCTCATTTCCTCTCAGTGAAGGACCATGATGACTGTGACAGCAATGAGAAGCAGGGATAAATCCAGGGAATACACATGCAGTATTCAGAAGATGAGCAGCCCTTAGTAGCTAGATACAGCACAGTTTCCTAAATAAATGCAACTCAACAGAAAGAGCATTATTTAACAACAAAATGTAGACAATACATTTTATTATTTCCCTCAAATAAACAATGACTTTTTTTTTAACTAGAAAAAGAATTCAAGACCAGCATATCCACTGGGTCCTTACACAAGGGAAAATGGAAAACCCCAGCCACACAAGTGCACAGTGTAAGCAGCCCTTAGCCAAAGAACCAGGAAGGTGAGGCAACAGTACTGCCATCTCACTTCCTCAGAGCCAAACCTCAGCATGTAAGGAGAATCTTAAGTCCACTCCAAAACACTGAGCTCCTTTTTGAATGAAAACCCATAGCTCCTCAAAGCGTAAGATGTGCACATGGAAGGACCTGCCTCTGTACAGAGAAGAGAGCTCTGCACAAGCCTATGTATGCATATGCTGCCCTTGGGTATATAACAGCGCTAAAGAACATGGACATCCATGTATGCAGGCACGCTGCAGGCAGTAAGGCACGGGGTGTTAAATGAATGCCCTCAGGGAGTCCTATAGGTAGAGGCTGAGAAGCCAAGATGCGGATGAAACAACGCTATGGGATTGGTATTTATGTACTACCAGGAGTAAAGCGGAGAGAAAATAATTTTGAGTGTTCTTGGTAGCGGATGTTGGCAGGGAAACATAGGTATGACAGATGAGATATCCCAAGATAACTACTTCCCTTTTTTTTTTTTTGTATGGTATCTACAAACCACGGAAACCCCCTGTACCACAACATAGCACAGATGCAATTATTCCCCTCTGAAGACATCAACATATCTGTAAAAACAAATAAATATAGGTATTACCTAGAAACCAGAATGGAGATCGTATTATCTACATTTTTACAATATACAACCTGATACAAGGTTGTAGACCTAAAATGCAGTTACTCAAAGCTGAATTCTGCAACATTCATTAGCTCTGCAGATGATTTATCCTCTCTCTGTTTTTCAGTCCAAAAAATTACTTCTAATTCACGGTGGAACAGCTTCTCAAGAAACCGGGGAAGCATTAGTCAAGATAAGTTGAAAACTAGAATGAAAAATTGTCTTACACTCATTGGGATACAGCTCCAGAGCTCCTATTTCCACAATGAAGCATTAGAGCAGTTAGCACTGCCCCCTCTCCAAGCCCAGCGCCAGGCACTTCCAAAGGCTGCATAGCATTCTGCACTTAGGATAGCCTTTGAAGGAAAGTGCGATGAAGATCCAGGCAACTATTTTTGTTCTTAAAAATTCTTACAAATACATAGCTATAGTAAGTAAATAAACAGGTACAAACAGCATGGAAGAGAACTGCGCTCCTTTGCGCCCTTCAGTCCATACACATGCATCTCCCAGGCAGTAAACACAACTTGCTCATTCAAACTGAGACCAAAACACAAACTCTCTCAACCTCACCTCCTCCTGATGACTACACAGCACCAAGCTGCAAATCAGTTCTTAAACCCAAAAGCCTCACTTGAGGAAAATTATCAAAAAAAGGCTCATTAAAATTTTTGACAAACTGATTATTACAATGTCACGACACAAAAATAAGAATTAAAACCACAGAGAAATACCCCATTCTCTGTGCTGCTGAACATGAAAACTTAGATTTTAAATAGATAGATGAGTATTACTATGGTACCAGGAAAACAGCAACATTTTAAATGGTCCCTGAAAACATTCAATAAACAAAGACTCCAATACACTGTTTAAGTGTTTTTACATTATTCCCAGGTTATAATTATTGTTAATTTTAAAAAATATTTGTTTTTGAAGTGTTGCTACAGAGCAGCACACTGTCATGGTCCTGTTTTGGCATGGATGTACAGTCATTCACCTCATCACACGCCAACAAAGTATTTAACCTTCTGTAACATAGACCTTGAGTGAGAGGCAAAGAAACCTGTCTCACTTCATCCATTAAGAGATTTCAGCTATTATGAATAATTAACACTGTATGTAATTACTAATACTGAAAATAAAAAAAAAGATGAAATGCCTGTCTGATGTGCTAGAAACAATTAATGGTCCAGTGTCGTGAAACGGGCTGCCACAGCCCATTAATGGGGATGAAATGCTGCTTGGAGAGTGTGGAGAGAATAGGTACTTTCCCCACTGAAACATCTCTTCTGAGATTTGGGAAAAAGAGAAGGAAAGAAAAAAAAAGAATGTTGCTGTATTGAGCACTTCTGCACTTCTAACCTGAAGCGTGAATTCTGTTTTACAGACCTACNAAAAAAGAAGGAAAAAGAAAAAAAAAGAATGTTGCTGTATTGAGCACTTCTGCACTTCTAACCTGAAGCGTGAATTCTGTTTTACAGACCTACATACAACAGAAGCAGGTCTTCCCTTACAAATTCATCCTCATCATTATTGCTAGTGACCAATAAACTCAGTCACTATGTCATTAAAACTTATCAGTCAGGGAAATGAAATAAAAATAAAAAATAATTCACAGTAAAATGCCTAGCCCTTGGTTATGCCAAAGGTTGCAACAAGTTCATTTGCACCAGAAATTGCCCAGACTCAGGTTGAAAACCTGAACCAGCAAGGAAGCTCTGCCATGGAGTCCTGGCTGCCCTCACTCCCAGGCTACTCGGCACACCCGACAAAAATTAATGATGTTACGAAAAAGAAGACTATGCCCATCAGAAATGATGCACTTAGAAAAAAGTGTATGAAACTGAATCTAGAAATACCAATGTATGAGGTATGTCAGTCTTCCTACAACATACCCTACACCACAAAAACCCAGGCCTTCCTATAGAGCCTAAACCCAAGAACTGAAGCAATGCTTTATCTTGAATACCAAAGATCCCTTTCTACTTTCACCCACCGATTTTGTACAATTTGCCAAACTCACTATTCCTGCCTAGCAGAGTCAACTGTTGATCATTATTTTTTTTTTTTTTAGAAAGCATTATCACCATCCCATATGACTTGTGGTACCACCCCTCTTCCCTACCTAAGCAATTTATCCTAATCTTCAAGAAATATCCTGCTATAGCCATAGCATAGTTTGCAACTGACACTAAAGCCCATCTGATCTAAAGTGCCAGTAATGCTTTTATCTTCTTACCATCTGTAAATGGCTTTTTTCCACTTGAAATTTCACAAGCTATTTTAAGAATATTATGGTTATTTGCTTTCTAACACTACAGCGTAGGCGTTTAGATCCAATTTCATGTTCTTTTCTGCTTTCTAATTTTGCTGCCTGAAGCATATTTACTAATGTATGCAAGTTCCCTGTTGGAATGGGAGAAAAACAGGTCATTCTGCCAAAGCTCCACAGCAGTGCCCAACACTCAGGGATGGTGCTGCCTTTCTGCAGAGCCAGCAAATCAGCATTTATGTCATCAGCATCTCACAAGATATGAATTACTTACACCTGTCTTCAAATCAATATTTCTGCCAAGCTGCAAGCTAGACAGCCGAAGATTTTGCATAAGTGACCTGTTGTCCAGAATTTTTAAGTATCTATGAGCCTCCAGTAGCTACTACACAGCTGTGCTTTTGGAACTCCACAAAACCTCAACCTACTTCACCCACCCCCTTTTCTTTTTTTTTTAAATCTCTTGACAACACCTACAAGTTATATTTATTACAGAGGAATAAAGTCACAACCTTGTTGCTGGCAGTAGGTTGAGGATGTCGTGGCTGACAGTATTCTTTTCTGAGGGAGTACATCTCTGTGTGAGTTTATAATTATCTCATCTATTTTATAATGTTTAACAACTATGAACATAACTGATTTCTCTCCGTACACATTTATATCATCTGTTTAATCCAATATATCACACTTTTGAGACTCCGGATTTCCTACTATTAATCATGTTTTTGTCACTTTGCCACTAGATTATTACAAATACTTACATGGGTAAATGCCATTAAAACTTTCTGAAGATGTTAGACAACCTCAGCCTGCATGGCAGAAACCTCCACTACAAAGTACCTTGATAAATATACATTTATATATATGTGTGTGTGTGTGTGTGAGTATAATATATATTACATATATATGAATATGTATAATCCATAACCTACATCACCTGCTTTTTCATTTACTGGTGAAATTTAAGACTTTAGATTTCATGTTTAAGAACATTACATAATTAATGGAAATTTCTCTTGTATTCACGATATTCACTCCCAGCTGGTCAGAACTAAAACATATAGCTTTGTTAGTTTTCAGAGCATGAGGCAAAGCTCTTTTTTTGTTTGTTACTCAGCGCTTAAAAAGCAGTGGATGGAAGTGCTTGACATAAGGCAGTGGTATCAACAGGCAGCCGTGAAGATGCTCAAAGGGCTGGAGTACCTCTCTTAAGCAGAAAGGTTGAGGGAGCCAGGTTTGTTCAGCCTGGAGGAGAGGCCTCATTGTGACATTCTGGTACTTAAAGTGAGCTCACAAATACAAGGGAGACCAACTTTTTACACTGTTTGACAGTGAAAAAAAAGGGGGAATGGTTTTAAATGAAAAAATTAGAGATTTGGTTTAGATATTAGGAGGAAATTCTTTAATAAAAGGTGGTGAGCTGCTGGAACAGACTGCAGCTGCCCCATCCCTGGAGGTACCCAGTGCCAGGATGGATGGGGCCCTGAGCAGCCTGAGCTGGGTGGTGGCAGCTAGCCCATGGCAAGGCATTGGGGCTGGTGGGCTTTAAGTTCCCTTCCAGCCCAACCCAAACAATTTTGTGACTCCATGATGCTATTAAGGAAAAAAAAAAAAAAGCCCAAACTGTAAGCGTTATTGCCTGAATAGCCTGAATATTTTAATGAGAAAAATGGCATTGAGGCTGTTTCTGAAACATATCTATACACACACATTTCTGTATCTCTCTCTTAGCAGCTAGATAAAAAATAATCATGCACAAAAAGAAAAGCCTCTGAATTGTTCTGTCCTCATTCCAACCACATAAATGCCAGTTCCTCAGAAGTTTGCTGATAACAACAGCAGTATGGTGCTTTTTCACTCCAGCACACTGCTCTAACACCCATCCCAGCCCATGGGCACAGCACATTGCTTGTCTCCTGTTCAGACAGCTCTTCTGTTTTACAGTCTCCAAACAACACCCTCCCCATTGCCAGACAAACTGGTTGCTGTCTGGCAGCTAACATAAATATATAGTGAAACAAGAACATGGAGAAGTCCCAGTGTCCTCTCAGCAGCTAGGCACACATCCACCAGAGTGCCTCTACATGATGGTAACACCTCACCCAGGTGCAGGTCCTACAGAGCAGTAATTCCCAGATAGGTTTTGTTGGTGTTTCTCTTCTGGCTTTGTAAATCCCTGTACTCTCAGGGTGTAGATCTGAATAACACCAGTAATATAAAAGCTCAGACTAACAAACTAAAATGTTGAGATTTTAGAGGTTGAGACAAAGATTGAAAGGGGAAAACAAAAAAATATTATTGTCTATGCATGTGCAAAGCTAGATTTCTGCAAGCAGAAACTCATGTCCACATAAACCTCATGCACCCATGCAATGTTTGCAAGAGTGAGTGCAGACACACAGGACAACATGCAAACACCAGTCCAGGGAGAAGGTGGGATTCAGACTCAACTTTAATAAGAGACACACCTCCCTGTCATCCAAAATCACCACCCACATTCACAAGACTAACAATGATGCACTAACAAGATCTCAGTCACAGTTTGGACTGACTCTGAATAGACAAGAAAAGGGTTAAAGAAAGTCACCAAAGAACTGGTAATGGTAATATCTAAGTGACTCCACAAACTTCCACAGGTCGAACATTGAACCAGTCACATGCTGGCCTGTTGACACTGCACCAGCAATTCAGGTGCACCATGACATCATGAAACCTGCAAGCCAACAGGAAGAATGCAGGTAACAGCAAAAATGCATCAGCAACAAGCTACCATGAGCTGCAGTAAAACTAATTATTGTCATTTCTATTGATAAAGACTCAGCCAAAGGAACATAGTGATGTCGTCCTGACTGTACTGCCTAAAAAGCTGCAGAACTTTATGTAAGCTAAATCCTTTACTTAATGTATTTCCACCACCCAGAAGCATACGTAATAAGAACCTTACAACTGACTTCTCCCAAACTGCAGAGCCAGCCATCATTTCCTCTGAACTGAAGGGGTAAAGAAGAGTGGAAACCAAAGATGACCAGTTTCCAGGCAGCATTTTGTCCTCGTAGTCAGTGGCTTATGTCAGCTATTTCCTGAACAATGTAGGGCAAGTGCAATGAGGATCCTATCTCCATGATCACTTCCCTCCTGATGCTTAGGTATGACATTAATACCTCTTTTCTAAGGTTCTTTTTCAAAGGCCTGCAAATGCAAACAATTCAGAAGATTCCTAAAACCCCAGGATTATAACTCAGAATACACAGAACACACAGACAATGCACGGAAAGCTCAGTTGCCTAACTCGGCATGGAGATATTTATGTCCTGCAGGTAAAATTTAGACATATTGATACCAAACTCTGTCACTGGAAACTCTTCATAAATCTAATCTCTATTCTCAAGCTATCTCTTACTCTCAAGTCAGTACCTGTGCCTTGATGATGGAAACTTTGAAACCAAGTAACTCATTTCTTTAGAGAACAGAGAGGTCAAAGAGATCCTGCAGTTCAGAGTACCAGGACATGTAAATAACTTACATCTTTCCTGTCCCAAACAAATAGACTTGTGAAAGAGAGGTGAGGTGTTCCAAAGGAAGCTCCAGATACCAGTTTACCTCAGCACTTTCTGTTGGGTTTATGTGAAACAGAGACTGTTGGTAGTAGCTGAGAAATGCCTGTAAGCAGGGGGCTGTTCAAAGTACAAGCATCTATCTATCCACTGACATTTGCTTTCTTTTAACACTGCAGTACCAGCAAAAGCTGGTACTTATAACTTTACAACCCACTATGCCTTATGGCTGCATTACTTCAGGATAATGTTCAGAAATTTCTAGTAATGGCCAGTAATGGATTTCTTAGCTCATCTCCACTTTGCTCAATAGTTCAGGCAATGTTTGAAAAGTTGCATCTGCTGTAAGCAAGCTTCAGCATCACAACCACTTCCACTCCCATTTCATTCTGCTCCTGGCTAGCAAAGCTTGAGAACATTGCCTCAACTGCCTTCCGTAACTATCTGTGAGATTCCTGCACAGGGCCAACTTTCCACGACTCCTGATAACAGTGCCTTGCAGCCAGCCACAGCATCATTAGTCACTGGGCAAGGAAATAACACATGGCACAAAATAGCAGTCTGCAACCAGTGGTCCAAAAAAATAACCTACTGTACTCCCAGTTTGTGTAGCAAAATTCCAGTTGATAATGACATCACTGCCTGAAAAAAAGACTACAACCAATTGAAATGAAATGTATGTGTTCATAAACCAAAGATTCCTTCCCTCCAGACCCATCCAAAAAGTCAACAGACACTTCTTCACATCGCCTACTTACAGCTACCAACTTGGGCTGATAATTAGGTAGTAACCAGGGAAATATACAGAAACAGGAAAAGCAAGAGATTCAGCTGGCTATCTGAAACCTAGCTCTGACAAGAGTCATTTAAGAAAAAAATGACTGCTTTGGGGATGTGACAGAAACTCTCAACTCCAGTGAAGTACTTCTTGTTCCATCAGCATCCTTCCCAACCTCCACTGCCTTTCGAATAAATATTTAGAGTGGGTAAATAGCAAAAAAACAAGACTCTGATTCAGAAAGGGAGAAACAAAAACTGAGGGATGGGTTCACCTGACTGGGTACACATCAGATCGGCAACACACATCTCTGGAAAAAAAAAAAAGTATCCCCCTGGTCATGCTATATTCCAGGGCAGGCACGGGTAGCTCTTCTCTCGAATCCAAGCCAACATGCATACAAACATGCCAAAAAGCGTGTAAGAAGCCTGACTCTGATCTAGTGATCTGAGTACTTCAGTACCCACAAAGAAGAATGGTCAGAGCTTCTGTTTCAGCTTACCAGAATAAGTACATACTACCATGAACATGAAAAAAAATAATGAATCACTTTCTATAAATTAATTTTAACTAACATTTCTTCCTTGTTTTCTCAATTTTTTTTTTTTTTACTGTGAACTGCTTCATAACGTTTCTAAAATTAAAGGAAGCTCATCTTCATAATTTCAATAAAAGTAATGCTTATCCAGTGTTGTCAGCATCCACATTAGGTTACTAGAAGTGAATACCATGGAATGGTTTGGTGATCCTTGAGGTTCCTTCCAGTCCAAGTTCCAACTCCCCTTCCACAGGCACGGCTGTCAGCCACTAGATGAAGCACAAATCAGGCTGCCCAGGGCCCCCACGGCCCCAGACACCTCCAGGGATGGGACATCCACAGTCCCTCTGGCCAACCTGTTCCAGCACCTCACCATTCACTCAGTAAAAAATTCCCCCTGAAATCAAACCTTCCTTTAGTTTTAAAACCATTCCATCTTGTCCTATCATTACCTACCCGTGCTGAAAGTTGATTTCCATCATGTTTATAAACTCTCTTTAAATACTGGGAGGCCACAAAGAGGTCTCCCTGCAACCTTCTCTTTTCCAGACTGAACAAAGCCAGTTCCTTCAGCCTATCTTCATAACAGAGGTGTTCCAGTCCCTGATCATCTTCATGGCCCTCTTCTGAACCCTCCCCAAAGCTCAACATCTTTCCTGTGTTGAGGGCCCCAGACTTGGATGCAGTACTCCAGCTGGGGCCTCACAGGGTTGAATATGAGGAGTACTACCACTACTTTTTCTTTTTAGAATTATTTTGGAACAAATAAATATAACAAAAAGTAAAAATGAATTATTAAAAAAATAAATAAAAACAAGGACAATTTAAGAAAAAACAAAACAACCAAAGCCAAACAGACACAAGACAAATTTATTCACCATTTCTATATTAGAAGTCTATATATATAAAGTGACCTTAATGTTAAGACCAACCAGAAGAATATACTGCTTAATGTAGTATTCCATAGTGGTTATATGGTATAAATAACCAGAAACTGTGTCTTGTATAGAAAACTGGGTAAACAGCCACATGCTTGTCTGCACCAGCTGAGAACAGCGGGCTGCTGGAGTGTAGCTGCCCGAGGCCATCTCCAACACTTCCCAACTCGACAACAGCACAAATGACACATCCCTTCTGGCGCAGCTGCTGGCCCAGCAAGAATTCTGTTAATCTGGGAATATTCGCTACAGTAGACAACAACATTATAGCTTCTAACACCCTTTCTGGCCCTGGAAAATAGTAATAGAGTAATTAAATACATAGTCATTCTGAAAGCAATATCACTCTGAAAGCATATATTTCTATGGAAACTGTAATGGATACAAAGAGAACAGTAGCACTGTTTGATAGAGCAAATTCTCAGCTACAAAACATCATTTTTCAACGGTCATCACCATTAGCTACACACTTTCACTAGCGATGAATGTTCAAGAGCCTACATGCCATGCCCCTAAAAAACTGCACCAATGGAGGTGACAGCTGCACATGACCATCCAGAGCATGACTCATCTTTCAAGTCACTGTTGCCACTTCTGAAACACATCACCCACCGCCTCACTGTATGAACACCCACTGGCTGAACGTTCAGCAAGCATCTATGAATGTCAATGGGTGCCATTTTTTCTGCATGGAGGAATTCAGTTCCACACCTTCACTACATACACACTTCCATGTCAGACATCATTCTGTCAGACTGCCCCTCTGCTGCTGTCTGTCACACAGTAACAACATGGAATGGAGTACTGTCAGGAAGGTTCAGCCTCCACTGACACCATGTCAACATCTGCTTCTGATGTTGGAGGTAAACATCATAAAGAAGAAGGCAATACTTCTGGAGCAGACTTCATAAAATTATTCTGTTGTATTTTCAAAGTATCTCTTATGATTGGTGAAATATGGGAAACGTTACCCTCAGTTACTATAATGAGAATATAACCAACTTGTCACAGCCTAAGAGCTTCATCAAGTTGTCTGTAAAAACAGACATATATGCGTTTTCTACAGTATATGGTTTCATAGGCCCTGCTGTGTTTCTGCATTAAAACCTTAAAATTTTCTTAAAGTATTAAAGGCCAAAGCTATCTAAAGTTACAGACAGGCCAATAATTCTGATTAATGCATCTATTCCACAGTTCCAAAGGTAAATTCTCATTTTTGATATTAAAACAAAAGGTTACTTGAAAATCAAATAATTTCCATAAAATATGGAACTGAGGAGCTGACCACTAGAAATGGTATAGATAATATTTTAAAAACTGATAAGTTTATAAGTTTATATAGTTTTTTTTATAAACTACACTTAGAGAAACTATCTGTACGAAACACTTGTACTGTAGAATCTATAATACACAGCTTATGTAAGAAAAAGGAGGTAAATTTTAAAGATTTTTAAAAATGTAATTAAAAAAAAAAAACTCTACAATAGACTAAAGCAAAATTGATTCTTTCACCTAAAAAAAAAATTAAATTAAAAAAAAATAATTCTACGGTTCTATAAACTATTTTGTCCTGGAACACAGAACACAAGTTAAACAATGTCAGTTCCTAGCCAGAAATAAATATAAAGTAGAGTTTCCGGCATGAATGCGTAAATCTTCTTGGCTCTGCATTTACATTTTCAAAACAGAGCTTGTGTTTACATTCTGACCTTTGTATCTTTTCCAAATTAAAACAAAACAAAATCACAAAGAAATACTTCTATTCAGCAATAACCAGACTCATCTTCTTTTCTGAAGAAAGGTTATAGTAACATGTAAGATCTATAAGTGTAATAGCAATCAAGTTTCTACTCTATTTAGGAAGAGAGACCGCCCTTCCACAAAAACCAACATGTCCGTGTTAATTTAGTTTCAACACGAGCTATTTAAACACTAGAAACAAGCAAATGTCATTTCATTTTGCAAATGACAGACCGACTGTTAATAAAACAATTAATAAGGGCTACTGCAGAAACTGCTGTTATTAATCAGTGTCAGTAATAACTACCCAATTTCAAGGAAACTGCTGCCTACTTGATTTCTTCAGCCTTGGTTCAAGGAAAACTTTTGCTTGTTCCTGTTATCTTCTGAACTAGCTGGACAATTCAATTAAATTTAACACTGAGGAAAGTCCCCCAAAAAAGAAGTTCCTACCAACTTCTGAATGCTAACAGTTGCCACCAAAATACCACACATCATGAAAGAAAGACCACAAATTCAGTACTGCTCAGCCTCATTTGGTGTGTCAGCCAGCTAATCAGTACCAGACACCTCTGAATGGCAGCATGGGATGGCTCTGAGAGGTATTAAGGTGCTGTTCTGAACTGCACACTATAAGCTACCTCTACTCATGCGTTTCCTAAATAAACCTAAATGTTGCATGTGCACATACACATGGATATCATACACCAGTTTGATCTTTCTGGACATAATATATATATATATATACACACACACACACACAACTCATATGAACATACTTTACATGATGATCTAAAGAAACGATAGTTGTGTCAGTTTGTATGGTTAGTGTTCTGTAGCCAGACTTACTACTTCTGAATAAGCAGCTGTGTATACCTTCAGCAAATAAAACATCAAAATTTAAAAAATAAAAATTCCACCAAAGAAGAGTTTGCAATAAACACTGAAGCTGAGATATAAGATGATAAAATATTGATTTCCAACATACCCACAAGTGGTAATTCCTTTTTAAGAAGTAAAACACATCTTAAAAAGCACAGAAAAATCCAGGCAGCTGAGAAGAAGTGAATTTCCAACTGCCAAATACCCCACTCTAGCAGCAGGGATAGGTGCTCATGGTGCTCCAGCACCCCCCCGGGTGGACAGCTCCAGGTCTCCATCCAAGGAGAGCATGGGGCCTCCCCAAAAAGGGCCCTGGTGCTGTCACCTCACAGCTGAAGGAAGAGTGAATAGCCCACTACATTAGGAAGAAGCTCCACCAGACTCCTTAACTCATAGGACTGAAAGACATTTTCACATCCTGTAAAGACATCCCTGTAATTCATTTGTATACTTCCTTTTGATTTTGTCAAGGATTCACACTCTATGGTGGTAAAACTCTTCCAGAATCAGAAGTAAAAACATTTTTCTAACATGAAATATTATGTTCCAGTAAGCACCCAATGAGGCACACCAAGTACAATGAGCTGGATACAAGATACTGTAACTTGTCTCTTAGGAAAGGCCAGTGCAGCAACCTCAACTCAACTTACTCCTCGATTGTCCTCCATTATCTGGTGACACATCTATAACGACAGCAAGCATCAGAACTGCAAATCTCACCCCGTTCCCTTTGGACTGAGAAATGCGATCACACACATTTATCTTCCATTACTGCCAAGGAAAACTGCAAATAAGCCTTTATTTCTAAACAAGGAAAACTGATGTTGGCCACTAATTCAGTTTCAGTTTAAAAAGCAGGTCAAGTAATCTTATTTTCCATACTGCAAAAAGCAAAAGAGGGAAAACAAGACTTGATACACTCCAACAGCAAAAAAAAAAAAAAAGTGAAAAACACAAGTTTTACTGTATTTTACCATCTCTTACTAGACTTTGTTGCTTTTTCCCTCCCCTCCCATTCAGCACACCAGAAGGTCTCTTCAGCAAAAAAAGATGGTTGACATGGATGAAGTGGGTTGCAGCCCACTGTTTTATTCTTATGCGTCCCATAACCTCATCATAATATATATTATATATATATGGTGAAAATAGATCAATAGCATCCAATTTTGGCATTACCACAATGTAAGTCTTTCTAGCAGTAGTTCACATTAAAGGACTTCCCCTGGAGGCTGCAACACAGTCCAAAAACTACCGTAGAACACAGTCACAGAAGAGGACAAATTAGTACTACCTGCTTGCATAGAAAATACTCCTTTCTCTCAGAAGCTCAAACTATTCATTCATTGAGATTTTCCAAGATCCTGCGACTTCCCAGTCTCTGTGTACACTTAAAAGGCTGCACTTTTAGCAAATACAATGATCTGAACAATGGAGCCAGAGAAAGCATGAAATTGTTTTCTTTCAGTTCTTAACTCTTTAAAACCATAACTTGAAATAATCAAAGACAGGCCAGGTTCATATGCTGATATATTTCACACAGACAACAGAGCAGTGCTCACTTAAAACAGCAGCACCATTTTGTGTTATAAGAAAGCAAAAACAGAAGAAATTACTTCTTCTTGTAACTTGGATAATGGAAATGAATCTACGTCTACTCCCACCTCAGCTGCTAGCAGTAGTTCATTACAGTAGAAGGACAAAATTGACAGATTAGCAAGGGAGATATGCAGATAAAGACTGAACATAAATTTCCCTGAGATTTAAAATTTGTAGTATACAATAACAAATAACCATCTACCTACTTTCAGAACAATTTTTTCATCCATACACTAGCCATGAAATAATAATACCTGTAGATTGAAGCAATAGGAAAGTAAAAATACATGCCTGTATTTAAATTACCTCACAAATGCTTAAATAACATAGTGGTACAGGCTAGATCAGTGCTTCTGATGTTTTGAATATCTACTAAAAACCAATAGGACAGATTATCAGCTTAACAACAGCTTTTAGAGAAAGACACCTGAATGTAACTCAGAGCTCAAATGTATTGAATGAACCAGCTGTTAACAGAAAGTGGTATGCATGAAAAAGAGGTGGGGAGGGGGGGAACGGGGGCGTTGAGAAAGAAAAAATCCAGAACCCACAAGGAAATCATCTCTAGCCCTAAACAGTACTAAAGAGACAGATCAAGAAGCAGACCTGTAAAGGTATCTGGATCCTAATCCCCCAATTTCAACAGAGGGGAAAAAAAAACAACAACCCAGTGCCCCTCTATTTTGTTAATAATGGTCTATTACTGTGAATCTAAATTTAAACAAATGAACTTATTAATGATAAAAAATGGTTTTATTAGAACAGAAAATATGTTCATATCATGGATATGTCTGCAGTAAACTCTATTCTTTCACGGCAATAAGTGTGATGAGTATCACAAACAGTGCTTTGGAAGAGAACAAGAAATCTCTGGATAATCTCTGCTCTGATTTAGACAAAGTTTATGCTGTTACACTTCTTCACCTCTGTTAATCGAGGAGTAGGGGTTTAATGCGGTTACTAGATTGCAGACATTCATGAAAATTAATGTCAAAAAACCCCCCAAATTAAGTTCTTGATCAATCCCTATTTCAAGTTACATTAGTCAGCACTTTTCACCAAAGGTGACTACTGCCATAACCACGGTGTTCCTTACTTAGCAATGAAAACCTGCTGCAGTTGTAGAGAGCAGATCTGAAAGGGAACAGGGTCAGTGGTGAAAGTAATGGGAAACAAATCAGGAGGACAAGATCACTGCAGTGATCATACATACTGATTTGTGGAATGACAAAAAAGGCCACAATTCTCTCACCAGCAGCTTCAGCTGAATTTAATCCATATGCTGCAATAGTTTCAAACACTTTATAATGCAGTGCACTTGATCATGTGTTTCACACTAGCATTACAAACCCATCAGTAAAATCAGAATGGGAAAAAGCACTAAACCTTGCAGCCTGTGCTCTCCAGTTAGCAGGTTTGAATGTTTACACTGACTTCCAGCTTGTATCCATCCTGATAGAGAAGATTCTGTACATCTTTTATTTATAGTCCATACTGAGGCTTTGCAAGGAATGTTTTGTTTCTAGCATTGGGCAAGGCTTCATTTCTTCCTGTCTGGTATGTATTACAGCAGACATGTCATGCTAAAAAATTATACTGTGAAGAGACTACTAGTATTTATAATACCATATTTTACAGCTGCATCACAGGGATTCAGAAAGGGTCAATGCAGTTAAGATCTTTATAAAAGCAGGATGGTCTCTGGAACAACTCTGAGCAGGAAAGATCATGTTACTTGTTTTCCATCCAGAAGCTATTTTATACCACAACCTTCTTGCCTCTCCATTAAATAAATCTTCTCACATTTACCAATTGACCCTTTTAGCCCAGCTCTGCAACAAACGTTTTAGTCAAATAACTGGAACAGTACGTCTAAGAAAGCTATTCTCATTAGCTTTTATGTCCTCAAGCTCTCAAATTGTTGCTCTGATTTTTTTTTACATTAGTATAATTAAGCAGAGCAATTTAAGAAGCAAGCATAAAAGCAAAAAACACTTTAGGTTGTTAGCACATGTTCTGCACCACTCTACTTTCCATCATCCTGAGTTGCAGTACAATAAGGCAAGGCTGACTGAATTTAAATCTGGATTCTTGCATTGTTTCATTCATTGTTTCCTCATTTTACTTGAGGCCCATTAATCACTTTTCTATTAGCAGCAGTGCTAACAGAGTGCCTCAGAAGACACGGACGGAAGCTGTCACATGGTTGCTGTTCAGGGCACTCTGTGGAGCTGTGCCTGTAACCTGCAGTTTACCTCCCACCCGCTTCAGACACCTTTGCCTGGCTACATCTGCCTTCATTTCAGACCTCCCACTTCTTTGTGTGGCATGGTATCATTTAAAACGCTGAAATAAGCATCTGATAAGACACTGGACATTTGATAAACATCGTATTTTTGATGTGGCCCTGAAACCGCGCATCCAGCTTACTTGCTCGATCCATTTATATCTGGACTAATGTACTACACTCCCTAGTGACTGCAAACAGAAATTCTGTGTGAGTACTTCTATTTTTATCATGAAATGCACCAAAGCTTAGAATAGAGCTCTAAGAACTTTAAAATAAAAAATCGAATTGACAAGCACAAAGCCTTTCTTCGAGGAAAAATGTAATAACACTAGTCAACTAGCAAGATAAAAAAGAAAGAGTGAAGAAAGAATGGTTAAGGACAAACTTAATCTAGCTACACATTCTATTCAGCATTATGACTGAAAACTAATCCATACAACAAAAATGTATTCTATAAACAAAACGATGAATGTTTGTAATCACTGGTCAGGATCAAAATTGACAGCAAGAACTTGGTGTACAGCTCCATTAAGTAAACAGGTTATCATTCCTACCCGGCAAATAAAAGGGTTCACTGAAAGGGAAAGGGCTGTCAGTATAAAATCTACACAAATCTATCTGGAATCAACCGTTCCGTCACTGAATGACTAAGAAAATAAGTGTATATACTTCCCTTAGAATGACCACAGAATCATAAGACTACTATCAAGTAATACCATAACCCATGTTTATGGTAGAAATACCTACTTATAGTTGTGCATGCTTTTTTAAAAAACACATTTATCTGGCATATAGTAACTCATACATACTTGGACGTCATACGTTTTATACACCCATAACCATGTAACAACCTAAAATACAAAGAAGTCCACATATTCATTACTCATGGTAAATAATACCTCTGTAGTAATAAATAAATGCCAGACTTTCTCCAATTCACGTATGTCAAGCCCTACTCTAGAAGCAGAGATCTCTTTCAAATGGATCTTCTTCAACAGCGACTCCTCCTCACCTTTCTATAATCACTCATCTTTTTAGAAGTACCACACTTCTCCACAATTGTACTCACTCAAAGCTCCAATGAAAAGTTCAAACTTGCTGGAGGAATAGTTATTCCACATCATAAAAGGCAAGGCTGGATCAAGCCCTGGTCAACCTGATCTACCTGTGCATATCCCTGTTCACAGCAGGGTAGCTGGAATGTACCTTTAAAAGTCCCTTTAAAGGTCCCTTCCAACTCTAAGGATTCTATGATTCTATGATAAATGGTCAATATGTTTTAAATTTGCATTTTTTGCTCCTCAAAAACACATGTATAAAGCAACTAGGATTTCAATTGAAAATTCAGCACAGAAGTTTGGGGTCTATATATGAGAACAGTAGGGTTACACCTGAGTAAAGAGAAGAGAATGTTCCTTTGCTTGTGAGTGCTCTTATTTTCTTCTCCTTGCTTCACTTCCATGCCTTCACCTTCCTCTTGCTTTTAGCTTCGCATTTTCCCTCACCACATTCTGACTCCACTTTTACCTGTACGTCCTGCCTACCACCTTGACTTCTTGTTTCTTTCATCACTGCCCTGACAAAGGAAATTTCCAAACCTAAAAGTCATCTTTGATACAGGAAGAACAGAAATGGGGCAGCTGCCTCTACCTTGATTAATTTGTATTGTGTGACCTACATGTGAGACTTCCAAACCATATGCTCCAGATTTACAGGAGCAGTTAAGGCCAGTGAGTCTGCAGAGATTTCACCATTTAACATAGATTTCCCTCAAACTGAGAGTTCTCCCTGAACAGTACCTGGAGAACAGAATGCAATACTTCTGCATATGAGACTGGGGATAAACCCTGAGGTACATATGTATTAAACCAAGCTTAACATATTGACAGGTAGATGAAGCACATGTCTGTGCAGGGTATAAACATTACATCATTTTATCATTTGTTTTTCTTAAACCTTCAACATGAGAACATTCCTAGAATGGCTTAGATTGGAGGGGATCTTAAAGATCACCCAGCCTCAACCCCTCAACCCCCACCAGCTCAGGGCTCCACCCAACTCAGCCCTGAGTGCCTCCAGAGATGGGGTACCCACAGCTTCTCTAGGCAGCTGTGCCAGTGCCTCACCACACTCTTGAGTAAAGAATTTCTTCTTAACATCCAATTAGAATCTTCCCTCTTTTAGTTTAAAGCCATTCTCCCTTGTCCTATCAAAATTCTAAAAACTGGTACTCTCTTAGTGCCCACAGATACATATTTATTCTCTTTATTCAAATAAAAAATAATCAATTTTTCCCTTCATCCAAAAGCATATGGGAAGCAAGGTGTGAGGGCTCTTTGCAAAACCAAATCAAAGTCAGTGATGGATACAAAGCTCCTAGAAAATTCCTGAAGTAAGCCAGTTTTCCTTTATAGCAGATATGACAGGTGCAAGAAACATGGCGCTGGTGTGTAGATGCAGTGCTGACACTGTTTATACTTTATAATATAATCATTTCAAATTCACACCAACAAAACTTTGTGCCTTTCCACACTTCTGGAATTAATACTGCTCTCTTTCTGAGAGCAACAGTCAGCCAAAGTCAGCTTCAATTTGTTTCCTTCAGATAAAAGGATAGAGATAAACTGAACGCTGTTGGTATAATTAATTTCCGTCCGTAAGTTTTTGGAATTTTTTCCTGCTTCTCTTAAATGCCCAGAGACAAACATTAACAAAACAACAGCCAGTAAATACACCAGCACTCACACACGTTTTTGTTTTGTGCAGGGAGAGGGAGATACTTTTGAGTGGAGGCTGTTATCATTTCAACTAAATTCTTATTAAAAACATTTATTTTACAAAGCTGTTATAACAAAAGCACGCTGTTCATCTGCAATTACAGATACACACACAAACTAGGCAGAGCCATGTGTCCTACTACTCAACTGCTAAATACTTCCCATTACAAGATTACATTTCCAGTTGCTTGTAACTTTGTCAAACTAAGTTCTTGGACTGCAGTTCTCCCAGGCTAAAGAAAACACCTGGGTCAGATTAAGGGGAGAAAATAACAATATTTTTTATTTAATTTTATCTTTTAAGGACTAAATGGCCAACTTCCTCAGGCTTGCTTTGTGAAATAACTATTGGCAGAAATAAAATGTTTTTGTTTGCTCCTATCACAAATATCAGGAAGCATTACTTCAAGAAGCCCTACCACTTTTCAGATTTAAGGCAAGGAATCAAAGCTTTGCGCTTTTGTGACCCTGTACACTGGGTCAAAGCAACCAGCAGTCATCTCCTGACTGCCATGGTCAGCAGAAACAGCAAGGTATCACACACTGTGGCCCGAATTATTTTCCTTCTTTCTTTTTTGGATGCTACCTGCATCCCAAACACCTATTCTGAATGGATATACACTGTGCTCTGAACCATACCAGAAACCACATGGAGATATCCAAGAAGGTATAACATACAACTTTGCCAAGAAGTATGCCAGCAGTGCCCATGCTCACACACTTTCAATGGAGACTCACCTGTAACAGCAAACTTATCTTCTCTAAATTGCATCTTCAGTAATGCCACTGACTTCCTTACAGAGAAAGACATAAGGCATTACTTTTATATTTCAGCTGTAGAAGTATAGAGAAGATTAAAACATCATTCCTGAAGTTGGCTAAGCAAGCTTAGATACCAACAGTTTCAGCCACCACCCATAGTAACTCAGATTTTAACTTGATGTATGGGAACTGCTGAATCACGGCCTGAACCACTGATTGATCATCTGAGGTGAGCACTGAGTCAGCTGCAGGAGCACAGGTGAAGGCAATGCACTGTGTGACTATAAGGGGCAGAGTCTGGCTCCAACTCTCCCAGACCCCATTGAGGGGCTGACCACCTCATCTCTTGTTGGGAGATTCCCTCCTCTGTGGAGTTCCAGGTGAGCCCTTCCTAATATATTGGGTATCTTTATACCATCTGGATAATCCACCCAAAATATACTGTCCATCTGCATTATATTGTGTGGGTACTGTTCATTCAGGGTATTCAGCCTACACTCAAAAATACATATTTTTAAGAAATTTACATCTTTCTATATGGTCTGTGACTTAATAATATCCTAGTAAAATCTACACATTTTTATATTGCCTGCTTGCTCTTGTTAGCCCCTTTCTCAGCTCTATCTATGTGCTACCATTGCACATCAGACCTGGAGGAAGGTTATAAACTGTTAAATGTTTCCAGGTCTTGTTTAATTTCAGGAAAAGAACAGCAAGTAAAGTTAATAGCTCTGATGAAGTACTGCATACCACCACAAACTGGTATTGATGTATGCAAAGTTGCTCCAGCTTCTACAACTTGCACATTATTTCAAAACCTGTGTATAAACATCACGTATGTAGAACAATTCAAACTTAAAAAAGAAACTCTGAAAAGACAAGCCCGTAATGCTGATACTGTGAACTAGAATACTTATGTTTTATTTAAACAGTGGTATCTTTATATTAACAGTGGGTAAAGATGAGAAGTACTGCTACATTTGATAGTGTGAGCTTTCAGGGAAGGAACTCAAAGCCACTAGCACATCAACAGAACAACACTGGGGAGGAGAGGGACAGCTGAAGTATTTTCCACTTAACATACATTTCTATCCAGGAAAAAGCACCGTAGTAAAACCAAAGATAAGCACAGGCTATCAGACACCAAATGGAACACCCAACACAGCACTCTTACAAATGTGAAGAACAACAACGTCACTCCTAAAAGCATTGTTCTGCTAATTCATATCATAGTCAAACAAAATACTACATTTTAGAATTGAGCAACTGTTTAACACTGCTGCTACAAATAAGGTGCATTATTACCCCTCAAAACAAGGTACACGTCAACATGCAGTAACCTGTAAAGGAACGGGTATCTTACTCAATATTTTCAATTTTTGTATAGACCAATGCACTCCTCAAACTTCCAAGAAGTTAAAAGAATTTGCTAAAAGGGGGGGTTGTTTTTATTTGTGCAATGTGATTCAGTCCTACTCAATTTACATAACTGCTATCAGCAGTAACACGAATCAGTTATGTTCACTGACTGACCCTACTACATCCATGTAGGGCAATCTAACAGGGAAAAAAAAAAAGGTACTCCAAGACCTGAAAGTCACTTCCAAATTCAGCTGTGTGTTCTGAAAGGATAATATGAATATCCTGAACATAAACAGTGGCATTTCAGAGATCACGTTAACTCCAGGTGACAATTCAATACACCATCAATTCAACAAAGTTCTCCGCAAGGAAACTGTTTTTAAATCAGATCACATCAAGAGGAACAGATCTGACAGGCACAAAGGACCTGAATACAGTTGAATTTGTGGATCATGTATGACTCCTGAACCTGAGCAGAGTATTATTACTTTTTTTAAAAACGGCTTATCCCTCAGCCTGTCATTTGTAAAATGGAATAATGCTTAAGTACCTTCCAAAATGCATTTCAAGGACAAAATTCATACTGACACTGTTCAACTGCAGTGTTTGTAGGTGTTTAGAAGCAAGCATTGTGGAAGGGAAGAAAAAAAAGAAAAGAAGGAAAGAAAGAAGTGCTGGAGACAGCAGCAATTACAGCAAGCTCTCAACAACATCCTGTTTGAATTGGCAAATTAAGGAAAATTGTCAACATGACATTTCAAGTATGCTGCCTCCACAAGAAAAGGTACTGCCACCAGGACTGAGTTCCTCACCAGTTTTTTATTTCATATTTACCTACAAACTTTTCAAACTTGATTTGCTCTGCTGCATAAAAGCAGTACAGAAATGGGACAAACTGACTACACAGAATTAGTCTGACAACTCACAAAAGTAAAACAAAAAATAAAGGTTGACCCCCTAACTTACATTTGAGAATTGCTTCTTAAAGAAGCAGAAAGGAAAAGCATAGAAGTAGTATGCTTTTAAATTGCTATTTAAACCCTTAACCAATGATTTAAGCACAAGGTTTTATGCCTCCAGTTATTAACAAAAGGCTGAATGGGTGCACAGTTATGTCATCTAACAGAATACGTATTCCGAGCAGGCATAGAACTGCAATTTCAAATATACACTACTGCAAAACGTGCCCATACNCAGTGCTGACACTGTTTATACTTTATAATATAATCATTTCAAATTCACACCAACAAAACTTTGTGCCTTTCCACACTTCTGGAATTAATACTGCTCTCTTTCTGAGAGCAACAGTCAGCCAAAGTCAGCTTCAATTTGTTTCCTTCAGATAAAAGGATAGAGATAAACTGAACGCTGTTGGTATAATTAATTTCCGTCCGTAAGTTTTTGGAATTTTTTCCTGCTTCTCTTAAATGCCCAGAGACAAACATTAACAAAACAACAGCCAGTAAATACACCAGCACTCACACACGTTTTTGTTTTGTGCAGGGAGAGGGAGATACTTTTGAGTGGAGGCTGTTATCATTTCAACTAAATTCTTATTAAAAACATTTATTTTACAAAGCTGTTATAACAAAAGCACGCTGTTCATCTGCAATTACAGATACACACACAAACTAGGCAGAGCCATGTGTCCTACTACTCAACTGCTAAATACTTCCCATTACAAGATTACATTTCCAGTTGCTTGTAACTTTGTCAAACTAAGTTCTTGGACTGCAGTTCTCCCAGGCTAAAGAAAACACCTGGGTCAGATTAAGGGGAGAAAATAACAATATTTTTTATTTAATTTTATCTTTTAAGGACTAAATGGCCAACTTCCTCAGGCTTGCTTTGTGAAATAACTATTGGCAGAAATAAAATGTTTTTGTTTGCTCCTATCACAAATATCAGGAAGCATTACTTCAAGAAGCCCTACCACTTTTCAGATTTAAGGCAAGGAATCAAAGCTTTGCGCTTTTGTGACCCTGTACACTGGGTCAAAGCAACCAGCGGTCATCTCCTGACTGCCATGGTCAGCAGAAACAGCAAGGTATCACACACTGTGGCCCGAATTATTTTCCTTCTTTCTTTTTTGGATGCTACCTGCATCCCAAACACCTATTCTGAATGGATATACACTGTGCTCTGAACCATACCAGAAACCACATGGAGATATCCAAGAAGGTATAACATACAACTTTGCCAAGAAGTATGCCAGCAGTGCCCATGCTCACACACTTTCAATGGAGACTCACCTGTAACAGCAAACTTATCTTCTCTAAATTGCATCTTCAGTAATGCCACTGACTTCCTTACAGAGAAAGACATAAGGCATTACTTTTATATTTCAGCTGTAGAAGTATAGAGAAGATTAAAACATCATTCCTGAAGTTGGCTAAGCAAGCTTAGATACCAACAGTTTCAGCCACCACCCATAGTAACTCAGATTTTAACTTGATGTATGGGAACTGCTGAATCACGGCCTGAACCACTGATTGATCATCTGAGGTGAGCACTGAGTCAGCTGCAGGAGCACAGGTGAAGGCAATGCACTGTGTGACTATAAGGGGCAGAGTCTGGCTCCAACTCTCCCAGACCCCATTGAGGGGCTGACCACCTCATCTCTTGTTGGGAGATTCCCTCCTCTGTGGAGTTCCAGGTGAGCCCTTCCTAATATATTGGGTATCTTTATACCATCTGGATAATCCACCCAAAATATACTGTCCATCTGCATTATATTGTGTGGGTACTGTTCATTCAGGGTATTCAGCCTACACTCAAAAATACATATTTTTAAGAAATTTACATCTTTCTATATGGTCTGTGACTTAATAATATCCTAGTAAAATCTACACATTTTTATATTGCCTGCTTGCTCTTGTTAGCCCCTTTCTCAGCTCTATCTATGTGCTACCATTGCACATCAGACCTGGAGGAAGGTTATAAACTGTTAAATGTTTCCAGGTCTTGTTTAATTTCAGGAAAAGAACAGCAAGTAAAGTTAATAGCTCTGATGAAGTACTGCATACCACCACAAACTGGTATTGATGTATGCAAAGTTGCTCCAGCTTCTACAACTTGCACATTATTTCAAAACCTGTGTATAAACATCACGTATGTAGAACAATTCAAACTTAAAAAAGAAACTCTGAAAAGACAAGCCCGTAATGCTGATACTGTGAACTAGAATACTTATGTTTTATTTAAACAGTGGTATCTTTATATTAACAGTGGGTAAAGATGAGAAGTACTGCTACATTTGATAGTGTGAGCTTTCAGGGAAGGAACTCAAAGCCACTAGCACATCAACAGAACAACACTGGGGAGGAGAGGGACAGCTGAAGTATTTTCCACTTAACATACATTTCTATCCAGGAAAAAGCACCGTAGTAAAACCAAAGATAAGCACAGGCTATCAGACACCAAATGGAACACCCAACACAGCACTCTTACAAATGTGAAGAACAACAACGTCACTCCTAAAAGCATTGTTCTGCTAATTCATATCATAGTCAAACAAAATACTACATTTTAGAATTGAGCAACTGTTTAACACTGCTGCTACAAATAAGGTGCATTATTACCCCTCAAAACAAGGTACACGTCAACATGCAGTAACCTGTAAAGGAACGGGTATCTTACTCAATATTTTCAATTTTTGTATAGACCAATGCACTCCTCAAACTTCCAAGAAGTTAAAAGAATTTGCTAAAAGGGGGGGTTGTTTTTATTTGTGCAATGTGATTCAGTCCTACTCAATTTACGTAACTGCTATCAGCAGTAACACGAATCAGTTATGTTCACTGACTGACCCTACTACATCCATGTAGGGCAATCTAACAGGGAAAAAAAAAAAAGGTACTCCAAAACCTGAAAGTCACTTCCAAATTCAGCTGTGTGTTCTGAAAGGATAATATGAATATCCTGAACATAAACAGTGGCATTTCAGAGATCACGTTAACTCCAGGTGACAATTCAATACACCATCAATTCAACAAAGTTCTCCGCAAGGAAACTGTTTTTAAATCAGATCACATCAAGAGGAACAGATCTGACAGGCACAAAGGACCTGAATACAGTTGAATTTGTGGATCATGTATGACTCCTGAACCTGAGCAGAGTATTATTACTTTTTTTTAAAAACGGCTTATCCCTCAGCCTGTCATTTGTAAAATGGAATAATGCTTAAGTACCTTCCAAAATGCATTTCAAGGACAAAATTCATACTGACACTGTTCAACTGCAGTGTTTGTAGGTGTTTAGAAGCAAGCATTGTGGAAGGGAAGAAAAAAAAGAAAAGAAGGAAAGAAAGAAGTGCTGGAGACAGCAGCAATTACAGCAAGCTCTCAACAACATCCTGTTTGAATTGGCAAATTAAGGAAAATTGTCAACATGACATTTCAAGTATGCTGCCTCCACAAGAAAAGGTACTGCCACCAGGACTGAGTTCCTCACCAGTTTTTTATTTCATATTTACCTACAAACTTTTCAAACTTGATTTGCTCTGCTGCATAAAAGCAGTACAGAAATGGGACAAACTGACTACACAGAATTAGTCTGACAACTCACAAAAGTAAAACAAAAAATAAAGGTTGACCCCCTAACTTACATTTGAGAATTGCTTCTTAAAGAAGCAGAAAGGAAAAGCATAGAAGTAGTATGCTTTTAAATTGCTATTTAAACCCTTAACCAATGATTTAAGCACAAGGTTTTATGCCTCCAGTTATTAACAAAAGGCTGAATGGGTGCACAGTTATGTCATCTAACAGAATACGTATTCCGAGCAGGCATAGAACTGCAATTTCAAATATACACTACTGCAAAACGTGCCCATACACAAGCACAAGATTAGTAATTTTTTACTATAACGTACTCATTAATTCACCTTCCAAGTAGTTTCACAAATATTTTTTGCATTTTTTTTGTTTTGTGACTTTTAACGATCAATTATTCCAGCTCCCACAGATTACAAGCCATGGTAAAATTAAACATTCAAAACATACTAGGCTTAAAAGAATGTGATATTTGAAAGATTTTTTTTTCCAAATGCACAAATCAATTAACTAAACAAAGTCATTCTAGGACATCCTTTAATGAAAAAACAAGATCACCAAAGAACGACTATCGGGAAGATCCTGATTGTGGGCATTCCTGCACTTCGAAAGCCCCTTAAAGCACCCTGTAAACTCCTACGTACGTAGCACATACAGACCAATAAAGTCAAGCTCTATTTCTGCACATCCAGGTCTCCATTCACCAATGAGTAAGAATCTGCTCAGTGCCACAGACCTCACAACTGAAAACTATGCCTGGTGTTAGTGAATAACGGTATTAATTTCATTCTCTCACATTATCACCATTTCATTTCCAAACACGGCACATTTCCAGAATTCTACCTATCTCACAGACAACATAATCAGCATCAGAGTTCAACATTACCATGTCAGTCTGGAAACCCTGTCTGACAGATTCAAGCTCCCACTGAACACACACGGCATGGCCACAAAGAACAAACAAAAAGAATGCCACCTATCTCACGGCGCAGCACAAAGCATTTAGAAAACTTACCCAATCTTTAACCATCTACATTTTTTCCCTGATGAAATGCAGACGTATTTTAAAGACTGCACTGATGCTCATCTAGAAGGCAGCTGGCTTCTGAGCTCTGCAAGGCAGAGCTACCTCTAGCACAACCTGGGGCAACGGGGCAGACTTCAACCCTACACTTGCTCCCAAGGCACTGAGCCCCCAGGAAGGGCACACTGTCCCCTCGGCATGACCTGTCCACCATCCTTACTGCACAAAGGCCGTGTGCTGGGTGCCCTTCAGACAGCCGCGTCCCAGCCCTTCTCTCACTCCACCGCGCCCATCTACGGCATCTACCTGGGTCCCGTCCGCCTCATGAAGGTGCACAGTGATGTCACCCTCCAAGGCAGGTGGGATGCTGCATCCGCTCCCTGCCACCCTCGCAGTTCTGCCAGCTCTGGAGGTCCTCCGGCGTGCAGGACTGACTTTTCATAAGAGAACAGCTTTCTAAGCGCGTTCTGCTTTATGAAACACGCTAGCCAAACGCGTGAATGCAGCACCTCGCCCATCGGGGCGCTTTCCGAGGTAACACCAGCGTGCCACCGGACTAACGACAAAACGACAATTTTCTCTTCTAAAAGGGGAACGGCACGGAACGCCCCTAAGAGGACGCCTTCATTGGGCGCACCGCAGGCCTGCAGTTAGCGAACGGCCGCCGCGCACCTGAACAAAGGGCACAGAGCCGCGGCCGAAGTCGGCCCCAGGAGGCGGCACCCCCGCCTGGAACCGGCACCGCACCGCCGCTCCCCGGCCCCACTCCGCCACGAGGACAATGCCCCGGGCCCCAGCGCTTCCCCGAGGCCGCCCCGCACCCGGCAGACTCCCTCCCCGTGCCCGGCCGGGGTCTCCCCCCCCGCCGCCGCCGCCCTCCCCTTAGGGCCGGGCGGGGATCTCACCCGGGAACCGCTGCTCCTCCTCCTCGCCGCTCTCCGAGTCGGTCTGCATGGGCTCCTCGGCGAAGTTGACCCCCCGGGCGTCGGGGGGGGCCCGGCGCGGCGCTTGGCCCCGGTCATGGCCGGGCGCGGGGGTGCCGGTCCGGCGGCCGCTCGCCTCCTTCTCCTTCGCCGCCGCCTTGGCCGCCGCCGCCTCCTCCTTGAGGCGCCCGAAGTACTGGAGGGCGAACTCCAGCAGGTCCGCGGGCTGGCTCCGCAGCACCTCCACCGTGAAGCCCTGCAGCAGCTCCGTCAGCCCCGCCGGGATGGAGATGCTCATGCCGGGGCCGGCCGGGGCGGGGAAGCAGGGGAATGGGAGAGGCGGGGGCCGGNTTGTGCTTTTCTTTCTCTGTGGGCCAGACAACCATAAAGAGATCCCCGCATCGCTCGTATGCGTAGATACGCCATACGTTTATAGTCAGAATTTAGGAAGCGCAGCGTCAGGAAATGCCTGCGGTCAGCTGGTCGCCCCAAGGTCCGCGAACACAGCGTCTGAGGAAAGAAACAATTGGGGAAAAATAAAAAGTTCAATTTCAGCGTCGCCGCGCAGGACGGACCGCCCGGAGCCGTGAGCAGGTGCTGCTGCCGTGTGCTCAGGGCTGCAGGCAGTGCCCGCTTTGTCGTACAGCTCTGCTGAATGCTCCTCGGAAGGCGAGGCCCGGGGAAGGCGTGAAGACTGGTCTGTCAAAGCCTCAGCAGGCTGGGGTTATAAAAGCACGGAATCGTTGAGGTTGGAAAGACCCATAGAGTCATCTAGTCCAACCGTCAGCCCATCCCCACTATGTCCACTGCACCACATCCCTCAGTGCCACATCCACACGGCTCTGCACCACCTCCCTGGGCAGCTTGTGCCAGTGCCTTGCCACTCTTTCTGAGAAGAAATTGTTCCTCATATCCAGCCTGATGCATCTTAAGGCTATCCCCTCTTGCCCCGTTGCTGTTACCTGGGAGCACTCCAGCCTCAGTGTCCTTCTTGAAGTGAGAGGCTAACAACTGAACACAGAAATTTCTGCCAGGCCTGGGTTTGTGCCTGAAGTGAACCAATGGCCCAAAGGTCCAAGCTCAAGACCACTTTGCTGTTTGGAAATTGGTTTTACTTGACACTCACCATTATCTCAGCTGCCCTGAACTAGACTCCAAAGGAACTCTAGGTGAGAAAAGTGGGCAAAAATCAAGTTTATATCAGCAAGGAAATACTGAATGACATGGCTTCAGCAAGTAACAACCAGAAAATGCAGCAATCCCTGTGGTGCTTTTTTTTTTTTTTTTAATCCAAACCATGACCTCAAATCCATTTTTAATTGGATTCACTTCCAAATGAAGCCAATACTTCCTGTGGAAGCATTTTTTCCAATTGAGCCTGGTTCACAAATTGGACGTCATGAACTTGGCAAACAGTACAGTGAGTGTTCTGTGCATAGGAGTGACACCGCTGCTCTACAGCAGGTGAAAGGCACCTCTACCAACAGAGCTAAAGGAGACTGTTCAGTAGTGTCTTGTGGCTTACTTTCCCTCTGTCGGAAAAGCCAGTATGGAGCACTTATTCAAAGTGAAGTTCATAGCTATTTAGCACTGCCCAGCCTGAGAGAGATCTCCATAATCATACTAAGTCCAGAAGACAGGCCATGAGTGCACTCTACACTGCAGAATGCTGTTCCTCCAGCTCTGGCAATGCTGCTGCTGCTGCTGCTTCCTGCTGTTGGCTAGGAGCCCTGGTTTTAGCTAAGGGACAGTGCCAACATCACATCAGTGCTGTGGTTGCTGCTGAGCAATGGGAGCTGCCTGGAGTCCTTTATGGGTGCCAGCAGGAGGTGGGCAGAACCTGGACAGGTGACTTAAATTAAGCTGGGGGTTCTTCCATACCCATGTGATTGTGGATAGTTGGTTTAGGGCTGACTGCTGCAAGATGGTCTGGTCTGGTCTGGTCTGGTCTTAAGTTGCTGGTGGGCAGTCGGTCAACAGGCAGTTAAATTATTAGTGGGCATTGGTCTGCAAGTAATTACATTATGGAGACTGTACATACATAGTTATCACGTTTTTTGATTCTGTTTTCTTTTATCTATCAATTGCTTTCATTTCAGCCTACTGATGTGTCTCAACCATATCTGCCTCTACAGAGTACTGCCATGGTGCTGTGTAGCCACATACACTGCTGTGGCCAAGAATCGTGTGCAGCAGGAGGGCTGACACGTGTATGTTATGGACAGGTGCATATCTTGGTCATTCTAAAAGGAGCTTTAGCTAGAAATACCATACTGGCTCATTTACAGGTCTAGGAGTTCAAAGCCCTCTAACAGTGTTGAGAGGGCTCTCCTGTTTGTGATCAGCTTGAGAGATGCCTGAACTCTGAGGAAACCAGGAGCGGTTGACACTTGCTCCAGCTATCCACTTGGTGCCTATGTTCTGTGAGCATATAACATTCCATTTACTGTAGTCTTCAGGACTGAATGGATTGTCATCTCTGAGGTTTTCTCTCAGCCAGACAAGGCTGTCTGTTAATCCAGGGATTAATCAGCAGCACTCTTTCACCATGTAGCCAAGGATTTCTCAGGCTTGCTAGAGCATCCCATTGTCCCAGACATCATTAGAGTGAAAGGAGATTCCTCCTCTGGGGACATCCTCAAGAGCCAGTCTTTGATGTTTGCAGGCAAAACTGGCATTGTTTGAATAAAAAGTTCCTAATTAGTGGCACTCTAAAGAATTACTCTAATTTAATATTTTCAAAACACCCTAAAATGTGTGTCTAGGAAGACAGCTTGAGATTTGGTATACCTCAAAGAATGGCAGTGAACTTTGCAGTTCAAGTTGATGTCTTCTCTTTTCCTTCTTGCTCCAAGGAACTTGTCTTGACTTTAAATTGCTTTTAAATCCTCATAAGGAAACAACTGTCCCAGCATGTGTTACACTCTAGCAGAGTGAGCAGTTAGGTAGTGAGAGGATCAGTTCACACCTCTCTGATGCCTCTGATTCCATTGTACTAATTTTCATGTGTCATTCAGCAGTGAGCATTGCCTTGTCATGAAAGAAAATATAAAACTTCAAAAATATTTCTGTGTTGAAAAGGGACTGTGGAGAGCACTACTTTGACAACTAACAAGAAAATTAAATAAGGACTTCTGTTATCTCCTTTCCTCCTTGCTGGTGGATGCACTCTTCATAACACCGCTTACCAGCTTTGCATGCCAATCTGTCGGTTCATCTGGTTTGAGGTAGTGGAAAAACTAGGAGCATACAGGTAGCAGCTGAAAAATAGCAAGTGCTGTGTCTCCTACACGACAGTTCTAGCCAGCATATTTTGGAAACAGGTTGGAACTGCTTCCATCAGAGATCAGAGACAGATCATTTCTGAGCACACAGAGGATACTGATCAGAGTGCAGAAGGGAGGGCAGACTTTGAAGGCTTATCTTTACCAGGATGAATGAAGACTTAGTAAATTTAATAAACTTGAGCCAAATATGTCAATCCAGCAGCCATCTTCTTGCTAGCTTTCAGCCATTTGTCTGATAGGAACATCTTTCTCCAGTACTCCCAAAGATGTTCGCAGCAACCATCTTCTCATTAACCCTGGCTAAGCTCTGCAATGCAATACATGTGGAGGGGAAGAAGTATGCTTTTCTCTAGAGTGGAAAGTAAGCACACTACTGGAGTACAGGCTTTTAAAAGCCCACTTTGTCACCTTCTTGGAGGTAAGAGGGACTGTTGTGACGAGCTGCATGGTTAGCCCTGAAATAAGAGACTCTGATGTCTTTATCCATAGTACTGACTGTCCCACATTGGTAACCTAACAGCTCCTAGCAGTGGTTCTCCCTGGAAAGAGTTTGTATTGTACTGTAGAAGACACAGGACAAAAACTGGACCTAGGCCTGTTGCAGCATATTAAGAGAAGACTGACAAGTAGGAATATTTCCTGTCTGTTGTTGCTGTTGTGGATTTAATTTTTGCTTTGTGCTGACTTAAATCTTTAGTTTTGACTTCTGAAATTGTAAATTCAGAAACACTTTGCATTCGGCATGATTAAAAGATGCTGCTGACAAGCAACTTGAAAATGCCTTCATGTTTTATGTGTATTTCAAAATCTCTAAAGCTGTATGCTTTTGCAGGCTCTTGATCTTGCAGTAGCTGGTTTGTATGTTTTGAGCAACCAAGTAGTTAGTACAAATCACACAGCAATTTCTGATCTTCCCAAATACCTTTAAAACATCACATATATTGATTTTTTTTCTCAGTTTACAAGCCAGGTTGTGCTGTCTTGCTAGGCAAATCTTATTTACTGAGTTCTCTTGTTAACAAATTTCAATGGTAGTCATTCAACCATAGATTCTTTCAGCAGTAACAAAACATGCAGCTGTGTAGGTTCATAGTTTCCTTTTTTTTTTTTTTTTGTTCTTCAAAACTAGAATGATATATCACTATTATTATTGTGCCAAATCTTTTACCAAAGCATAATCTATTTATCAGAAGAATGTTCAGTTCTATCATCAACATAATAAACTAACTAGTACCTGTAATTCCAGGATCAAATTTAAATGCATTCCTTATGACTCTTCCTCGACTTGATTCTCCTGTTCTTCTCAAGCCTTTGGTTCTGTCTGTTCTTACTGTGGATTTGAAACATCAAACTCTTCCTAGGTCTAACATATATCTAGAAAGAGCAAGTATCCACTTATATACGCAAGTAAATTTCTTACTTATGTCTCTTTTCTGCTCTTCTCAACCCAAAACTGTGCCTTCCAGGAAGTATGAGCTTTGTGTCTTATTGTGAACACTACTTACAATGGTCTATTCAGTGAACGAACATTTGTCGATTTGCTTTGAAATCCATTGGCTTGTAGTCCTTGGTATTCAGAAACTGCTGGGTACCCTCTCTTAGAAAATCAGTTCACTTAATGTGCCTCAGTTTGGGCACTGACAAGCAGTCACTTGTAATTTCACAAAAAAAATATAAATAAAGAGTCAAATCTTTAAAGTCAGTATATGTGTTATATGTCAGTAAGTGCTGAATTTGCCATTAAAAGTAAACTTTCTTCTCATTTTGATGTAATGAGATAAAATGATAGTGTAGCTGTAGTAGACAGGTTATTTTAGGGTTCTTATGCTCATAAAGGGTCCTGCTCTGTTAATAAAAAATGGCATGCTACACTGTCGACACAACCTGTTAAATGGCTAACAAACGTCTCTGAAACTACTTGACAACAGAAAATCATCATCAAATGGAGGTGTTGTTCCCCAGGGACTGACAGGAGACTGTTTCTGTTCAACATCTCCCACAGTCACTTAGAAGTAAATCTAAGTGTTGCTGATGCAATATCCAGGTGACATAAAAACCAGTTAGAACAGTGGTATCAGTGAGCTCAACTAAGCACAAAGCAGTCCAGATAACTTGTCCATTTAAATGAAATCTTTCTTTACACACCTACATTTTAAGTGATTGACTTCAGAACAAAGAGTGTAAGATGTTTCTACAGAGTGGGAGGATTTTATCTTGGAAAGCAGTGCTTCTGAGAGGGTTTAGGGATCAAAATGGAGAAACAGCTCAACTAGAACTCCCAATATAAATCTGTATCAAAATGGGCTAATGAGATTCTTGAGTGTTTCAGGAGGCAAACAGTAAATGGGAAGGGGGGATTTTCCCCTTGTGAAGCACTCTTGAGACCAGTACCAGTGTATGGCCTCTAATTTTGGTGTTCGTATGTTCAAAAGAATATTGAAAAATAAGAGCTGTGCAGGAAAGATACAGGAATTATTCATAAGCTGAAGAAAATGCCTTAAGGTGAAAAGACTGAGAGAGCTCAGTATTTTTATCAAAAGGAGGATTGAAATTTGACCAAATTATAAATGCTTCCAGAAGGGAAAAACACAAGGTAAAGAAGATTTTTCAAAGTAACCAAGGAATACAACAAGGAAACAATGGCTGGAAATTGAAGTATAGCCTTGCAGCCATGGCCAGTGATTAATACATATCCAACAGCAAAGATTAAACAACTGGAATCCAAGGTTGAAGAGAAGTAGTACATTTCCTGCCCCTTGACGTCAGCTCTGTATTCCTGCTTGGATAACAGCCTTTATCCAAAAAAATGTCATTATGTGTAGTAAATTTGGCTTATACCAAATGATCTGAATGATAAAGTCTATTTTGAAAGTCTAGACAATTTAGAATGAATATGAATACAGACTAGATAGTCTGGTAGTTCCTTCTGGCCCCTTTAAAGTAAAGAATAGAATAGGTCTTGTTTAGCAGAAATGGCTCAACATCTCTTGGAATGTAAAACTTCAATGTCTCTAAATTAATACTCAAAGTAACCAAAAATTTATTGAAGATTATGGCTGTGGTCTTAAAAAAAAAAGTGTAACAAACTTTTCCACTATTAATGCAAATAAAAAATGGTGCAGTAATTGATTTAAGGTATGACATGGGAACTCTCCTAGCACGTATCAAATTACTGATATCTCCGAGATTTAATGAAACACAAATACCCTGAAATAGTAGGGTATTCCTTAATTTTCATGAAATATGAAGCGATAGCGAGAAATTCATGCTAAAAAAATATGCTTTTAAAAACTTTCAGTCACTACTGTGGTTGCTTGAGTATTGTTTAAATGTAGAAGAGCTGTAATGAATGGATAGTTTTGCTTTTTACTTCCCATGCGGTACCTGGGAAATCTAATGATTTCTGAGACAAGTAACCTTCTTTCTACCAAAGCTTCTCTCCTTTTACTTGTCCTGGGATTGGCTCTGAAATCTTCAGATTATCTGCTGTGTAGAGAAAACAGGGTTCAAAGGAGTAGAAACGGCTGTTGGATGGGCAAAAAAAAACCAAAAAACCCTACAGTTCCATTCCTTGCATTGCTCATTACCTGCCAACTTTCCTCCCACCAAAGATCTATTATAAGTATTATTATACATTTCTTGGGACCTAACTTCCAAAAGGAGTGACTTACAGCTGCAGAGTCTGAGATTCTATATCCTCCCCTATGGAAGAAGCAGCCTTTTCAGTGGGCATTTAACACAATTGCTGAGTTTTCTTTTTCTGATGGATTTAATTGCTTTTGTGTGTGTGTTCCTTTTCTTTTTGAGAAATTATTATTTACTATTCATAGAAAGACTAAAACATCTGCATAAGTATTGGTTCAGTAGGACACCAGCTGAAATATTTTCCTGAGTTTGAACCTTGATCTAGTGATAATATTCCTGTAAACATTAATCCTGTGAAAAATAAGAACCATCCTAATCAAGGATATGTTTCTTTCTACCTTTGGGTGTCTTTGCACATCTACAGCCAACCTGAACTGGGTGGACACACTAGGCTGTATGACAGGCAGCTTTGTGCACTAGTGGGCCTCAGAGCAGAGTTCAGGTATTGCAGGGTCTAAGGGAAGGCATGTGCCTGGAGTTGGGAACACTAGATTTGAGAGAAGAACCTTAATTCAAACCAGCAGGCTTTAAAGGACAAATGTGGACGCTTCAGAGCTGTGCACTGCAGTGCCAAGTCTTTGGTTTGTCTCAGAATGGTTTGTTTATAAGAACTGGTAAATGTGCTTTTGATTAAAAAAAATATATCCAAATGCACTGACTTTTACAGATTCTGGAACAGAAGGACTCTCACTCTCATTTCTGTGTGCACACGTATAAATATATGTCTATGTCTGACATTGCTATTCTTATTTTGGTAGAACCCAGAGACCCCATCACATTAATCACTCTACAAATGCAATGTAAATATCTTGACTTAGTCGACTTTCAGTAAGTTAAGGCTTGCTCTTTACTGTAGGTTTATGGATCTTATTATCCTATCTTAAGGATGGGATTATTTTTCATATTTTTATCTTGAAACAGAAATATTTACATTTTTTAGTAAAATTCATAATTGTACCACCCTTTCAATATTCCAACTTTAGTCCCAGGAGTGAAATACAAGCAGTGCCAGACATGCATTCCTTTGTGTTTTTTATCATTGTTTTTGGTATGCTCTATTTTTATTCAATTCTATGGGAAATGCACACACTTTGTGCAGTTGCCAGAACGCGATTCCCCAGTGCCCCCTCTTTATTTCCAAGTGTGCTTTTTTCAGACTCAAGTCCTTTTGCGACAGTGCTTTTTCTTGTTTGATGGAGTAAGTAATCCTTGCTCATACTGAACCCATCAGCTGAGGACAGCAGTTACGTTTGTGGAGCTGAGAGGACACATGTGAGTGAAGGAAAGTCTCCCACCTTGACAGCAATGGTTGGTTTTATTTCCTTTTTTGGGGTCTGCCATTATTTGTGCTCACTCCACCTAGGGGCTGTACAGCTCTATCAGCAGCCAACAGGGCAGAATCCTCGCTTTGTTCAAATTCAGCTGAGTGCAGCAGAGCTGGGCCGTTGTTGGGGCAATGGCCATGTTCTGCTGAAATCCCTCTCTCTGGCCCTACATTGCAGGACTATCTGGAGGCTGCCCAAGTTTTGGCAGATTAATCTGTAGGCACCATCCATGTTCTGGGGCTAGCCAGAACACGTCAGACTGCAGACTGATTTACAGGGTTGCAGTTGCATAAGGAGCTATGGAGAGGCTAAAGCATTTGTAGAACAAGAGAGCAGATTTGACTGCGTAACCTACCCTGAAATGACAACTTACTGAAATAAGGACATGGTCCTCAGTCAAGGTATCCAATTTTTTCATTTACCTCATGGGTTTATTTGTGTGTTAAAATCAATCTGGCAATGCCCTTACAGCCCTAAAATCCATGCTGTTATATCATTACCATAAAGCCTACTGAAGGTCTCTTGTGTTTGAAAACACGGTTGCAGTCCTTTACAGAGTGCCCTAGGCATGTCCTGATGGCACGGAAATGGGACACCACTGGAGATGACATCTCCCAAGTCCACCTGCATCGTACCATAGAAAAGAGATTTTAGTACTGACTCACCTGCAGTGTGTGCATCATAGCACCTGCACCATGACACCCTGCATAGACGTCCTTCTCTTTTCCCGCAGAATTACCCAGCAGAGCCTTCAAGTAAATAAGGAAGAAATGTGTTCTTATGGACATATAGATAGTTGTTAGTCTTTTGCACGTACAGCAAGAATCTAGGTCCAGGATACTCCCCTTGCTCTGTGGATTTCTCTGTCGTTCTTCTCCTGTCTAGATGATGTAAGAACGTCTTTGTCCAGTAGGGACTTGAACCAGAAATGGCTGGGTTGGTAGGAAGAGAAACTTATGAAGGAAGAAGCAATATTTTGAAGCCAGGCGGCAGTGTGGAGATTGTGGAATCATAGAGTCCATAGATGGATCTCCATGAACTGAAACAGAAGTGGAGACTCAAACTGGGAACATTGAGAAAAGTCTCCTAGGACAGGACGTTCCACAGAATTCATGGTGCCAGAAATACCTTTCCCTGAAAAGCCAGTTTTTCCCACCAAGGAAAGGTATGGTCCTGTCTTTCCAGGTCAGCCTCCAAAATAGGTGTTTTCAGAAATGGTCTATTGGGTCCTTTGGCTGAGGGAAACCTATGTCACTCACACACTGCAGAGGGTTTCCTTCCTTCCAAATGACTAAAAAGAAAGGGAACAGTCAATGTATCCAAGAGCTTTCAGGGCCTGTAGGCTTGTCCCTGGTAACATCTCTGGCCTATCAGATATTTCTAAGCTGTGGGCTCTGAATGCCTCAGATGTTGATATCCATAAAAGACCTAGCCTTGAGAATGAGATAAGACTTTTCTCACAGCATTTATAGACCACAATGAGCAATCTGCTAATGCATCCCAGGACTTCTGAGTGGGAAATGGGTCTTGGCAGACAGCACAGCTTCCAAAGTCCTTATGACTTCTCAAAATCACGTCACCTGCTCCAGCTATGTGCAGATTTCTGGAGGATACAAATCTTTCCTCATAGCACCATCCTGATGTGTCCTAGGAGAGCCCAATGGGGTGGAAACACCAACAGAGATTGTAAAACATAGCCTGGTCCCCTGAATAGGAAGAAGTAAGTAGATCCCCTGTTTTACCATTATTAGTCTGCCAGATTGTCTGGTGGGAGCTGGCAGCAGGGTCCCACTAGTCTCATCCTTATTACAGAAGGGGGATAATGACTGCTGAGAGGACAGAAGGATTCTCAGTGTGCGATCAGTGCCCATACTGCTGCCCTGGCCAGCTTCCAGTATGATGCTCTCCAGGCTGAGACTTCTTTTCTTTAATCCAGAAAGGGCCAGCCTAGTTCTGTGGGTCTCCCATGGGAATCAGCATTGCATGGCTTGAGACACCTGGAGCAGCCTAGCCATGGCTGTGGTGGGAGGAAAGGAACTGGGATCACGCTGCTCTTCTCACCTGTCCTAGGTCCCAGTCAGACTCATCTGCAGATCTGGTGTGTGCTTCTGAAGGGAGTCAGCTCTCTGTGAGACTCTGCAGTTTCTTTCCCCTCTTTCTTTTCCTTCCTCTTTAATTTTCTATTTTGTGTCTCAACCATTGGCATACTTCAGTTTAGATGTCAACATTTTTATGCCTGGGAGCTGGGGAATAAAAATAGTTACACTCTAAAAAGAGTCAGTTCTGAGGGTGAGAGGTCCTGATCTTGCAAGTTCTTGCTCAAATGGAAACTCAATGGGACTACTAGGATGAGGAGGAATTACTCACCCAGCAGACATTACAAAATGAGGCTGAACTCCTCTACTAAAATGGTAATAGTTCAAACATGGAAAATGTTATTCACTCAGCAGAAATAGGAGAAGCAGGGGTGTAAAAATCTGTGTTTTTTGAAGAAGTGGCCACAGCTGAAAGGCAATGGATGTCTGTTTTGAAAGCAGATGAAAACCTTCTGCTAAGTGGTAAGGCTGCAATGTTGTCTTAGCATTCACTGTGTGGTTTGATTTTTTTTTTTTTTTTGTATTTAATATAGATGAGCTGCAGTGATTGCAGGATGGTTTGGAAGCCAAGTTTGTATTTGTGTGAATATTAACAATGCGTTGGGCTAGAGAGAAAGCTTGAAAACTTTGTACTAACTTAAATAAAAATCTGTGCATGTTTGAAATTACTTAATTCTGTGACCTTAAAAATGGTTTCCTTGGTACAATAAGATGACCTTACCCTTGGAAAAATGTGCTACATGACAGAAATGTATTATATGGCAGAAATATCTTTATTTCCATCACAAAGAGGAGTCCTGACACAGGACAGAAAACCTAATTTATTCTAAGCAATCCAGCTTGTACTTATGAAACTCAGAGAGAATGAACATATCACGACACCACCATACAGACTGCCTGACTCTCAAGATAAGGGTAAGTGCCTAATAGCTGCTTTCCAGGAAAAGAGAACTCAGCTAAGAACCAGGGTACATGTCAAGGAGGTTTTAAAGTGGGAACATTACTCACAGCTCAACAGTGATTAAAGAATATTGAAATAAGCCACAGAACCCTCTCTCTTCTTTTAGTACTCCAAGTGAATGGAAAGATATCCCCAAACACTTTTCTCCTCTGTCCCTTTCTTACTTGTTGCTCTGTTTCTGAATACCTCTATGCTGAAAGTCAGCTTAGGTTTGCTAAGAGGCAGCCCCTACTTTCAGGATTCAGCATCTGTCCATGTTCTGGGCTCCACCACAAGTGACCCACTACAAAGCCACGTGTAGAAAAATGCATTTTACAATCAGAGGAGATCCTAAGTTCTGAATCCCTCGAAGCACCACAGTTAATATATCAGCATCTTGCTCTCAGCCTGTGGGAAGGCACCTAACCTTTCCAATTGCTGGTCTCTCCTCTTTTTGTGACATTGCTGAATTTCCTTCTGAAAGATGATGACTGCACAAATGATTAAGTAAGTTTGTAATTTGTTTCTTATCTCAGTTTGTGGTAGTACTCCCTTGCTCAAGGTTACAAATGAAAGAATTCCCTGGTATTCTCCAGATGTCAGTGGTTTCCTCTGTTGTTCGAGGTCCTGAGGTTGCAAATTGATATGTGCATGTGGGTCTTTATGTCTGACCAGCTTGCACTGTTGGATCAAAGTCTGACAGTTTATTTCTCAGAATTACTTTTGTAAACAATTCATTTCCAGTGTATGACCACACAGCTCACTAGTTTTCTGGGGATACTGAAAAAACATGGAAATTTCATAGTTTTGTGTCACTTTAAAGTTTGGTCTTGGAACATGTTGATGCCTGAGCTACTAAGGACTAGGACAACCTGGCTCATTTCTGGGGGATATAATCCACGAGATGAAATTCATGAAGAAGTTGATTGTTTTCCCATAATTAGCTCATTTCCTGAGCAGAAATACCCCACATAGAGCATTAAGTAGATCTTCCACAGTTTGTTATTTATTAGCAGGCCTGCTTTTTTGTAGGTTAAGTCAGTTTCCTTTTAAATGCTGCTCATTTTCTTGTGGCCCACTCTGACAGCTGCAACAATCTGTTTGTCACAGATTTTAGTATGTCTCAATTTATATATAAAGGTAGTGGGAGTTGGAGCATCCTTATTTAAGGGTTTGGGACCTTAAAACTTAGTGTGAAGATTTACCAGATTACTCCCTGTTTTTTTAAAGTGATGTGTTAAGAAATTACCTTTTGACTTTGCATTTCAATGAGTTTTCTTACAAGAGTGACTCTAACTTGAGAAATCTGAAGTTTCCTGGTTATTCTCTGTGTTATAGGTGTGATGACATGGCAGTATGAGAATTCGGCAGGCCGAGGCAGGCATGGGCAGCTTGCCATTCTGGGGTGAATTGTTTCTGGCTTGGTACCATATGCCTGATGATGGCATGTATCTTCTCAGGAAGGACAAATTGCTCTCCTTCATATTTGGCAAGCTCCTGCTGGAGGGCCAAAGAGGTTTATATTTCGTACTGATGCTGTTTAGCCAACAAGCTGGGGAAATTGTCATGATGATGCAACTAGAGATTTACTGAGGCTGTTTTCCAGAGCTGAGGATGACATGGTTGAAACAGGCTTTGAATTTCCAGACCTGAATCATGTTGTTCCTATTTTCTTGAGATTTGGTAGATCTGGCTCCCATGCCCAAGCTGAAGCCGGAACTGGAGTTCATTCCAGTATTGTATTGGTGGGATTCCTACAAAGCTGCCTATTTTGATGTATGGCTTGGTACCTCAAACTTGTCTTTCCTTGTCTTGCTGAAATTCAGCTGCATTTTTGTCCTTCGTTTCTGGTGACTCACGGCTCCCTGTCTGCCTAAGCACGTGTGCTCCCAGATGTGCTGAGAGCAGAAGTCCACAGAGCAAAGGCTATTTTCCTGCCAAAACCCTCTTTGCCTGCTGTGGGCATGTGTCCTATGTACTACTCAAAATATTGGAGAGGTAGAAAGCAATGTAAGCTCTGGTGCTCCCTAGGGGAGTATCTATTCTTTCCCTTTGTGAAACAGTAACATCGGGAACTTCCCAAAGATGGAGAGAGATGCTACAGGCTTATCTTAATTCTTATTTATCTTTTTTCCACTTAGAATTGGCCACAGGGATATCAGCTGTTCACACAGATCATCTGAGATGCCTCCTCCCAGACAGCATTCCTACAGGAACAATCACCATACAGAAATGCAAGATGAAATTCATCCTCTTCTGAATGCTTGCTTCAGTCTTGGATAGGTACTGTTTGTACTGAAGTTACATTTTCAACTGAAAATTTCACCTATACTTAAGCTTTGCAAATATAGCATTGTTAGCAAGCTTAAGAAAGAAATTGCCTCTTGAGGAGAAAAAGCAATATACCAATGTAAACATGATTTTATTGTCTTTGTTTAGGCTGTGTGAAGGAATGGAGAACCACGTGGGATGAGCTAAACTAAACAGGCTTTTTATTAACCCAGCTTTTCAGCACAACTCTGCTCGGCCTCTCAGCTTAAGACCCATGAAATAAAAAAGCTTAAGGAGTCTACTTTCTTCTTCTTTGCTTAAAAAATCCATACATCAGAACATTTACTTGTGTTCTTGCCACACATTCTCATAAGCAAAGGAATTTTGAAGGTATTCCTAAAACCACTATCAAGTTGCACCATAATTCTTCACTTTGGCATTTAAATCTTTCATCTGAAGAAAGCACTTGGTTTCGGTTCTTGTAGCTATAGCAAAAGATGAGAAGTCACCTGTGCTTGTGTTGGCCCTACTGGGGTTTTCTCTTCTATAAGCAAAGCAGAACATTCCTGACTTGCTAATACTGTATGTGTGTCCCTCACATTTGCTGTTCTGGTACTGTTGGCAGCATATTGCTCAACTAAGAGTCAGGAGTCTACCATTTTCCTTGTTTGTCCATTCCCTGTACATAATAATAAGGTTGTTCTGATGATTTAATTCCTGGGATGTCAGACCATCTTCTTTGGCTGCCTGTCATGACACCGACATTGCTTGAGGAATTTTTCATCCATTTGACACTTTTTATCAGAGTATAATTTCCAGCTCTTCTTCCAGTGAACAAATGCTGATTAATAACTCTTGGCATCAGAAATAATTCACAGCTTTTGCTTATTTTCAATAGGTTAGTAAACTGAGGGAAGGTCTTGACAACCTTGATTTGCTTTGATTAGTAGCTGATTGACTATTTTTGTATCTTTCTCAGCTTCCTGTCCATTGGGCCAAGAAAAATACAGAGAGTTGGTTGTACATGTCTGTTCCACCCATCCTGTACAGATCTGTTAACACCCTCAGATGTTTGTTGTTGACTATTACTTGAATAAATTAATTGCAGACCCTTTATCTAGCAAATACTGCCACATGATGACTCATGGATATGAATGTTCTCCAACTCAGAAACCATCTCTAGTCCATTGATCTGCCAATAAGATATTTGCTTGTAATTTCAGAAGAAATCTTTTTTCTGTCAATCAAGTAGTGTAGAGAACTGTGCAAGCCACAAACCAGGTCCTGAAGGGCAAGTAATGCATGGTCCTACCCCTATAGGATAGGAGTTTTTCCTTGCAAGCTTCTTGATCAGTGTTACAGAAAAGAATGCTTTTATTTGGGCAAAACAGTTAAGCAACTAAGTTACAGCAAGGAACATTCAGCCCAGGTCTTAGCTTTCAGGGCCTTGCTGTCGTATGGACTGAAAGTTAATTGAACCAAGAGCTTGTCTTACTGCATTTCCTCTGCCAGCTGTCCCTCCTTTTTTGAATCAAGAAAACCATTGAGCAGAGATAAATTTCCAGACTGGATCCTGACTAGTGACAGATAGCACCTTCCTCTTATTTCTTGCACTTACTCACATTCAGTTCAGCAAGTCGCTATGTGTTAGTTAAGGCGTTGGAATAAGTGCTAGAGAAGCTTTTTGCAAGTTGGTTTCTCAGTTGGGCAGCTTGAGTGATGCCAACATAGCATGTGTGTGGGCTGAATGCTTCCACCGGCCTCGCTCCTGCCCTTTGGCTTCCCAACCTCACCCACTCTATGCCAGATGCCCCCTTTAGCTTGGTGTAAGGCTTCGTTAACTGTAGGCTTTAGGAAAATATAGAGTCAATAAACAAGAAACGTCTTCCTCAGAGCAAATCGGGGAGACTAAATGGGATAGATAGATAGATGTGAGAATGTATTCAGGATCAAAGGTTCTCATGTTGGACACCTCCCTCAATTGCAACCTGTGAGCTTTGTGGGATTCTGTTGCAGAATGTTTTGCTATATTGCTGGCTCCTATGTTGTTTTACTGAGTCTGGAAAACTACAGTAATAATCAGCTCTCAGCAGGACCTTTGGGTTAAGGAAGAGCAGGCGTCACTACTGCCATGTTCTGTCAGATGCTTTGGGCATCATCACCAAGCTCCATGGGCTCTGTTCAGTTCTGGTATACTGAATGTAGGAGATGGTCTCTGACTATTTTTGATCAGTCTTGCTGTGAAAGCACATGCTCCACCTTTCCATGCCTCTCAGGCCAGGAGGTCTCCTGAGTATCTTTTTCAGAGCTATTGAGGAAATGGAGCTGTAATGACTATGTTCTCTGTTTCTGTTACCCATAATGTAGAGTCAGCTTTTTTCTTCTTTCCAAAAGTCTTTGGTAGCCAAGAAAATGCGCTTCTTCTATAAGTTAAACAGATATCCTAAATTCTCCTAAGGAACTGATTGTCTTTGGGGATTTGTTGTCTTACTGATCTCTCTCCATCTTCGTTTCTGATTGGCACTGAAAAGTTTGGGGGAGTTATTTGTATTTCTCCAGATGTCATTCTATTTTCAGCATTCTTAAATCATATTATAGATCTTTTTCTTCTGGAGTGCTATCTATTTCAATGCCATACTTCTATGTCTTTTAAACTACATCTGTATTCCCACTGGAGCAGAAATGTGGTGATGTGGACATTTGTCCCTGGCTGCTCTCATGGAGCTTCTGCCCATATCTGCACTGTTCTAGGTGATGCTGGCAGCTTGTCTGCTTCTTGTGCTGCTTACATTTTTTCAAGTGTTATGTTTTGGGAGGCTTTGCTCTGAACTATGCATTATTTGCTGTATTTAAGCAAATCCCAGCAGGAAGTTCCTATCTGAGCTGTTGTTTCCATGTCTTTTTGAGAAAATGGTGCTTTTAATTGCTTTCCTGTGATTCGCTTTCAGGTTGTATTCTCTTGATCCTATAAGCAACTCTGACAGATACCTCATGTGTTTTAGCTTTGATGCTGTTGTAAATGAGGATATTGTGATTATGGCAAAGTCTTTTCCTTGTATCCTTTTGTTGGCCTCTTTCTTGTGAAGATGACATACCACAGGGAGCTCTCTGAAGTCGATTTACAAGCGGGCTGAAAGCAGCCCACTTGCCTCTCCACAGGTCCAGGCACTGACACCACTAGCTCTGTTGGCTAATTTTGGGTAGAATCCATCCACGTTAGCATTACTACCCCATGGTGGTCCCACATTATTACTCTCTTCAAGTCTTAATCATCCTAGAAAAAGCCCTTTTTCGTTGTTTCCTAGTTTGTTTCTGTTACAACTACAGTGACGCCATGAAGATTTCTCCACTTTTCCAAGCAAATGTGTATTTGTTATGGAGCTCACCCTTGAGCCTGTTGATGCAGCACCCATGAAGGTGACCACGGAGCATTACACCATGGAAAGCTTGGTCTCCTGGTGCTTCACCCCTTGAAGACACACCGTCAGCTTTTCCTAATTTGTTGTACTGTCAGATTCCTTTTCTAAAGGGATTCAGAGCCAGGAGAATTTTTAGCAGGTTTGCACTGGGACAGGTGTTGCTGATGCAGGTGTTGCTGTTGGCACTTGGTTCTCCTGCTGCTGCTCCGCTCGGCGTTTCACGGCTGCTGCAAGGCTCTTCTGGCTTCGGTTTGGGAGCTCCAAGCAAAACCAACAAGAAATGGAGCTGAGAACTAAGGAGAAGATTTGGAGCAGCAGAGGGAATAACTGTTCTTGTTACAGGTACTGCACTGATAAAAAGCAAATGTAGTTTTATATTTCACAAACTGCACTTCTTCTCATTGGATAGTCCTGATAATACCAGTGCTTATGTTCTGCTTTGTGAGAAAGTCCTTTTCTTTGTGAAAGAAGAAGTTCTGCACTAAACTAAAGACCGTTCTGCATAGATTGGCTTTTCCCAGCACTGATGTGGGTGGCTGCTGTCGTAAGATTATTCCTCCACATGCAGATCTTTGCAGCTCATGTTAATCCTTATTGAGAAACAAGAGGTAGCAGGTTTGGAAAATACATCATAATCTGTGGGAAAGGAAGAAGTTCATAAACATCAGAAACGTTGTCATGAACTTCATCAAAATGAAGGATTTCTTTGGCTGGAGGAGAGCACTTCCTGAAGGGATCTGGTTATCCCATGGGATGCTTTGGTGCAGGCACTGACAGAAGCAGAGGAGCTGCCATCCTGCACCCAACATGTTTCCACCCTAATGGGAAATAGCGTCCCCATGTGAAGGGCTCAGTCTGATCCCAAACACCTGATTGGTGTGGAAGCATGAGGCTGTTTCTTCACTTTTTTTTTTTTTTAATCTCAGGTAATTGAGCAGGTTTTTTGTTTTTCTTTTTTTTCTTTCTTTTTTTTTTTCATAGCAAAATTCAGCCCTATCTTGAATTGTTAATGATCTCTTTACCAAGAAACTGTGCTGTGGCACCAGATTTCCCAGTTCTCAAAACCACTAGAGCTCCAGCAGCCTCTAGCCTGGTTGTTAGAGAAAAGGAGATTATCTTCAAAGTCAAAGACAGATCTGGTACAAAGTCTGAGCTATGGTTTTAAGACTGTTTAGCACTGTGGGCCAGAACACATCTGTATATTTTCCTCTCATCCTTTCAGAAGTCTTGCCTGGTTATTGTTCATTACATCAGTTTCCCTTTCTGTCTGTACTCAGTGTTAACCTTTCCAAGCAATGCTGTTACATACAGGTTGCCTCTCCCATGTTTCTTCACACATCTGAGCAGCAGAAAGCTCTGTCCCTAGGACTGCACTGTGGAGAGCATGACTGGCATTGGCAAACTGTGACTTGCAGTGCTGAATGCCAGGGAGCTTGCAGAGAGGTGTGGGATGTGCTCGTACTTACTTGATATAGCACTCCTGCCATACACAGGTTCCCTTTGTTATCTAAAATTAACCAGCATGTGCTTCTGGCACTGCACTGCTGCTGTTTCCAAAGTGACAGCCTCTTCTTTCGCATCCCCAGGAGATCACCTGAGGGGCGGCACATCTTTGTCTCAGCACTGCCTCCTTCTCTTTCCCCAGCCCGAGGGGGCTCTGGTGGTGTCAAAGCTGCAAGCTCCACAATGACAAAACCCATTCCCAGGGGTAGGAAGGGACAGGATTTTCCTGTCAAGTGCCCACCTGCTCAGCATCAACACACAGCACACCACATTTTCAAGATGTTCTGCTGTCAAAAGCTAGGAAAAGATGCGCCCTTCTCACTGCCTCCTTGCATCGTGCTGGCTCCAGTCACCAGTGCCACTCCCCCGCTGCAGCGATGCAGGTGTGCAACGTGCTGATAGTTGTACCTTTGCACCAGACCTTACTATTAATGGCGTAGCTGCAGAAATGGCTTTCTTTTCTCTATCATCAATCTGACTTTCTTTAAACCTGGCTGATTTTTCTCTGTCCAGTTCTACCTGCAAAACACAGACTGGGGTGAGCGTGATGCATTCAGTGGAAGTGGCAGCCAGAAGGCACATGAAGCCACATCAACGTTCTCTGTTCCTGGGATGCTCAAAAGACCTGCTGGGCCTGGCCGACATTCTGGTGCCCCAGATCTTCACTTCAGCAATTTCTTATTTTCAACACTCTTATTACAAAGAGTAGGAAACTCAGTGGCACAGAGTTTGCAATTTACATAATCTCTGGGAGCACTCTGGATTTGCAGACGGTGTCAGCAGACAGTAAGGAAGGTTTATCATAAAAAATACCCTACAACAGTAATAACTTCCATTCACATTTTTCTACAGTCAGTTGCCCTCATCTGTATTTCTGTATCATCAGACACTTTGTACAGGAAGTTTTATGTTAAATAAGGCTGAATATTCTGCTGATGATGAACACCACAAACAAGCACAAGCACTGTATTCAGCGTGATCTAAATATAACACTGTACACCTTTGCTCCCTCCCAGCTTCTCTTTGTGTCCCAGAGCCCATGCAGGTTGGAGCCTTGGAGCCACGTCCCTCACCAACCACCACCTTTACAATCAGGCTGGAGCCAAAGTGTTAGTGAAGTCACAGCTGAGTTGGAGGCACTGATGCTAAGAATAGCTCCAAATTGCCACTGCTCGGTGCAATAATGACATGAATTTTGTCTGCTGAGAAAATATAATGCATCTTAAAATAAAAAAAACCCTAGCCCTTAAAAGTTACTTTAAAAATAATTTTAAAAGTCCTTGGGTTCACAGCAGAAAAGGATGATAATTGAGACCTACTCGGAAACATTAATAATTTCATCTCCCTTCATGCTGAGTTAGAGCCTGTGAAAAATGTGGTTAGTGACTAATTTCCATTTTAGTGCTTTGTAGCCCATATGAAAAAGCTGTTTTGAAGGGCTGGTCTATTTAGGGCTCATTCAGCCATTGGAAGACCGCAGGCCCCCAGCTCAGCACACGGTGCCCAACTCTCTGCAGTGGCAGGGGCAGCTGTCCTAAAGCTGCACCTTCAGGCCTGGGGTGCCCAGAGCAGTGCTGGTGGCACACAGACACGTAGCAGCTGACAGACAACCAGCAGTGTGGGTGCACGGCTATTACAGACAAAGTGTCGGCCAGCAGAGGGCTTGTTCTGTAGCTAACGAGGGGATGCAGCAGCTACTCCTCCTCCCTGAAGTCACATATCACAGAATCACAGGGGTTGGAAGGGCCCTCTAGAGATCGTTGGGCCCAACCTCCCGCTGAAGCAGGTTCCCTGCAGCAGGTTGCACAGGTGGGCATCCAGCTGAATCTTGAGTATCTCCATAGAAGGAGACTCCACAACCTCTCTGGGCAGTCTGTTCCAGTGCTCTGTTACCCTTATCGTAAAGAAGTTCTTCCTCGTTTGTACAGAACTTCCTCTGTCCAAGTTTCAGGGCACAGTTCCTTGTCCCATTGCTGCACAGCACTGAGAAGAGCCTGGGTGCTTCACACTGCAGAGGGTGCCCAGCACTGCCCAGGCAGCCCGGCTGCAGGCACAGAGAGCTCGAGAGACATCTGCTAATGAGCTCAGCACAGAGCTGTCCCTGAAGTCTGTAACAAACGTCGTATACAACTCAATGCAGCACACTGTAAACTCGATCAGAATGACTCGTCTCTGCTTAGTGTGGGACTGAGCAGTTTTCCTGTGGCTGTGGGTTCCTCACAGACTTCCATCCTCATACGAAGGCTGTTTTAGGAATGTCGTTCCCTTCAAGTTGTGATGAGCATTTATTTCCCTATGCTGCACTTGAATATAGCAGAAATTTACTTATGATTTATTTCATGAGACTGGGGTCTTTAAAATATTGGGGAAAAGTGCTTATTCACAAAGGAGAAATTAAACAGATAAAACATATCAATTTATTTCAGATCTACAAAATACAAATCTAAAAATATCATTTTACAGACAATGTTCACTGTTGACTTTGTATTTTAGTATAGTTTTAAGCCTATCTTGCACAGAATGGCAACATAACAGAACAACAAAATATTCTACATTTCACCTTTTCAGATTTCCTGAACTCTGTCTATTGTACACATCAAAAATGTCCTTGTGCACAGGAATCAATTAGACATCTTCATTTCAAAAATAGATTGGCTCTATCTCATAACAGAGACACCAATTGCAGTACATTTAGTACAAATCCTTCCAGGATACACTCAGTAGTAACAGTGGTAGCAGTAGTTAAAATCTCGACAGTTCTGTGAAAAGATCAAAGCAAATGATAACAGAATTACAAAATTCAGTTCATCATTTAAAGGTAAAGTAAAACCCATGTAAAACTACAATGGAAGAAGAAATTACACGGGCACGAGTGCAAAAAAGCAATGCTGTGAGCCATCTTCACTCTTTGGTAAGAATCAATTAGCAGGAAGCACACAGTAACAACTGGAGTCAAAGACTAATTCACAATCTGCATTTGTTCCTGCCTTAGGCTGACTAGATGATCTGCAGGCATCCTACAGCACAGAAGTTACAATTCTACTTAACACTGATCATTTTTTGCCTCTTTTAGGTTTAAATATTGAAATTATTTCTTTCATAAATAGCTTTTCAGTAGTACAGTCTCTTAAAGAATTTAAAAATAAATAGCAAAATATACACAGTTTCAAAGATTAAATTTAATTCCTTATGGGTATCTCCCGAAAATATATCTCCAAAGAATAAATAACTTTGGGTTTCTCAAATATTTGGTAAAACATCACTTACTTTTACGTGAGGAGCTTTCTCTGAGGAATAAGGAAGTACCATTGATTTTTCTACAAAGCTTTTTCTATGCATGTGGGATTTCAGTAAATTTACAATAAGAATATAAACTGTAATATCATATGGACCTTCCCATTAAAAAAAATACAGTAAAAAAACCGTCTAAAATTAAACCTCAAGAGTTTCAGGTTCAAACCAGAGGAGCTGGCAGGGAACTATGAAGCTCTTTTCCAGCAGCAGTTGAGCTCAGCTGTGTATGTCAAAACGCCACAATAATAATATAACAATTTCTTATGGCAGTGGAGTCAAGGTTGTTTTCGACTGACACATATTAAAAATCAGAACAAGGATGGATGAAGTGGTACAAAGGGGAGTGATGTGGGTGAAGAATAACTGAGTAAAAGCCATCCTGATAAAGAATTAGATTTCCTACAGGGATTTCAATATTACCATTGATTTTAAATAGACTCCTTTTTCCCCATTTGAAGGCTTGACTCCCATGAACAATTAAGGCTATAGCCACCAAAAATTCCTATCTGAGTTTGCAGGTTATCATCCGACTCAAGTTCCTCCTTCATTATTACTAAAGGAAAGAAGAAAATTGCAGGCCACATCAGCAAAACAGCTAGTTGTCAATCCAGCAACTAGAAGCATCAATAGACATAAAAAAGTATATCTTAACTGCAGGAAAGCTCATCTGGAGAGGCAGAGAAAAAAAAAGCCTTTTTAGAAGCTGCCAGCAAAGTAAAGGCAGTCTTGACTGCTCATGTATTCGGAATGCATAAATAACAAGTACATTCACTGACTTCCTATTCACACCTACAGATAGTTTACATCAAATGTTAAGCAGAATGCTTTTCTACTCCTTGCTTGATTCCAAGCACAAGATGTAAGAACCAGTTAAATTGCACGGTCCAGCCCTTATCTCTGCAAACCTCGATCTGATCAAGGAAATGCTTTTTAGCATCTTCCTCGCTTTTCCCTACTGTCAGTGCATCCCGGATATATTCAATATCCTCTTTGCTGGTTAACTGGGGCATTCCAGTCATTAGCATCATGGAGAACAGGATGATCAGCAGGTTGGTGTGATGTCGGAGGGCCAAATAAGCCTTCACACACACATCCTACAAAAGAAAAGGATTTTCTGTTAAATGATGAGGTGCATGGAAAGGGATGGTTTAGGAACTTCATGGGAACTTGGACATGAACTTCTGCCACCAACCCACACTACTGAGTCACCGATGTGTCAGGGAGAGGAGGCCCCAGAGAGCCATTCATCCAAGCAGAAACATGATGCTGACGTCTGCATTCGTTGCCACGCCATTCCTTAGCACACCTCAGGGCAACAAGTCCCATCCTGGTGCACAAACTAAAGGCTCTTTTAAGTAATACAATATCAGTTGTTAAAGCTCAAAACCTCAGCTTCTCCAGAATTTCACATTACTTTCCCTGTCATGTAATCCCTTGCTAAGACTGTTAAAAAGGCAGCAGTAATTCATCGTCTTTCTTCACAACTGGTATGTTTCCATTTAAAGACCATGGGATAGCAAGCAACACTGAATAAAGCAGCACCTCCAGGGCTCTATTCTTCATTTGATGTGGATGTCTTTAAAAGCTGTGGAGGTGATGGCTTGTTTAATGGAGACAGCTCTCCAGGCACAGTGCTCTGTGACATTTCTCCAGCTGACAGCCCTGCTTCAAACTCAGGCACGCTGCCTGGCTTTAAGACTGCCATGGTCATGTGCTGCCCTACCAGATTCAACGGATTATTGGTCTTTTTCGTTGCTTTTTTCACTTCCATGTATAAGTAATCTGTGCTCAACAGCACAAGCTTTAGAATAACTAAATTTCTGCAGCTTAGAAAAATAAGAAATACCTTTTAAAAGAATGGTTAATGATAAGTGACTAAAACATAAATCGGAATGATTATTTCTTACATTGCATTCATTACTCATATACTTTTCGAAATAACATTTTAAGGAGAAGCAATCAAATGTTAGAAATCAAAACGAGGACTTTAAATTAGGGCTGCAACGTGGTAATGGGAACAGATGAGAAATAATTCCAAGAAGGCTGTTGCTATTAAAACCTAAGCTGAAGCAACACCGATTTTTACCCAAATAAATATTATATTAACCTTTCCACAAATTTATGTAAACTGATTTTAAACATCCAGTGTAATTCAAGTACTTTAATATACCTTTCTAACAAATCTCATGAGCTCTGTAGAGCTCTGGTTATTTTTGCCATGGTGGAGGGTTTTTCTTCCTCAGAAACAGAATGGCACAAACAGCCTCAGCATCTATCACTGCTCACATCAGTGACGTCAGACAAACGAGCAGAATGATCACAGGAACACAAAGGGAGAAAGATGATGTTTTGAAGATCTTTCCGTAGGGATTTTTTCTATCTCAGTTTTCCCCTATTGCCTGGGCCCCTTAAATTTCCAAATAAATCCTGTCCTGAAATAAGATGAGAACTTTAATGTCAGTTCAGCTCCGGCAAAGCAGAAGATGAATTGCAATGGCCAAAGCACAGTTTACAATAGAAAACACAATCAACTTTTCACAGGGATTAGTTCCACTTCATGACACCAGGAAAAAAAATTCTACTTATGTATATTGACTTCAAACAGGGAAATCTTGTCACAAGAGTTAGCGTGGTTTTTGTTTCTCTTGAAAGAGATGAAAGCTCTTTATAGTCGTATCAAAGGAGGTTTTGCATTTCTCTGTGGATGATACATCTCACTGCTGAAGGTGTCTGAGGCAGAAAAACAATTATGCAGTCAAGAAACTGGCATCACTGTCCTCATAAGAATTCAAAGGATTTAAAACATTTGCACCTCCTTGATACAGTTATTTATTCAGGCAGGAGCTGAATGGAGTTTGGAATTAACAGCTCCCAGGAAAAATCATTTCTGTACTTCTGTGAGAGGCAGAGGGAGTCAAAAGTGACACACGTGCGTGTCAGGGCTGTGTGAGTACTGTGGGATTAGGAAGATAGGTGTTAACTAATCGAAAGCCACAGGCCAAATGAAAGAAGCTGAGGAGAAACCACCCCCAACTTGTGCAAGAGACAACAGTGGGTTATTCAGAGAGCCTGAAACTGTTGTTGAGTATTAGTGTCTATGGGTCAGGTGTTTGTGTAACACAAACTGCCCAAGTTCTGTTATACAGGCCTTCTCTTTCCTGTACACCATTTTTCAATGATCACATGTACATCTTTCTTCCTTCTGGTACCTTTGTCTGACAATCAGATACATGGGGTTTTGTAAACAAATGTCACAGCTAGAAGAAATGATAAGATTAGTACTAAAAACTGGGTAAAGTAAGGAAAAAATGAGTGAAATTAATGAATCAGAATGAATAAAAATCCATTCAATGGCAAAAGCAGTAAAGAAAAACTGAGGCTAACTACACATAATAACAGCTTGGTGGACAATGCTCAAAGGTGTAGAAGATCTACAAGAAGGCTCTCTGAGGGGTTCCTACACGTAAGAAGTGAATAAGTTGCATGTATGTAGGAGTAAAAGAGCAGCATGGGTTTCAGCCAAAGGCTGGAAAGGAAATGCCACCACGTTTGACACTCACAGCAGCAGAAATCTGGACAGTACTGAGGCAGCTGAAAAATTCACAGATGGGACAGAGAAATAATTGCCTTATCAGATTAAATCATGCTTATCAAATGTTTTCTACTAAACATTTCTGTCATTTCATTAACATTCTCTGGCATCTAATATTTGTTTTAACCATTGTGAAAAGAGCAAAAAGGGAAGCAAAACGCGGGGTAAGAGCTAACAGGAGCAAGCTTACTGCCACACCACTGCCAGCTTTAACAGTGCAGCAATACCAGCACAGTAATAGCTAGCTGTACCCTGCTGCAGGGGCCTTGAAAGTCAGCTGTGAAACTACGCCTGCAGGAGGAGCTGTGTCTGACGCATACATAGGGACCAACAGGTGACAGGAAATACAGCCAAACAGATCCATAGCTATTTTAGAATATCAAGAAGACTGAAGCCTGTGAAAACAAAGGATTCTTCTAAAGTACAACATATTTAATGTAGCAGAAGCACAAATTAACGAGCGCTGCTCTCAAAAATTAATGAAGGATAAATGCTGAGACTTTTCCATTACTGCGTGCATGAGTCAGCAGGCACACTGAATGAACCCCTCACTGTTTGGGAACATGACACAACCCGCTGGTTGAAAAGCAAAGCTTCCATTTTGTTTACATTTGTTCTCTGGACATACAATTAAAACAGCAAAACAGGAGATGTGCATCTTGCTGTGTTACTATTTTACTTGAACAAAAGTATTTTGCTTTCGACTTTCTTTTTAAATCCTTTATGGCATTATCAGTACAGTGCAGCAGGCTGCATACTGTACATAATGCAGCAGAAACATTTTTTCAGTCAGTATTATTGTTTGCCTGTGCCCACATCATCCCACGTCAGGTGAGCAGGTTATGTATCATGGTCACTGCTCACACACGGCACGTTAAGCACTGTTCATCTGGTTAAGGACACTAATGGAACTGACACTGGCACTGCAGTGGCATTTCTGCACCAGTGGGCTGGTATTTACTTTAGAAATTTGTACCACCGTAGAAAAACAAATACAATCAGTTCCAGGATTGCTCTGTAGGATGAAGGCTTACTGAAAAGAAGCTAAGACCAAAATTATCTCCTCTTACTTACACATTTGGGTTGCTGAAGTAACATCATACATTCTCTGAAGATCTGTAAGATCCATATATACTAACACAACATTTCCTCACTACAGATGCTAAGAACTTGCTAGTCTTCCAATTCTCCACTAGCACACTGTCATATTTTCAACTGTTTCCTGCTTCCAGACTACCAGACTTCCAGTCTACAAACTGTTGGGTGTCCCAGCCCCACACCTGCAAGTGGCTTATGGCCCAGCACTGCCACCTTTCTTGTATGCAGTACAGCTCGTGGGCCCCTTTAAGAGCATGGGCTCAGCATTCCCCACTTCCAAAGCTAGTCCTTGTGCAGAAGACTTAAAAATGGCACCTGGTGGTTTATAGTTAGAAGTCTGGCCTCAAGAATGACACTTGCCTAGTTATTTGCTGAACAATCACGTGTACGTTCAAAGGGACGTGCTCACTACCCAACAAGAGGTACCCAGTGCTGAAAAGCAGACCCTGTGCCAGGCAGGGCAGAGGGAATGATCCATCCAAAGGGAATCCTGAGTACTTAAGTCGGGCTGCTGCTTCAACTCGCACTCTAGAGGAGACCTGAGATAATAAGGGGAACCTCCTTTCTAGTCAGGCACATATTTAAAGTTCCTAATGATGTGTGCAGGAATACCAGCCCAGACATCCATTTACCTTTGCTCAGCCATTCTCTCTGATTCCATTAGATGTACGAAACAGCATTTTGCTTTGTTCTCTCCTTGTCACAAGATTACAAAATCACAGCTGTTTTGGAAGAGCTCACTTAAAACTGCAGTTTTATTTTTTAACACTGTTCTTCTCTTTCACAGAGTTCAGTCCATGCAATTTACAAAACCAGAACTGTACACGGTTTGAGATTGCTTTAACGTTCTGTCCAGATGCAGCAGGCCCAGCTCTAGGACAAGAGGACAGAATCAGGAGGGAGTAACAGTGGCACAGCCAGTTGAGGAACACTGATATGTACCACACAGAATGCTTAAAGCCGTCCCTCTGCCGTCACGGATACTGATGTCCCTTACAAAGTATTTTCAATCTAACCAAGAAACAAAGAGAAGATTGCCTGCCTGACTGCAGCTAGCTGAAGCTATTCAGTGTGGCTACATGGCTCTTAGCAGCCTAGTGCCCATAATCCTACAGATAATGTTCGCTTTTAGTTAGAGCTAAAATAACCCAGAAATGTATTATGATTCAGTAAATTATATTAACGCAATACCCAGGAGCACAGACCTTTGAAGTCTGCAGCATTAATGTTCATTTCAGAGGGCAAAAAATGACACTTAATTCATTTACAGTTAAATATTCGCTTTACCTGAAATTTGTGGAAATGGAGACTTGTCTTCTTTCCGGAGGTCCCCATGACAAACAGAAAATCCGGAGTCAGCACAAAAGGAACTCTTTCCTTATTAATTCCAAGGAAGCTTTTATAATTCCCAAGAATATGGCCAAAATCAATATGAAAAAGGTTTCCTTCATAAAAAGAAGTCACAGTTAGGCTCGAATGCAATAAACTGCCAAGAACGCTTATACGTATTTACTGTATTTCCAAAACCACTTGTAGGTCTATATGATGACTCCGTAGTTCAGCAGAAAAGACTATTTTCTCTCTCTCTTTTTTTTTTGTAATAGGTAATTGTATTCTCTTAGTAAAATTATATTTTTCTTCCCCAGTTGTTAAAATGAGGTAGATCTGTTACGTTTTCTAAACATACACTCACAGTTTTTCAAACATGAAGCAGGGAAACCTTGTGGCTCTGATCCATAACAATCAGATCCCAGCACATAACTACATGGAAAAGGCTTGTCAGTAACAGCACAGATTCTCAGCAACTCTGGAACTAGAATATGCTTCTTCCTCACATACCCACATTACCAGTTTATATATCTTCCTGCAGTGTGCAGAATAAGTTTCCCACACTACAGATGACCTTGAGATCACAGTACAGTATCAGGTCCCAGGAAAGCGATGAAAAACTTCACGTCTAAGGACTGCCACAACTATAGGACTGGAGTGGCCTGCTGCTCTTTAGATTAATTTATTAGTTTAATTGGCAAACAAGATGTAAGGATAAAGTATAAAAGTATGTTCACTTAGAAACATATATTTGNAATTCATTTACAGTTAAATATTCGCTTTACCTGAAATTTGTGGAAATGGAGACTTGTCTTCTTTCCGGAGGTCCCCATGACAAACAGAAAATCCGGAGTCAGCACAAAAGGAACTCTTTCCTTATTAATTCCAAGGAAGCTTTTATAATTCCCAAGAATATGGCCAAAATCAATATGAAAAAGGTTTCCTTCATAAAAAGAAGTCACAGTTAGGCTCGAATGCAATAAACTGCCAAGAACGCTTATACGTATTTACTGTATTTCCAAAACCACTTGTAGGTCTATATGATGACTCCGTAGTTCAGCAGAAAAGACTATTTTCTCTCTCTCTTTTTTTTTTGTAATAGGTAATTGTATTCTCTTAGTAAAATTATATTTTTCTTCCCCAGTTGTTAAAATGAGGTAGATCTGTTACGTTTTCTAAACATACACTCACAGTTTTTCAAACATGAAGCAGGGAAACCTTGTGGCTCTGATCCATAACAATCAGATCCCAGCACATAACTACATGGAAAAGGCTTGTCAGTAACAGCACAGATTCTCAGCAACTCTGGAACTAGAATATGCTTCTTCCTCACATACCCACATTACCAGTTTATATATCTTCCTGCAGTGTGCAGAATAAGTTTCCCACACTACAGATGACCTTGAGATCACAGTACAGTATCAGGTCCCAGGAAAGCGATGAAAAACTTCACGTCTAAGGACTGCCACAACTATAGGACTGGAGTGGCCTGCTGCTCTTTAGATTAATTTATTAGTTTAATTGGCAAACAAGATGTAAGGATAAAGTATAAAAGTATGTTCACTTAGAAACATATATTTGTAATAATGGCATATACATACAAGAAGATGTAACATCAAACAATGTAAGATGTTACTTAATAGTGATCCACACGTGCCAGCATTTCAGCCAGCTTTTGAGTCCTCACAACCTACCCCAGTGCTGACATAGTCCACAGACCTCTCAGTCACCTCCTTCACCCTTCTGTTGTTCCAGACAGCTCCTATTAAACTCTGGCTCATCTGCTCCTGACTATAAACAAATAACATTTCCTTTACTGTCTCTCTTTCTACAGACCTATCACTCACTTTCTGCATTACATATTATATATAGCACTATATATATAAATGTTGAAATTAAAGGATTTGTCTTCTTTTCCTTAAGGATTTCTGGTGAACTTTTTTTTTTTATTATTATTGTAGTCTGCAATTAGCTCATTTCTACCTTCAGGGTACTTCATCTCTCCAACCTTCAACTGGTAGAACTTTAACTACAATATGATTAATATTAAATATATGGTCTTCTAACTAAGCCCAAAAGTATTTTCTGTCTCTTCACATTATGTAAAGACTAATTGGGAAGTAACAAGTTCATGAAACTGGAATTGAATTCCTTAGACCAGACAGAATGCCTTCATATGCACAGCTCAATCTGGGGTCCTTCCTAGTGCATCCATAGAGAAGTAATCCCAAAGTAATTGTAATTTGTAATACAAAAAAATTCAGGTTCTTTCAGGAGGTTTGCAGCCATGTGATGAGAAGTCTGTTCCTCAAGTATGACAAAAGGACAATAGAATGCTCATGTAACACATATGCATAGCCAACTTCTACAAAGAAATCTGATTTATCACACATCGGTCCTTAAAGATTTCAATGGGCTATTCACAGCTGACCTGGTTGTGCTGACACACTCAGTCACTTATGAATGTTCTAGACAACATCCTGAAGAACACGGATAGGCTGTTCAGTAGACAATAGTCCACTATTCACAGACCAGCAACCTTCCAGAAACACACCCAGTGCTCTTGCATCAGCCAGTCAGGAGACCACAGGCAGCCAGCACTTACAGGGTAGCTACCCAACTCCAGCTTGGGGTAGCTCTCATTGGCTGGCTCAGAAGTGCTGCCCAGTGAAGGGGACAAATAACGGTGTGACAGAGTACAAGAGGGTGGCAGCTTCTCCAACTGTGGCTCATCAGCAGGTGAGATTAATCACTAAAGGTGCAACCCCTTGTCAATTTGACAGGTATGCTTAGCTCCATACTTTAATACGCTTTAATATTTCACGTTGTTTATGTTTCATTTAGTATGGTCATGTTTGAACTGCTGGCATTTTTGTCCTGTGATACACCATCCTACAGACCTCAGTAACAGAACACCACACTCCATGTACGCTTATTTTCTAGGATTCTCTACAAAGCTATATAAAACAATTATGCTCCTTTGAAGCGATCACATTTGAATACTGATAGCACATACAATCCGACTCAGAACCCCGTTCACACTTCAGACTATTGAATATTTGTCTACTTTTAAAATCTTTTGGCTTTTAGATCCTGTTTCTAGACATACACATTTGTTTTACGTGCCCAGATTACTTAGTTTGTAACAAACTCATCCTTGGGAAAGAACAGTATTATTAACAGTCAGAATGGTTTGGGTTGGAGGGGACCATCCAGCCCCAACCCCTGCCGTGGGCTGGCTGCCCCCACCAGCTCAGACTGCCCAGGGCCCCATCCAACCCGGCCCTGAGCACATCCAGGGATGGGGCACCACAGCTTCTCTGGGCAGCTGTGCCAGGGCCTCACTATCCTCTGAGTAAAGAATTTCCTCCTGACATCAAACCTAAATCCACTTCTAGTTTAAAGCCACTCTCCCTTGTTCTATCACTATTAAACTGTAAAAAGTCTGTCCCTGTCCTGCTTTTAAGCTGCATTTAAGTACAGGAAGGCCATAATGAGGTCTCACAGAGCCTTCTCCAAGCTAAACAAGCCCAACTCCCTCAGCCTTTTTTTGTAGGTGAGGTGCTACAGCCCTCTCATCATCTTCATGGCCATCCTCTGGATCCGCTCCAAGAGCTCCTCCTCCTTCCTGTGCTGGGGGACTCAGACCTGGACCCACTACTCCAGTTGGGGCCCCATGAGGGCAGAGTAGAGGGGGCAACACTCTTGCCCTGCTGACCACCCCTCTTTTGATGCAGCCCAGGATGCTGCTGGCCTTCCAAGCTGCATATCTCTACAATTTAGAGATAAGGATATGGTGCAGGACCATGTCAAAGGCCTTTCCCAAGTCCAGGTAGACAACATGAATTGCCTTTTCGTTGTTCATTGATGCTGTCACTCCATCAAATAAACATGTAGATCTTATATGGAAGCCCAAAGAGGGTAATGATAGGTTTCAGTGTCACACAAGTATCTGAATTTGAAAGCAGTGGTGACAGAACTGGATTCTTTACCTTCATTCATTGTTACATGCACTACTTATTAGATTAAAGCATAAACCTATTGAGGTGCAGATAGTCCTCATGTCTATAAAATTCCCCCAAAAAACTCAGACTCACCTGTTTCTGTGATCATAATGTTATCATTGTGTCTGTCTCCTATTCCAAGAACAAAAGTTGCCACACAGTAGCCAGCACAGGAATAAACAAACCTTTCCACAGCTGCCTGAAACTAAAAATAATTTTAGAGATGTTAAATGCTTCAGTGTTAGAAACATTCCTCCAGCCGTTCCCAAATTAATATGCTTTTCTGTTGATGTGTATCAAGCAGAAGTCAAACAAACTGTCTTATAAAGTTCACTGCTGCACAGCAGAGATAATGATCACAGCCCTGCACTGCACTCACTATGCTATGAAAACAGGCTGTACTCTCTTGGCCAAATAAAATTAGCACAGAGTAGTCCACACTTTCTGAGAAAATAAAGCTCAGACAAGTCACTGAACCAAAGCAAAGGAGTTATGATTACCCAAATCTGTACTTCAGTCCTCTAAAACCACACTGCCTCTCAGTGTTCCTAGATGTCCTTTCAACCTGCTCCTCATGTATCACTTCTAAATATCACTGAAAAAGAAGTCATTTCCAAAGCATCTTGTAACTCAGCAGCCTGGCTGCCAGCTGGATGCAGAAGGCTCTTTCACAGACATTCACAGCTGAGTGCAGGGAAAATGAATGGATTTTTCAAACTCATGTAAGTAACACAACTCTAAACACAATGGTGGACACTATGCTTCTCAATTACTAGAGTGCATTCGAAAATTCTGTGCCCTGGTTTGGCTAGGATAGATTCATCTTCTTCACAGTAGTTGGCACAATGCTGCATTTTGGATTTAGGATGAGAATAACATTGATAAGACATGGAATTTTTAGTTGTTGCTGAGTAGTGCTTATAGTAAGTCAAGGATTGTTTGGCCTCTCTCACTGCCCTGCCAGAGAGGAGCTGGGGATGCACAAGGATTTGGTTGGGGACAGAAGGAGGACAGGTGACCCAGACTGGCCAAAGAGATGGCCCATATCATACAGCATCATGCTCGACCATAACGCCAGGGGAGCTGGCTGGGGAGGGTTTTTGTTGCGTGGGGACTGGCTGGGCATCACTCAGCTGGTGGTGAGCAATTACACTGTACATCACTTATTTTGTGCATTCTTATCTTTTTTGATGCTTTTTCTTTTTCTTTTTTTTTTTCCTTTTCTTTCCTATTAAACTGTATTTATTTCAACCCAAGAGTTTTACATTCCTCCCCTCCTCCTGATTCTCCCCCCCAATCCCATCCCACTTTAGGGGAGGAGAACTCAAAGAACTCACCTTCTCCTCAATGACACATCTGTCCTTGAGCCACTGGTTCAGTATTTCATCTTTAAATGCACCAGTGTTGCCAACTGTACTCTGCTGAATTTTGGCAATTGTTGTAGCATCTTTCACAATTTCAATCATTCCTATCAGAAAACAAAGGGGAAATTAGAATTTATAATGCACTGATATCAAAGCATAAAAATATGCAAAATAATATTTTAAACTGTGCTTTTTGAACTTTTTGCATAATGTCAGAGCTTATGAGCATCCACTTATGTTACATGCACTACTGGCTCTTGCCCACTCCCAGCTGAAGCCAGCCAGAGCCCTCAACAACACTACTGTGGAAGTACAACCTCTGAAAACCACCATCAAACTGAATAGCTTTGCACTTCGGTTTGTGTTTGTCAGGCTGTTGTCTGTCTCTTGAGAGTGAGCTCCAGATCACGTTCCAGCTGTTGGAAAGGTTTCTCCTGCCTGTGCTCACAAATCTCCCTCTGCTGGTGAACAGCTTCTTGACTCCAGGGGAGGGGAGCTGTATCAGGAGACATCTTCTGCTTCTCTTACATTTTCAAGTTCTCTCAGCATAGCTGTGCTGTTTAGCAGCATGAAACGTCTACAGATGATAGAGCAGATGCTAATCATCAATTATCAGAGCTAATGACAACCATTTATTGATCATTCTTTGCTGCAGAGCTAAAAGAGTGGTAAAAAACTTACAGAGAATGTTGTACAGCTTATTCTGCCTGAGCAAATGTTTTGAGGGCATTCTGATAAAAACACTATCTGCTGGAATAGCGTGTCCCTCCTGGCAGGTCCTTCTAAATAGAGATATGCTTCTCAGTGGGTATGGTTAGTCCTAGAGAAGGCTTCAGTAACTGGGATAGATGATCTCAACTGAACTGCATTCATCCGGGCAGAAAGCAGCAAAAGCACAGTGCTGTCTGTTCCTGGGGATCTGTGGTACTGAGGTAGGTGACTGTTACATTATGTGCCAACTTAAGCTTTTTAAATTTGGCAATGACCCCGCACAGTAAGTAGTGAAAATGGCCTCACACAGCCAGGAACATATGGCCATGCCAACGGGAGAGACAGTAAGGTATGACTGTTCACTGTTCAGACATCATACACAGTAGAGAAAATTCCTCCTCCTGAGGTCTATTTGGCAGCAGCAGTGGACATTTCCAGAACTGCAAACTGCACTGAATTCAGATGTCTTCAACAGACTGAGAAAGATCTGCACAGGAAGGGATACCCTGCAGGTGTCAGGAAATCTACAAGACATCTGTCTGTTTCACTATTTTCATTGTGAAATGGGGTATCATCCCTGTGTAAATACACAGAAACTGTCCCAAGTTTTCTTGGAAATATTAAAAGGAAGAGAAGCAGCAGTGTGGAAGAAAACCATCAACAAATATTGCGAAAGGAAATTTGCATGTCACCACTCTTGTTTTGTTCCAAACAAGCATAAGCTGTGCTTCAAAGTGTCCACATTGGGTATTACTCATTTAGGCTATGGGTATTTTCAGCAAACCACACAGAAGTGAAGCATCAATGTGATTTATCATGGCCCTACCATGGTGCTGGGGGGATGCTGAATTCTTACATCTCCCTTCCCAGTGCATGTACAAAACTAAATTATTATTTCTTTGAGATCACAGAATGGGGAACCCATTAAGAATTCAAGGAAGAATGCTGAAGTCTGTAACTTGAACATAAGAACACCATGGTCACTGGCAGAATTCCTACACCCTCCTCCATTAATTTAAGATATTATATTGCTTTAAGATGATTTTAAACAAAAACAAAACAAAACAAAAACATTACTTTTGTTGTAAAGGTTAAAAAACAGACCTATATTTACAGTTTAAGTGTAGTTCGTATTTTGATATATCACAGAATCACAGAACTGTAGGAGTTGGAAGGGACCTCCAGAGATGATCAAATTAAACCCCCTGCCAAAGCAGCTCCCTAGCCCAGGTTGCACAGGTAGGCGTCCAGGCGGGTCTGGAACGTCTCCAGAGAAGGAGACTCCACCACCTCTCTGTGCAGCCTGTGCCAGTGCTCCGTCACTGCACTGTGAAGTGAGCACATAACCATTTCCTTTGACTTTACTAGAATTCTATCAATATGATTTATTTAGTTTTAAAAACACTTATATGAGGAGAAAAGAAACACACATGTGCCACACTACCAAGTATTGAATCAGTGAGCTTGGTTTTCTGCACTCCTGAGAAATCTTGAAGCCAAAAAAAAACAATGACAAAAATGTTACGATGCAATTTTGGAGAGGAAGTACACTGCAGATACTTATTTAAAGACTTCGTAATTTTATTGGGACTCAGTTTACCATACTTTGATCTGTAAAGAAGAATATATTGCCAAAAAAAAAAAAAAAAATCCTAAAAAGCTGGAGATCATGGGAGATAAGTGGCAGCATTTATACTATAGTGATTTTATCAATCCATGCAGTTCCATTCGTACTGCCAGCTACACAGATGACAGGAGTTAACAAACTTGCTGATTTTTACACATGTTCAAGATCTGAGTAAATGGCAGAGCAGTACTTGCTAATCCGTCTCACTGCTGAATGGTTTATATCAGCCAGAGCATTCTTTTCAGCACAAAAGCACAATTTGAGCATGGCCAATTTTTCTGTACTGAGGAGGCTTTCCTCCAGCCAGCTGTGTGACATCTGGTCAGCAGAATTAACTGTGCCAGTCAATTCTGTATTATCTGAATACTGAGAAGCTGTGCAACATGGATGTGCTAGGGTGCATAACACACACAAACCCAATGCAGTGAGTCCCACAGCCATCAGGATGTATCCGTTATTTATCAGTTTGGTGTTTCTGGATGTAAATGGACTTCTAAGCTGATCAGATTGCTCTACACGCCATGCTACAGTTCTCCAGGAAATTTCATAAGGAACTCCTTGACTTCCCACTATGAATTCTACAAAACAGATGATCTCTGCTGCATGAACTCATGCTCACTGACAAACACTGCCTGAGCATCCTATCAAGTGATGTCACTGCTTCTAAGTAGTATAGGGTATGAGGCTTCAGGTCAGGAAAAAACAGAAATGTTCTGCTATTTTAACTCTTTTTTTTTAATTCATCTTTATTAACACACTAAAACACATCTTGAGGAAGTCAATTGCCTTCAAGAGTTTTTCATATCAAATATTGTCATTAAAGGGAAACAGCTGGATCCAAACAGTTGGATTAGCAAAGAAAGCACAATCACTTAAACTAGTCTAGCAGTATAAGGTTACCCATCAGAAGGGCAGAAACTACAGCTAAGAGACAACTGAAGATAAAGAAACTGATGTTGATTTCTGGACTGCAGTGCATACTGAATACTTCTGCACTCAACTTCTGTAACTATGATATTTTGAATTTCTAATTACAGTAATTGTCTTCTCATACCTATTTTGTTCCCTGTAGAAATACAGCCATACGGTAGCAAACAGAGGTCCAAGGACTCTGCTTCCCAAATGGATTCCATTATTCGAAGAATCTAGTAAAACCAAAAAGGAATGCATAAAGTCATTACAAGTTCATAGAAACAAAGAATCACAGAATGGGTTGTGTTGGGAGTGACGTTAATGATTATCAAGTTCCCGTCCTCTGCCAGGAGCAGAGACACCTTACACTAGATCAGGCTGCCCAGAGCCCCACCAAACCTGGCCTTCTCTGTAGAGAAAGCACATCCACAGCCTCTCTGGCACCTGAGGGTGCCTCATCATCTTAAGCATAAAGATTTCTTCCAGGTGTCTAATCTACATTGTTCAGACATCATTACTCAGACAAATAACACTGCCCAGACTTCTGACATGGGGCTACACTTGCTTGTCTATTTTGTGGCTTAAGAGAAGAACACAGTGTGTGCCCATTCAGGGTTATCAGTTACAGAATCAGGGCTTTCATTTCCTAACTTGTCCCGTTCCTGAGCAATCTCTACTGTTTACAAGGTACTAATAAGTGTCTTCTATGATTTCTACATGATCTGACATTGAATACATTAGCAAGTACACCCATTTTCCAACATAAATATCCCTACAAATGCTAATAAACCCATTTGTCAGAGTAGTCATGGAAATATTGCTACAGCAATGCTATCTACTATTTTTTCTCCATCTGTAATTTCATCTATCACATAAATAATGAAAAAAAAAATCATCAAAAAAACAAGTCATCTGACAGTAAATAACAGATTTCCTCTCTAGAACACCAAATATTGAGTATGTGTGGCATGAAAAAAAAAGTAACAGTAACTTAAAATACAGTAGTACAAAAAAGAAGAACCTGTTTTGCTATCAGCTTGTCATACAGTTTAAAAAATGAAAGCTTCCTATTTTAAGAAGGCAGCATATACTTCTCTGAAAAGTAAAACAATTTTTAAATATTCACATATTCAATTTCTACCTCCAATACAGCATTTTTGCTATCTTACCTGTAAAATAAGCATGTCCTGACGGAGGTCATCTCCATGTTTGAAGATGATGCCTATGGTTTCATTTGATAGAGCAGTTGGATCTGCACATTTAAACTCAAGCCAGAGGGGCTTCTTCTTGGATGCCATTACTTTACATTTTTCTATCTGTGAAAGACACGTTTATCTTTAGGTATTGCACTCCAACATCAGCACACCAACCTTTTCATACATCAGCTAGAGAGTAGTTTACCAACTTCCAATCGGTTATTCCACAAGACACACACTGAAAACACATGTAAAGAATGGTTTTCCATTGCCAAAGAAAACCTCACTGAACCTGCATAGCTTTTAACACTGCCCATGATGAAGAGAAACATAAGCCTTGACTCTCTGCAACTGATATTAACTTGTAAATCTGCTTTAGACAGAAAGAACTTTTAAGGCAGGAGTAAGAGCTTCTGAAGTAACTGGAAAACATAGAACCTCCCTACAGCATTCTGAGATGCTCTGCAAAACAAGAAAGTAACGGTCATCCAATGCAATTTGACAAATCATCTATTCATGGGACTTTTAGGAACCTCACTGTTTTTTGAGAGTATTTGATTTTATTCAATCTCCTTAGAAAATTGTGCATCCAGATTCATGTGGAAAATGGCATTTGTGAAAGTAATTTAGCACAGTAATTCATAAAATAACAGAATAAACACTCATTTCATTTTACTAATTTTTCAATCTTGAGAAGTTCAGCAGTGAAATACTCAAATTGCATTATTTCAAACATTTGCTCAACTGATTATGTCTCATATAAATGCGGTACAAAATACTTCCTATTCTGGAATTCCTGGCTCATTACTGAACATCATTATGTACAGTAAAACCACCTAAAATAATAAAAGCATTTACATGCCAGTGTTTGAGAGCTGACAGAATTGATTATGTCAGGAAAGAGTACCATTAAATCTTTGAACTTAACTGGAAACATCAACTTTGTGACTAATATCTGGTTTAAACTATTCAGATTTCAGGCTGTGAGGAGTTTAAACTTATGGGCAAGTAACACTTGTTAGAATGAAGACAGAATTAAAGCTTACCAATATCAAATGTTGTATCAAAAATTTCCATTCATATAGTTTAAAGAAAAAAATGGTTACATCTATTTTTGGACATAACTACTTTTCTTCATAAACCAATTGCTTTGCTTCATGTACCCAGGAAGGCCCTGGGAGAGCTGCCCACTTCCTAAGTAAAGGAAAACTAGACAGGTCTGAAAGATATTTTGAGGTCTTATGTCAAAAAGCTCAATAAATAAATTTTAAAAGTTAAATATGTATTCATGCACAAAAAATATTATTATTTAAATTAAATTTCTGAAGTTATCACAAATTTTGTATTTCTGAGTAAATATTGTTTGAATTGCCTTCTATACAGACAGTACCTCTGTTGTCCCCAGCTGGGAGGTGTTCAGCTCTTTCAGGGCTGCAGGCTGTCTACCAAGGCACTGGCTTATTTAACAGAAAAACAGACAGATTTGGAAAACAATTACCAGTTACCCAGATGAGTACCCTACTGAATGGCAGTTCTTTAAGCTGGATGGTTCACCTGTTCTTACCAAGAGAAAAACCAAAGGATGCATTTCTTGTAGGCTGCACATCAAGTGCATCCAAAGAGCTTTCATTGTGCATCTTTACCCAAATTCCACATCGCATAGAAGCTGAAAGAGCAAACCCACCAATACACCTGCGTATTTATTCATCATGTTTTTAGCTGCAAAACATAGGAATTGGCACAAGCCTCAACAACCTCATGACAAAACTGGAGGAAGCAAGTGGTTCTTAACATATTTCTAACAAAATGTTAATGTATTTTTTAATAAAAGCAACACAGTCAGCAGAGATATTGAAAAAAACAGAAATAGGTAAGGTAAATGTTTGTGTTATTAAGACCAAGGCCTTGAATAAACCCGAACAACTTGAGAAGGTCAGATACATCTTTTAGGAAAGACAGGGAAAGTAGGAAGAGAAACTGAACATCACCAAACCTCTGAAGTCCGATGACACAGTTTTATAGAGGCATTTAATATAAAAATAAGTCAGCCACCTGTTAAATCTTCAATTTAAATGACATTTAATGAGTAGAACTTGTGAGAGTTATTGGGTTTTTTTAGTGCATGGTAGCATGTAAACACGCTTACAAAAATGCTATTAGCTTTAGGAAGAAAAATTTTTTGAAGCCATGAAATGTCATCGCATTCACGGTGAAATAAGATCTTTGGATATTTTTACCAAAGGAAAAGTAGTTGCAGATAGGATATTTTTTTCAAAAAGCATCTGTAGAAACTTGAGATGTACTCACCACGAGGGCTCCTGCTCTTAGCCCGGGGTCATATGGAACTCTAAAACTTTCTGGAAGTTTGCTGCCCTGTAGTTTTTCAAGTTTTTGTCTAAGCTGTGCAATAACTGCAATTGCAAGTAAGAAAACACAATAAAATCAAAAGTTGGAAGTAAAAGCGTTATAGCTAATAGAACGTGTTAAGAATCATGTTTTAGCTAAAAACAATTCCTCCATTTAGCTGGTTTGTGAATTGCTTTCCTTAAAGACACTGTTTTGAGGAATGGAGGAAAACTCCTTAACTTCCATGATTTATGGACTGTTTCAGATTCCCAAAGTCTTCAAGCATCTCACAGCTCATTGCCCCTTTACACAGTGTCAAAAGCACCACGCAGTGCTTGATATTCCTCTGAACATTCCATCTCCAGGATGGAATTAAAACTCATTAAATACTCAACTTTCACTTAAGAAAACAAAATGACACAACTTGAAATGTATATATATGTTTATATACTGCCATTATTACTGTCAAGGAAACACTAAAATATCTCCCTCAGAGGCTCAGAAGGAAGGGAAAATTGAAAGTACCTTGCACTTACTAATATTATTTTCACCTATCTCACTGCTCCTGCAGACAGATACATGGCTTTTGAATGGATGCAGTGCTGTACAGTGTAGTCATAATGAATCCAACCACAGAGAAGCTGAATTTCTTGAGTTCTCTTGCTGTAGCCTTGTAAATCTCATATTACAATAAAATTTGGTGACTGATGTGATATCTACTTCAGTAATAATAAAACATTAAATCTACCAGTGAGATACAGCAGCTAACAAGCGAACAATATAATTAGACAACTTTCCTAAGAATAAACTAGGTTGTGGTAACCTAGGTCATGCAAAATCTTTATAAAATTTAACTACTGATCTCTTACACAAATCTAGCTTGATTTCAGTAAGTCTTCTCACAATGTCAAACAATGTAATCTCAAAACTGTGTACTGACCAACTGAAACAAGCAAAGATCAGGTGTTAGCTGATTTTAAAACACAGGTCAAAGCCCTTCCTAAGCCAATTTCCAAGTTGATCTAGCTTAAGAACAAAGAACTACATATTTTAAGAGAAATTTTTCTTTTTCAAGAGAAGAAACAGCTGCACATACACATATAGGGGCGACAAATCACTGAACAGGACAGTGATGAAAGCAGACAATCCAATACAAGCTGGTAATGCTGTATTCTTAAGAATTTATTTATTATTATTATTTGCTATGTTTTTAATATAAAAAAGAGATTATAAGTAAAGTGAAAGTAAGTTTGATGACACAATCGCTACCGGGACACCACAGGCCTTAGAGTAGTTTATTAAAAAATAAAAAAAACCCACACGCATTGAAGGAAGAAAAACATCTGTATATAAAAATTAGATGAGACTGCATGAGAGAATGAAACGAAACAATTTAAAGTGTTCAGACTTAAAATATAGAAAGACAATAGAAGTGAAATGGTAAAAAAAGAAGCAATACACTAAAAAAGAAAGTGTAGGAAATACATTTTTAAAAATTCAAGAAGCTTAGGATGCCTATAGAAAAAGTCATATCCTCAGTAACCTAAGAAAAAATTAAACTAGGGGTATCATTAGTAGGACAGACTGAATGGAAGCCTTATTCAGTGGAAATGTCAATTACATAAGACCTCTTTAATTGTTCTGCTGTAGATTAAATACAGAGATTCTTTGATTTCAAAATCTGGTGGGTGCTAAAAGTGATTGCTTTCTCTTGAAACTTTTCTTCTTTTCTTGCACACTCTTCAAAGACAATGTATTAAGGAAACCATTGCTGTTACAGACGTACATCTGCAAGGCTCTGCTCCTTTCTGAAACACAGGGATCTGACCAAATCTGTTCAGATACATTTAAATGCTGTTTAGAAATAAGATTATACAGGCAGTCAGTGAGCCTTGAAATTCACACCCCGTGGTAATGCAACTGATGGCATGTCGTATATTGAGGAACAAATGCACATTCTCTTTACACTTTATGCAATCACAAATAAATTTGTTTTCCAAGTGGTATAAACAATTTTAATAACAAAGGCTCTACCCAATGCTCTGTGTTTATGCCATGTTTTTGATACAGAAATCTCTAGTCCTGAAGAATACCTCCTGAGAACTAGCAAGTACAGCAGTCAGCTCCTAGTGGAGTCCTTACTTTCCAAGACAAGGTCTGTAAGAACAGCTGCATCTCAAATAGCACCCCTGACACTTCCCAATAACCAGAACAGGAATGACTTTTGAACCAAGGACTTTGTGGCCTAGCACATACTGGCCTGAACATTTTGGAAGAACTAGTATGTCTGTCCCTCAAATTCCACAGCTTTTAGCATTTATTATTGTCATAATGTCTCTTGCACTTAGTCCCAGATCTGAGCAACTAACGGGAATTTTATTAAAAGCGCTTTTAAGGAAGTCATTTGAGAAAGAAAAAAAAAAAAAAGTCAGGAAAAGACAGAGGTAAACAGGCATTACATAACCCCAGTGTGGGGCCAAAGCAGTGCTTACAGGAACTGAAAATAACAATGTCACATCTGTGTCTCACAGGACTCCTATTCATCATGCTGCAGAGCACCAAAGATGTGCTCTGTATATTGAGGGCTGATCCCTCAGCTACTTGTGGTCTAGCAGAGACTGCTCTGAACTCCTCCCCACTCCTCTTGCCAAGGTTCTTGCAGGCACTGCCTAGGGTAAGGCTGCATTTCTTGGCAAGTGCCATGTTTTGCTCTTTATTTCCAGTTAATATGTGTGTCCTGGGTTGCTTCTATTTTTCAGAGCTGGTATTCAGCTAAAAATTATGTATAAAATTCTAACTTTCCAGTTGCATGACATGAGGCTCAAGAAGATAAGTCAAAGAATGAAAATGTTATGTCTGTAATATCACTTTGTATGAAAACAGCAAACAAATGTATTATTAGCTCAATCTCTATCAACTTACACTGACATTTTATAATGTGTCATTTTATAAATTTATAAATGGTGCCCGGAGCACTGTGTCTCCATGATTTTTAAATAACCTAGGCAATCTGATGCCTAGATTTCACACCTAAACAGAAAAGAACAATACTATGACAAACAAAGAAATGTCTGTTAATAAATACCTTGAGAAGTGACATCATATTTTTCTGCAGAAACTGATTTTATCTCCATTGTAACTTTATGCAGCAATTCAATGACTTGAACCTGTTTCATGAAATCATTCAGCATTGCTTTTCCACAGCCCCTAAGATAGGCTTCGAGGATCACAGCAAACCTTTGCTGGTAGTGCATAGACTGGGCAATCTCGCTTCTTAAAAACCAGAACAAGAAGTGACCGATTCTTTTGTTCTGATGGTGAAGAAAGACATTATGATTAGCACACAAGACAACTCCTTCACATAATGCTAGTAATTTAGTGTGAGCTGGCTGTATTTGAATTACTTACTCTTAAACCCCGTTTCAGCAGAAATCTGGCTAATGCACTGTCGTGATAGGGCTCAAATTTCACAGCCTGAAAAATACAGAGAAGATGTGTAAGTAACATATGTGAGGTCCTCTTGCACTTACACTTTACAGGTCACATGTACGTAACACACTGCTGCAAGAAAGAGCATAACAAAACAGTTTTTTTGAGGAAACAAGGTTGAAAAAAACAAAGCAATGCTTCTCTGCTGGACCTTTTATCTGCAACAGGTTCTTTTCAGATTAATGCAACAAGCAATTTGTGGCCAACAAGGCAAGGAAGGTGATTGTCCCCTACTGCTCTGCCCTTGTGTGGCCCCATCTGGAGCACTGTGTCCAGGCCTGGGGCCCCCAGCACAGGAAGGAGGATGAGCTGTTGGAGCGAATCCAGAGGAGGGCCATGAAGATGATGAGAGGGCTGCAGCACCTCTCCTATTAAAAACGGCTGAGGGAGTTGGGCTTGTTCAGCCTGGAGAAGAGAAAGCTCCAGGGAGACATCACTGAGGCCTGCCAGTACTTGAAGGGAACTTGTAAGTGGGAGAGGATTGACTTTTTACACAGTCTATAGTGACAGAGCAAGGGGGAATGGCTTTAAACTAGAAGACAGAAGATTTAGGTTTGCTGTTAGGAGGAAATTTTTTACTAAAAGAGCAGTGAGGCCCTGGCACAGCTGCCCAAAGAAGCTGTGGGTGCCCCATCCCTGGAGGCACTCAGGGCTTGGTCAGATGGGGCCCGGTGCAGCGTGAGCTGGTAGGGGGCAGCCAGCCCACAGCAGGGGCTGGGACTGGATGATCTTTAAGGTCCCTTCCAACCCAAACCATTCTGTAATTCTATGACAAGCAAGGCAGAGCCGATTAGGGTTAGGAGACTGAGTTCTGGACTGCCAGTGAAACAACATAACAACATGCTGTAGGAAAACCTAGCAGAATGAAAAAGCAGTCTGCAGTCCAACCAATACAGGGAATGCTTGAAAATATTACTGCCAAATGAAATGAAGTATTTGTAATCATTCTTTAATTAAAATGTTCAGTAATAGCCCACCATTTCTGCCAACAGGCATCACCACAGGACACCTCCAATACAAATCCCATTCTATATAAGAAAGAACACAAGAAGAAGACTTCAGCAGACCTGCTTTTTTCAGTGACTTTGTGAGCACAGATATATATTTTTTCTTCCAGCAGCCACTCCCCTGCACCAAGTCCACAAATATTGCAAAGTCACTGCCAAAAAGGGGGTGGAAATAAAGTCAACAAGCTTTTTGTAGTATCTGGAATTTTGTTCTGTTATTCTCACCCTCACCTTAATAACCAAGTGAATTGGTCTACTAAACAAATCCTAACCCATGTTCTGGGTTGGACCCTGGGCTGTGATGGGGAGTGCTTTCTCCAGCTGCTTCCTTCCTGTTGACTGAGGGACTCTGACTTACAGGAGGATCATATTGAGGCTAAAGGGGATGAAAGGCAGGCATGTAAACATGAAAGAAGTAGCAAACAAGCCCTGGAGGAGCATCACAAAATCCCATGCATGGATAGAGTGGCTAGTGAACGGTTTTAGGTTCTGGAAACAGACAGGATGTAGCAGTGGGGAGATTAAGGGCAAACAAAGGGATGTGCAGAGCCCACAGCATGTAGCATGCTTAGCTTTTAGAAGCATCACAGTACACAAACCTCCAGGGATAGCTATGCAACACAGCATAATGACCCTTTCAAGATCGCTGTGTTCTGCAGCTTGCAAGGAAACAACCAAGCCATCAGCAGACCTATGCTGAATTCATGAAATGTCTCCTAAATGCACTGCAGCACACCGTTCTGCCTTTATTAATAAAATATCAACACTAACTCCCCAGTAGTTTAATTCATCCAAATAACAGCATCTTACTTAGGAAAGATAATGAGAACTCACAATCTTAGATTGATTGTAAAATATATAGAGCCTTTACTTCACATGTGAGATGATGAAGTGTTTTGTTTTTTTTTTCAATAAAAATTTATTTTCACTGCTGTAAGTAACCCAAAAGCAATGACTATTACATACATTCAAACAGATTTGCTTACAGGCCCAAGGAAGGCTATTAAAGACCTTATTCCAGTATACATTCTGCTGAATGTTGTCCATGCACATCCCTGAAAAACAACTGCAGCATGAAACAGAGCCAAGGCCTGGCCACTGCTTCAAGACAAAATTTCCTTATCTTAAAGTTGTGAATGTATTTCAATATAAGAGATATTTTAAAAAAATAAAGTTTTATGACTGTCCTTACTATACTTGTGTCTTGGAAAATAATTATTTTTAAAAACAATCCAATGTTTTTCTTCATAAAGACAACTACAAGTATTTGAATATGCATAATAAAAGCTAGCCATGAAAAAAAGTCTGGTAGTATTTCCCCAGGTCTTTTCTTGGACCTTTGCTGGGTCAGCTCACCAACAGAAGGCCCTGACACAATACCACATAGAAGTAGTGCAATCTTCTTCACTGGTATTTGTTTTTCAATGTATTTTGCCGTGATTTAACTATCCTTGCCATGTTTTACTACAGAGAGCCACAGACCTTTATTGGATGGTCAGTGGATTTACTCATGGCATAACTACTTCTGTTTGGGATAAACCAGGTAGGAGATAACATGATTCCACCTGCACTGGGATGTAGGACAGGAACACCCTACACACAGGAAGAGAAGCCATAAGCTCTCATGAAGGCAAATGTGAGAAGTCATGACTGTTTTCGAGGGAGAGATCCAAGATGTTCTCCTAGAGTAGAGGACTCAGAAAAATGCAGTGTCAGTACTTGTCTGCATGGTGCCAAAGGTCTATGCTCTGCGATTAATCATGGAAGAGAATCCAAGGAAGCAGTTAAGAGGTAAAAACTGGGACTTTGTATTTTTTTTCCCTTTTGGGGAAGACAGTATTTTAACACGGGGATAAATTTCTTACTAAAAATGACGTGATGAAATTAAACTACTATGAAATTATACTACATATTTAATTTACCTTTATTTATTCTCTTTAAAACTCTCTCAAGAAAAAAAAATCTCAAAAAGAAATTTTAAACAGAGTATTTCTCCCCCTTCTCTTAGGCACTTTGACATGGACCGATCGCCATCCTACGCCCTAATTTAGGTACAGAGGAGAATGAAACTGCTGAGCTGCGTGCAGACTGCAGAGCCGCAGCCGAGCAGACTGAGCCCAGCAACGTGGGAGGTCTGGGGAAGCAAGCACTACGGTTCCTTTGGCTAATGCTAAGCACAGCAATGCAGCCTGAGGAGCTTCATCTTCAGACGAGTGAAGACAAGGCTAACAAGGTTTCTTTAAAGCACTGCCAAGGCGCAGCTATATCTGAAAAGCTGACTTGATTTTTGGATCAGCCACAGTCCTCTGAACACCTGGAAATCAAAAGACCCATCCTACCAGTTCCCGGGTTGCAACATTTCCTTTTCTTTTTTTTTTTTTAGGGGGTGGGGTGTTGTTTTTTTGTAGGGTTTGTTGTTGTCTTGCTTTGTTTTTTTTAATGCATATACTGTCCTCTGATTCTTTGACAAAAGCATTTCCTGCTGTGCAGGCTGACAGTCCCACACGTGACCCAGAGGCCTGGCAGGCCCAGGAAGCCGCAGTGCCGCCCTGCTTCATTGGGGGACGTGCTTCCATTGCACGACTGCAGGTCCCACCTCTCAGAAGCCATAGGACTTTGCCACCAGCAGCCAGCCCAGCTCCAGCCCCACTTTGTGGCAAACAAACCAAGCGATTTGCTTGTACAAGTGATGCCAACTTTCCAGATGTTTCATCTATCAGATTGCACACAAAGCACTTCAAATAAATACAGTGGTGATTCATTTCCATTAAAAACACAATTTTTTCACTCAATTTCTCAGAATGAATTAATTTTATCTGAGAATAACAAAATTTTAGTTGCCTTTTAATTATTTTAGAGCCTTCTAGAGAAATTTGGTCCCCTTAACATTGAAAAACTGACAGCACTGGCACACATAATATAACTGCACTGCCACTCCAGATCCTGAAATCCAACCCCAGATTTTTATTTGGACTTTCGCTGTGTTAACATCTGCCTTTACTTTCTTCCTCAGTGTTGGTAAAGCTGACCAACAGCTCATCAGCACAGTGTGATTCAGACCTGACAAGAACAGGATTAGAGAGAGCACACTCAGGATTTGCTCCCACCACAACCATGCTAAGTGTTGACAATATAACACATAATTATAGATACAAGATGCAAATTGCAAGGCACAAGGCAATGGTCATACAAAAATGATGATACAGACAAAAGGTGAAAGTAGAAAATGTGTTTTGGGTTAGAACACCTTACCTGCACTAGTTGCAAAAGATAATGAAGAACATCATCATCTTCTAAACTTTCCAGTTTTTGAACTGCCATTGCTCGTACGTTTTCATCAGAAAAGTTACAGTCCAGAAGCTGCATTGTGAGTCCAACATCTAAAGTGCTTTGATCCCATACCTCCTTTTTAGCCAGCAACTGGTATGTTTTGGCCACTATTTCTTGTTGTCCCCATTTGACAGAGCTAAGCAGCTTAGGGTATGCCTTGGGGTGCTTTATGCTTTCATATCTAAAGTGCCACAACAGTTCTTTGTCCTCAGGAGAAAGTGGATTAAGTGGGTCAGTTGCTATGATCTCTTCAAGTTGCTTGCGAAGCTGGTTGGGCATTTCAGCTCGTGTCCTATCCCCCTGAGAGTCAGATGTTATCCTGTGCTTGGGCAAGGCAATTGGGTGACAATATCTGTCCAGCACAATAGAGATAGCCATGGAGTTTTCTTTATCCGGATTAGTTGCTGAGGTGAGTTTGTCTGCATTGATACTTCCTTGTTCTTCCCCTTTGCCTGGGATTTTCCACATGTGAAGAACATACTCCCCGCTTCGTAGCAGGAAACGGTGATCTATCAATAAAAGATTCACATAATAGAGAAGCTGAGTTTTGCATTTTGAATCAGAGTTGGGGGATTCATGCGACTGAAGGTTCGCCTTTGTGGACAATCCCTGTGCTTTACCACAATATATCTGAAGATTCAGGAGCGCACCTTTAGGCAGATCCTTGATTTTGATATCAAACTCCAACCAAACATTCCACAGGACCTCCTCAGTAAAAGGTTTTGAGGAAGTCCTCCTTTGCGAAAGGAGCTGTTGCCCGTGTTGAATGTTAGCCTCCACAAATACAGTAAGATCGGTATTTCTTGGTAAAACTGGGATATCAATGCCAATTATTTTTACTCTGAATTTCCTATTACAATCCCACAAGGAGATAGTGAAGACTCTCTCGTGATCTTTTCCATCTATTGTCAATTGTTCGTGATATCCTGTAACTCCTGTACAGTCATCCACCAAGGGCCACTCTTCCTTCTGCACCTCATCCTCACTTGGGTCAGGGGGGTTGTCTAACACAAGGTGGATTTCTTCCCCATTCTTAAGGCATTGCCTTATCCAGTGAAAATCCTTGATGGGTGTGTCTCCAGTAATGTATTCATCTCTGCCACAAATCCTAAGAACGAAATCCAGTTCGCTATGATCTTCAGGGATATCCATCAAAGATTTTTTCTTTGCCATTTTTGTGAAAAAGCTATGGAGAATCATATCTGGAGTGTCATCTATTGACACTTTAATTTTTTGGCTCGTTGTTCCTCTATGTATGATTATGAAAATGTTATTATTAGTTATCTTTTTAAACAAATACTCTGGTAGTGGCTTAGATGTAGTCCATGGGTGCATTGCATACAGTTTAGGATCTCTACAGGCTACCTCTATCATTCGTGGAGTGACTAATCTGCGTCGGGTAAATTCTAGCTCATCATCATGCACGTTGCTTACATCAGTAACATCATAACCAATTAAATCATTAAGCTGCCGCTGAAATTCCTGAACTTCTTCTGATGGTTTTTGTTTCTGGACTACATATATCTTGCCTACTTTCTTCTGTAACACTTTCCAGTACAGTATGCAGTCTAGTGTCTGTAATAGTTGATGCTTATCATAAATTTCATACCATTGCCCCTTCTTCTGATACTGAAGAACAAACTGATCCGGGGTGAATGCATGGTAGAAGTCTGTGGTTTGACTCATCTCTATTGCACGCATCCAAATTTGTGCTTTCATTTGCTCAACAGTACAGTTTCCAGCTATTTCGAGTAACAGCATTTCCGGTACTTTAGTATGTTTATTGCTTGTAGGTAAAATGAACTCAATGGATATCAGTTCCATTGAAGATAAATTACTCGATGTACAATGAGGTTTCATTCTTCTTCTCCTTCGTTTGTTTTCTTCTCTCATAACAACAGGCTGTTCATAGTCACCCAACTCCATGCCAGAAGAAATCTAGCAAAACATAAAAACATTTGATTGCATTCTCATCTACGTTTTTTCTTTACTGTTATTTTTTACTTATTCATGATTAAAATCACAGACCAGTCAGAATCCTGCTACATGTTTTTTTAGATTTCCTCTTCCCCTTAATTTCTGACCATAAATACTTGCTTTACATAAACCACTCTAGATGTAATCTTTTCAATTCAACCAAATATAAGAAAAAAACCCCAACCCAATGATTAAATAATTAAAATAGAGCTTTTAAACAGCCTTCCCAGATTTCACTAAGGACAAGCAGTCTGACAGTGCATTTCTGCCACAGTGACTTGCTCTTGCTTCTATTTAATCAAACACCAATTCTTCTTTCTTGATGTTGTTGGTATTAACAGAAGTGGATTTTCACAGAGATCAAAAGACACTGTAAAGTGCATGAACAGAACACTATCCTACCAAGTTCCAGGAAAAACAGAACGTGACAAAACAAATGATTAATTTTCAGACTGCACTCACTTTACCTCTCTTTTTCACGATGAGGAATAAGGACTTACACCAAAAAACGTTCCTTAAGATTCACAAGCCTGTTTCTTAAGACAGGCACTTAAAATGCATCTGAATTCAAGCCCAGTATCTTTAGATGTGATTTTTAAAATCAAGCCACTCACCAGACTTAGAACATACAACAATTTTAAAAGTAAGCACTTCCAATATGAACTATTACTTTGTTACAGAAGAGAAAAACTCCTAAGCTGATGACATCAAAAAACTCCTAAGCTGGGGGTTGGCACTAGATGATATTTAAGGTCCTTTTCAACCCAAACCACCCTATATTTTATTACCCTGTGTATTACTGGTTTTCAGGAGACCAAAATTATTTTTGTTCAGTTTAACACTGCTCAGTGAAGATGAGTTTAAGTGGAAATTATTCACCAAGAGGTCGGAAGAGACTGGACACACTTGCACAAGCCACCCACTGAGCTTTCTTTCTCAAACTTACAGCAACATATGAAACATCATTTTCAGATAAAGCTTATTACAAATATATATATATATATATATTTCTCTAGCTACTAGAAAAACTAAAACATGCTGATGTAATGATGCCTCAGCAGGTAATGGAACAAGAAGATAAAAACATACTAGGGTAAAACAATCTAACGTGCTAACTGCAACTCTTTTTTCAAGCCCCAAAAAGCGAATTGCGGACATCACTTCTATAGCAGACAAAACACAAGGAATTATTATTACCTGCTTATCAAATAAAGGCCGAATTGCTGAAGACGACTCATTTGTTTAATTTCTGAAGTTCCTATCTTTGTAAGGAAGATCATTCATACAAAAAATACTTTGTTTAAGCTCTTCTGCTTTTCTTGCACGCCCTCCTATCCAGATGCAAAGGAAGTGCTGCACTTAGCAGGAAGGAAGTTTTAACCAAGTTGATTATACGTACGATTGCTCATTTTAAAAAAAGTCAGCGTGCTTTTCCTGTTGTAACAGTAAAAATACATTTACAATAGAGCAATGTAATTTTAACACATGTGCATAGGAGGCACACTTACAGTCTGTCTTTAGCACAGGCTAAAACAGTTAAAAATAATTTGGGCAATAAAACTAATGAATCTAAATAAAACATTTTTAATATCAGCATGAGGATGGAGCATACTTTAAAGAGTTTAACCACTTTTTAAAAGTTGGATAAAAATATCGGACAAAAGAAAACTAAATCTGCAATGCTTATTTTTATTTGCATAGTGGTAGCACTTTGAGGACCCCCAGCTTACATTAATTACAGGTTTTTTAAGCCAATCTTCATATGAACATCACATGGAGACAGTATATTCCAAGACTCTTGCATGGTAACCTCAACAACAGAATCATTGGGCAATCTACCTCCTCATCCTTTTAACTCGTGGTTACAAACACACGGTGAGACCCACTAGAATTGACAACTTAAGATTTGGGAAGAATTTTAACTACAGACTTTCAACCTTAATTCTGAAAGCTTGACTTTGCAGCGTTCTTCCAAAGCCTGTATTTTATAATGTAATTTCTAAAAAAACACTACGTAGTCAGGAATTTAATGCATTCTTCTTTCTTTAAATGTAAGCTATTAGCAGGGAGGTTTCTCCTGCCAATGGGATACATAGATTTCTTGCAAATATCTCTCATCCTAAAAGTCTTTGTGATGACACTACTAAGTAAACCTGGACTATTTAAAGTTTCATTGTTGTTGGTTTTTTGGTTTTTTTTTTTGCCAGACCTAAGAAATCACAGCCGCTGAAAACATTCTATTTTGTAACTGTGTGATCCATACTTCAGTATAAATCTTCCAAGCACACATACACATATATTCCTTCTCCTGGTAAGTTATTCCAGCACTAGCCCACTGATCAACATTGTCAAGACATTCAAATGAAGCATCTCTACCTCATGCTGCAGAGAATTACCTCATACTCTGTGCAACTACAGTGACTGACAGTTTCATCCCCTTTTAGAACATACTGATAGAGCAATAGTATGAAAGAATCAGATGTTCCCCAGCAAAGCACATCAGATACAGTGTGAAGTGTGTGACACTTGTGCAGCTGTCCTTACTAGACACTTCTCCCACATTCATTTGGGTTGCAGTCTTCCATGTCTAGTCCAATATACAGATCCAACTCCATGTCTGGCCCAGTTCCATCAGCTTCAGAAGTCAGTTCTTGGAACAATGACCATCCCTAGCCTGTGTTTGCGCAGTGACAAACACATAAGCATCCCTGCTCTTACTTAAGGTGACACCAAAATTGTAAATATTCCTGCCAATCCACGTGTGGGCATGGCACAAACACATTTCCTCATGCATATGCATCAGGAAGCTTTTATGTTTAGAACTGAAAACCATTTAAAATAACTTCCTAAAACCTTTGTTATACCTAAGCGTAAGTTCCAGTATGGATGTTTCTGTATGTCTCCAACAACACACACACACACAAAATTGAAATTAACTCCTTCAAAATAAATAAAAAAAAGTATTATGAGCCCTCATTAAGTCTCAATTTCCTTGCAATAACTGAAGCATCCTACCACTGGCCCACGTATCCTGGAGGGTACAACAGAACACAGGAGGAGGTGGGCCTGTACAATGTAACAAAGAGAGGCAAACAGGTTCACTCCCATCTCCCATCAAGTTCCCACCTCTTCACGCAGGTCAGCAAACTGACTGCAACAGCAACAGAAAAGATTGGTTAATTTTCAGCTGGATCAGCTCCTTGATCTGACTCATCAGTTGCAGGGGTGTTAGGGTAGGGAAGGGAATGGAACCACTGCTGTTCACAGCAACACAGACTGAAACATAGTAAATAATAATACTAAATCAGAGCACCTCTCAAACTTCTCTGCTTGGTTAACCTGTTACTATTGCTCATTCTTTACCACTTACACTTCTTTTTCTACTACTTTCTGCTTTTAGTTTAATCTGAAAAACATATGAAAAACACTGTAAATTAGTCTTTTCACTTTGCTGTGATCTCCTCCTTGGGCAATATAATTTACAATAGGCACTATCCAAGCAAGAATTATACGTTATGCAAATACAATAATGATTCACTTACATTGTCACTTTGAGATAAAGCTAACTGTAAAGATAAATGAAGAAAAAAATCCACGTATATGACACAACCCAAAGGTTTCCAAGCAGCATGTTACATCTACCTGCCTGCCTTGCTTTGTAGCTGGAGACTGCTTAGCACTTGATTGATAGGAGTAAAATTTATCTTCCTACTATACGCATTATGTTGCAGTTGTGAGCTATGCAGACAGCAAGATGCAGCACAAACATGTTAAGCATGAACACAGCTAAAAGAACTGTCTTGGTTGGTTATTCTGTCAAATCCACTAGCAACCACCAACTCTCACCAGGATTAAATCAAAATATAAATAAAGATAGGAAGTTTGGAAGAATACTGGCTAACCAGCTAACATCAGTGATGGGTAATTTAGTTTTAAATTGATGCAGGGTCTGGAAACCCAAGGATCACAGCTCTGGCTCCTCCTCTGTGTTCACTGTCAAGTTGAACCTATTTTTCCAAATACTGACCTTAAACTGTATCACAGGATCATGGAGTGGCTTGGGCTGGAAGAGACCTTAAAAATCATCTAGGTTGAACTCCCTGCTGTGGGCAAGATCTAAAGAGAACACCAGCTCCATAATGTCCTATGACATTATTTCAGCCTATTTTTTTTTTNGCCCCGCCACGGTGCGCGGAGCGGGCTGCCGGGACCGGACCCCTTCCCGCGAGCCGGGCGGGGGCCCGGGGAAGGGGCCGGCGCTGGGCCGGGACGCGCCGCGGCACCGCCGGTAGGCAGCGGGCAGCCGCACCTGGACGGGGAACGAGCGGCTGCGGTGCGGCCACATCGATCGGGGCCGGGAGCGGCAGGGAACGAGCTCCGGAAACTGCCGCGCGGCTTTACATGACCCGGTANAGGGAAATTTATGACTTACACGTACTGAGTCACACAACAGATTATTATTTGTCAGATGAGGAAATACTGTTATTTACTGTTTAAACTCTTTGCACAGTACAACTAACTCGCAGACCTTAAGGGCACAGGCAGGCGAATAGCCCACTTCACACAGCTCGGGTCAGCGTACCAATAATTTCACTCGAAGGGTTTCTCACCAGTCGTGCAATTCTTCGTCGGGCCAAGCCCTAACTCGGCACCGAGGCCACGAACAGCGAAGCACCAGCCGGGCTCGGATGCACTCAGCCCTGAGGACTACGGAACTGACTAACGACTCAGCAGAGCCCCTAGAAAAGCTCTCAGGGCCGAGCGCGTCTACTGACTCCGGGCCGTGCCCACAGCGCCCTGCGGCCGTGCCCGCCCGAGATGGCGGCCGGGGCCGAGCCCCCGCGGGAACAGCAGAGCCCACCGCAGCCCGATAAGGANCGCACCGAGCGCAGCGCGGCGCAGACGGACGGCCGCCGCCGCCCCAGCTGAGGGGGCGTGCCGTGCCGGGCCGGGCCGCGGAGCTGCGCTTGCGGGACCTCCGTCCGAGCCGCCCGGCCCCGGCCAGCCGCGGGCCTCGGCTTCGGGCAGCACCGGCCTGGGGCGGGGTNCCCGCGCACAGGCGAGTAGCGGTTGGCTTGTGCCGGGCTAGGGCTCAGGAAGCCCTGTGATGGTCACCTGTTCCACTGCTCAGTGGTCCTCTCCTTTGGAAAGGTTTTCACTGTGGCTTATTAGATGTCCGCTTCTACACTATCAACCTCTTATTTGTCTTATTCCCCTTATTTTTCCAGACTCCTTTTTAAGTGAAGGTGCCAGATTCTTGGTTTTCTGTTGTCTCTGCATCTTCAGACCAGGCAGTTCCTCAGATCCCTGCAGCCTGCCTCTGGGCTCCAGCCAAATGGGCTGTGTTGTTTTGGAAAGCACTGCCCTGAACTGGACAGAGGAGTACTCCAACTAACGTCCTGCCAAAGCTGCCCACAGCAGGATTAATTCATCAGCTTCACAGTGCCAGAACTCAAAATGCAGCACAGGCAAAACCATTCACTTCCAACCCAAACAAACAGCTTGCCTTTACAACTTGCTCCCCATGCTGGCTGCTGGCTGTTTGACTCTGAAAGGAGCTGAGCATTTGTGTCTCCTCAGCTCTATTTGAAATGGATAGCAAAATTATTTCAACTCTTATATTGAGACCCTTTTGACCCTGATCTTGCTATGAGATTCACAGGTGAACCCTGGGCAGCAGGGAGCCTACACGCTTGCCCTGAAAGATGTGCTGGCACAAGGTCACATCTCCAGGGGGCTCTTGATAAGATCATAGGTTTTCACAAGAACGTCTTCCTAGGTACACTGCATTAACTTCCATGTAGAGAAAAATGTCAGAAAGGAATAGCTAGAATGCTACTTGCACAGATGCAATGATGACAGGTTGGGTAATTGTCATTATAATAGTGGAATTCTCTTGACTTAAAAAATCTTCTTCATGACAGCATTAAGAACTGCAGTACCAGCTTGAAGCAGAAAGGAATTCAGAAACCGAAGTGTAAACACAGAGTTTTAAAATTAATATGAATTACACTGAACAGTGGCTAAGTGGAAGTGTAACTCTGTACTGGTGTGAAGTCCCTCTTTTTCTGGACGTGAAAGCAAAATAAAAACCTTTAACAGCTTTCACGTGATGTGTTTGCAGCATAGGGGAAACTCATTGATGATTCACTGACTGTGCTTGGTTTCTGCCTGATACCATTGGTAATATTGGCCAAGGAAGTTCACCTTTGCACAGCATATGTGATGCTGAATTAAGAGATTAGAAAGCCTTATCGGAATAGGAAGCCTTTTTTTGTTGCTGTCTGGATCGCAGATGGATCGCTCCAGGAAAACATGGATAGTAAGTCTGGCTATTAATCGTGATGAAATCTGTGGATTTCTTTGGGAATGCACAAACATACGGAGACTGGAGCAGCTGAACAAAAGCCTTTCATTTGTCAAAAGACAAATTCAAAGGGAATAGTTTACAACCTGAGCAACGTGTTTCATGTTGTCTCCTGCCAGAATTGTACAAAATACCTTAAATAGCTATAAATCAACATCATGCTACTCGCAATGGAAGAATAAATTATTTTCTGTATTCTAGTCAAGAAAATGAGGTAAAATATTTTGTGAGTTGTTACAGATTTTTTTTTCTAATTTCAAGATTTAGTGGGCTAATAAAATATTTTTTTGCAGTTAATTTTCCACTTCTATGTACACAGCACACACATTTATTACTTCTTGTGGCAAATCAAGTATTGCAGAATTTTGTTACCTAGATGCTCTCCTTATAGTCCACGTATTCTTCAGAAATACATATTTTAAAATTATTTTATTCCTGTCGATTTTTCAATGTGACCTTAAACCTTTCCCATAAGTTATCTAGCAGTCGTATCTCTTTCTCAGCCAATAACAGCCTGTACAAAACACAGAAATGTGCATTTTACCATATAAAAATGGAGCTCTAAATATTCAGGAATACCATAGCTTAATGAAGGAAGGTGAAGAACACAATTTGGTATTTAAATGAAGCTGATTTAATCAAAATTAGTCATGCAAAGAAGCAATCATTTTGCTAATAAAACCTTGTGGGGTGCAGTCACAATGCAATTATTTCCTTTATCTTTCAGCTGTAATAAAAATATGACATGAAATTGCTGTCACGATCTTTAATGGGAGTTTTGGAGGTTGGAAAAATGTAAGATGGTGTTATTGTGTTCTCTGCACAGTCAAATATCAGTTTTTATGTCGTTTTGCAGAGAACTGAGATAAAGAATAACAGCCACATTAAATGCTCAGCAACAACTTTATGTACCAACATATGCTGAAACTTGATGTAGATGTTCTATTGTCATAGACAGCCTGGGTTCATTGCAGTTTTGGGAGCAGTACCTAACAGCTTGTGTTTTTTTCTGTATCACTATCAGAGAAAAGAATTAAGTGCAGGGATGCTGTAGGTCTGATACCAACAACAAGCCAGAGTCTGCTTGCCTCAACCCAGCAAGAGCAACATTCGCTTTTGTAATTGCTTCCTTATGTAGAGGACATTGAAAAAAAAAAGAAAAAACTTTGAGGGATACATGGTTTTTCTGATGGAGGGTAAGTAGCTTTCCCCTTTCTTACAGAATTTATGAGCTGGAACTTTCTGAATGAATCATAAGTACTTTATGATGTATTCAGTTCAGGATTAAAAACAAATTGACTAAATACCTTTATTTTACAGCTCTGCTCTGAAAACTGGCCATGTAAATATGCAAACAGATGTGCAAACTTCATTGTAGTCTCTTTGTCTATATGCGAGATTCTATGTTATCTTTGGTATCAGAAATAAGTTTTTGTTCTTATAACTTTCTAACAAGTTGAGGAGATGGACTTTCTTTGGCTTTTGCATCATGTTCTCGGTATGGTGGCTGCTCATGTAGTGGATGAAGCTGACAGCTAAATGTTGCCTGCAGTGCCCACCTCTCACAGCTTTATTTCATGGGAAGGAAATGACGGTCCATTTGTTTTTATGCCAGTTCTGGGTCACTGCTCAGTGAAGCAGTAGAAGACCCTGGGTGAGAAAGGTGGGATCCAGAAGAAAAGCAAATAAAGGCTGTGCTCTTGCTGCAGAACCCCTCTCAGGAGGAGTGCCAGCGGCAGCTCCATCCTCTGTAAGATATCTTCTACATGAGTGACTGGCTTGAGATCCCAGGGAGAGGTGACTCAGAATCTTTCAGGTTCTTTTGGCCATGGAAGTAACCCCGTGACCTGATTCAGAACATCTTTTGTGAACCTCTCTAAACAGAGCAGAGGCTGGAAAGCTCAAACAAGGGAAAGAGGAGTCTTACCCATCTCAAGACTGTTCTCCTCCAAGAAATACCTGCTTTCTTTTTTCATGGTAGGTCTGTGCTCCTAGCCTAGATTCTGCCTAAAATGCCTCATTTTAGACATCTCAGGCTTTTCGAACAGGAAGCAGCAGGTGTTCAGAAGCCTTACGAGATACATCTGCTGAAGGCTTTGTCTCCCACTTAAATGACTTAGGCTCTTGTCTTTCAGAAAAGTTATTTAAAGCACAGAGGTGGGAGTACAAGCTGTTTCTTCCATACACCTCTGAAAGTTGCTTACAAGCATAAGCTCAGACGTAAAACTCATGTAATGTCTCTTACAGGCTTCAATACATACCTTCTCTATTTGTGCGTGTATGGCTGTGCTTGTCAGACAGCAGTGTTATTCCTCTTGACACCATGGTGCGTGTAAGCAGATCTGTTAAGACCACATTCATAAGGAGTGGGTAAACCCATGAACTGTGGCTGCTGTCAGAGATCTCAGTATTAGGTGGTGAAGCAATATTGCATCATCTGGTGTTGCTGGGACTTGGCAAAGGAAATGAAACAAGACAGAAAAAGAAATGTAAAGAAAAGGAAAGCACACTCCTAACAAGACCTCTAGTCTAGCAGACACTAACAGATTAGTATCTCTAAATATAAGGTACAGACAGAATTTTCTGTCTCTGAAATGTTCTCTCACCAAAAATAATGAACCTAACTCTGTACCCATGGGCTGCTCTATGTCAGATCTCTGAACCGTGCTGCTGTTCTCATTGGTCATTATCCTGATGCCTAGACATCTATTTCTCTTAATATCCGAAAATTGGCTCTGCTGTAGGCTTGCTTGTTGGTGCATTCTCCTGATCTTTTCTGGAAATATACCCTTACTTCTCCTTAACAGATGGCTTTAGCAGACTGCCCAGAAGATTACCACATTTGCATTATTCTGGACCAGAGCAGAAGATTTAGTTCCAAAGCACTGGACCCACGGAGGAAGATCTGTTTTTCTCGTGAGGAAGATGGGAATCCCGTTCAGATGCTGGAGTTGCATCTGTGACAGCACTTCATCTGCAGGAGACAGTACTTCATCACAGTGAGGTACTTTGCTAAATAAATAGCTATCCTCATACTGGAATACAGGGCTTCTTTCTTTACAGACAAATCAAAATCTTGACAGGCAGCACAACTAAAATGAATTAAAAACCAGATTCAGACCTGGTGCTTTTATATATCTGCTTCAAGGAAAGGAAAAGGTAAGAAAAGCAGGGAAACAGTAGGATGGGAAAGATCAGCCTATATGCACAAAATGAGAGCAGCATTATGCTGTGGATATTCATGATGAACACGTGACAGTCTGTTGTGTATAGATCATCCTCCACAAAGTATGTCCTCAAGGGTCAGTTAGAGACAAACATGGGAGCATGAGCCAAGTAAAACAGATGGAACTGCCAGACAGCATATCCGTATTTTAGGATTCCCTCAGTTATCAACACAAATATTACTCTACCTATAAAGTGCACACTTCCATACATTCCTACCTGCAGTTGAAAGACAGAGTTCTCCAGTGAACTTTTGTGAAACCTCTTTAGCCCTTCCCCTTTTGCAACATGAAACCTCAGCGTCAACAGGGGAGGATGTGGATGAGCCAAGTTTAGGTGGGACTGTCATCCATCTTGGAAGGCAGCAACCAAAGTGCTGGTCAGAGCCTGCTCTTCATATCACATGCTCTCTTGTGCCTCAACTACACAGGAAAACCAACTATTCTTTGAACTGCAGTTCTGCACCCCAAAACACATGAGGAATGAAGCAGTACTGGCCTCTGCTCCAGCTAGATAGGTGTGTGAGACAAATTTTTATGGCTCTTATTTTTGCCTGTAAAATTTGGCAGATGGAGAGATGGTGGTTTCCAGAGCATGCAGGATACAGTAATTCCAAGTACACTGGTCAGACTAATGTACCTCCAAGCTTTGTTAGGCCTGTTTGCCTGCTGAAAACAGGCAGGGTCTCTTCATAGTTGTTCATCTGGTTGTCTATCAGCTACTGGAGAGACATAGCCCACATCTCCTTAACAACATTCAGAGTCTCTGATGCATTTCAGAAGCTAGAGGAAGTCCTCCTAAATTCACATAATGAGGCAGACATAGCAGAGCTTTGCGTTTCATCCCAGCAGCAACTAATTATTCTTCCTTGTGAAGCTGATGTATCTTCCCAGTATTTTTCCTATGTATTTCCAATAATAAAATGCTTTAGCTGATTGGGAATAATTGTCAGAGGATCACCTAGTTCTGGATAAACCAGATGCTGCAGTATTTTCAGACTACATCAGCACCCCAAAAGCACCTGGTAAGGAAATGGGAATAAGAATACAAACACGAGATGCACATAGGAAGATGCTAGAAGAGTATTCCCTTTTCTGGCCTCAGATGATCTAAAATACTCCAGATAGTCCTTGGACTCTTCCTGGACTATCCACAGGACACTCCATTCCGTCAGGAAAGTCCTTCCTTCACAGAGGCATGATTGATATTAGAAATATGTAATGAACCTGAATAAACTGGTAGCTTTGAGAGTAGTGTTTTAAAAATCTCTCAGAAGCAATTAGCCTGATGGGCTCCAGAAGGTCATTCAGCAAAGCTGACTTTAGGCACAGAAGTTGCTCGTACTGGGATAGCAGTGTTAACGTATAGGAAGCACATCCTTAAGAATGAGAATGGTGAGCACTTGGGTCAATGCCATGGAGCTGGACCTGAGGAAGAGCAATCTGCCGGCACAATGCTGCACAGTGCCTTGGGCATCAGCACCTGCACAGAGAATGCTGCCTCATAGATTTACAGCCCTTGAGAAAGTGAACCCCAGAAGTCTAACAATCTGTATTTTGACAGGCTGAACACTGGAGATGGCAACCACACTTTGGTTCATCCTTTCCTTATTTTTGCCTGTGTTTTGAGTCACTGGCCTCAGCGCGTCTGTAGATGAATGAGGTCTTTGCAAAGTTGCTGGGAATTCAGGAGTTGAGAGTGAGGATCCAGAAGTGTGCTAGTGAGGGGAAGCAGCCCTTGAGACCATGGCTCGGCTGTGGTGTGCTCAGTCCTTGAGAGCCTGTGTTAATAGCTCAGCGAAGAACAGGGTTGGCTGGGCTTGTTTAACTTTGAGTCCACTTAGGTAAACAAGATGCTCATTGTTGTGTCCATCTGCTGTGAATGAAGGCATATCAAAAACTCATTGACCTAAAATCCCAAATTTAGCTTGCAAAATGTTTCCACTGCTCCAGTGCAAGTAATATGAACTAGCCTGACTAAAACAGAAGACAAAAGCTAACCGACCTGTAAAGCTGGGAATTTGATGTTGAGGGAGTGTAGCCAGTAATGCAGCCATGTATATATATGTACATATATGTGCATGTGTGTTAATCATTGTTTGTGTGTGCATATATATATACATATATATGTAAATCATGATGTAGTGATGTGGAATAAGGGGTGGAATGTCATGGTTTTATGTTTCTTTGTTATTGGTATTCCACATCATAACATCATGTAATGCACTGGGAGTAAAAGAGTTAATGCTCCAGTTCTGTGGATCACTGATATTTCCAGGTATACCTGTCTCAGAAGAGGAGAAGAACTATGTACCCCAGAGGACTTTGTGTTTTTCCGTTTTCCATTCAGAGGGGAAGACAGAACTGTTGACAAGTCATGAGATCCCTCTCTTCTTCCCTTTCTGCACAACCCAGCAGCATGTGTTCCTAGCCATCCTGCCTTCAGCATTAGAGTAAGGCCTTTGGCTTTCAGACACTCTCTCTCTCATTTTATTTGATTTATGAGCTTCAATTCCAATTATATCATAATATTTTATGTTATTATGCATTCTGATATATTATTTAGTAAATTAGCTTTCCTCCTCAGATCATTGCCACTGTTTTGTTTTCAGGCCCATCTCTCTGCCCTTTCCCTTTTTTCATTCCCCTTTTCCAGGGCGTGGGTCCATGGGTCCCCCTTCCCCATTAGTCACAGAACTGGGCTGAACCAGCCTGTAAACCACTGACCAGTTGAGCAGGCCAACTACACAAGCCATCCTTAACTAATTGTAACATTAAGTAGTGCATGGCTGATGCACAGGAAAAAATAAAAATAAAAAAAAAAGCTGGATTTGATGCAGGGTACAGTTGTAAGAGTGACAGTGCTTGTGCTGGCAGTCATTTCAAAGGAACTGGGCATTACCCTATTATCCTGCTTTAATTCCATGAAAGAAGGAACACAAAAATCAAAGATTCTCTTAGCTAATGACTGGGGGAAAAAAGCTGTTGACTTAAGTCTGATAATCCCATTTAAACAAGTAATGTTGAAACTGTGGATTTCTAAGATAAGCATATCTATCACAGGCCCTGCAGCTGTGGGGAGGAAAGGGCTTGAGTCTGGGGAGACACGTGGGCAACTTCTGGCACTGGTACATACAAGGAAACTGACCCCAAGGTTGGATTCACCCACGTTAAGACGGTTCAAAACTGTCTCTGGATATATCTGCCCACTTGTACTGACTGAAGAGGTGCCTGTAGTGTGTCCAGGGCAGGAGCTCCAGATATGTTAGCTAACATGAATGTAGGCCTTCCAACAGCACTGCTGGCTACAAGGGCAAGTTAAATGACTTCACTGGGCCTGGGCTTCGGTACCAAACTGCTCTGAAGTGCCATCCACCACAGCCACAGCCCTTGCCCCGGTTTTCTGCCCAGGCAGTATAGCTGGGCAGGCACCTTCAGCACAATGGGACCCTGACCCTTTCCCCAGTGCCCAGGGAGACGTCAGTAATTAACAGCAACGACGGCCTGAACACAGGCATTTCGTAGAACGAAGGCACTCCTATAAATAAACTTCTGCTCTTCTGAGGCACCTCCCTCCCCGCTCCTCTCTCACGTCACCGCCGCAGTGTGACGCCATCACCCCCCCGAGCGCCGTTGCGTCACGCTGCCGGGGGCGGCCCGGTGCTGTGCTGACACCTGCCGGGCGGCAGTGGCCGCGCTGCGCGGAGGGGCGGGAGCTCGGGTCGGGCTGACCCCGGCGGGCACCGGCTTCGTCCCCCTGCTTCCCATTCCCGCTGCTACCGGGCAGGTACGGGAGCCTGAGGTGCTGAGACGGCGGGGAGAAGCAGGAAGCATGGAGTCATAGAGAATGGGCTGGCTGCCTGCACCAGCTCAGGCCGCACAGGGCCCCGTCCAACCCGGCCCTGAGTGCCTCCAGGGATGGGACACCCACAGCTGGGTAGCTGTGGCAGGGCCTCACCACCCTCTGAGCAAGGAATTTCCTCCTAATATCCAATCTGTATCTTCCCTCTTTTAGTTTAAAACTGTCCCCTCTTGTCCTGTCACTGTCAGACTGTGTAAAAAGTTGCTCTCCGACTTCTTTGTAACCCCCCCCTGAATTCTGAAAGGCCGCAATGGGGTCTCCCTGGAGCCTTCTCCATGCTGAACAAGCCCAAATCCCCCAGCCCATCTTTATAGGACAGGTGCTGCAGACCTCTGATCCCCTTCATGGCCCCTCCTCTGGACCCGCTCCAACAACTCCTCCTCCTTGCTATGCTGGGGGCCCCAGGTCTGGACGCAGTACTCAGATGGGTCCTCACAAGGGCAGAGCAGAGGGGGTCAGTCGCTTCCCTCTCCCTGTTGTCCACCCCTCTTTTGATGCAGCCCAGGATACTGTTGGCTTTCCAGGCTCCAAGAGCACATTGCTGGTTCATGTCCAGCTTTCTGTCCACCAGGACTCCAAAGAATTTTTCTTCTGCTCGCAACAAGTTCTTCTCCCCAGTCTGTACATATATCTGGAACTGCCAAAAGCTCTGCCTTCTGCCTCAGAGTTTTGAAGCATTTGCCATCTTCTTTCTTGTTTTTTATCTTCCTGAGAAATAAAACAGGAAGACTAAGATTTTTTTATGAGTAAATTTTGTGAGTCACTGAGTCTGTGTACACCTCAGAGCTCCAGCACAAATGTCTCATGCGATTCAAAGGAAGGTCTTAGACTTCCTGTGTGCATCTCCTTCACTAATGGGACATGAATGGAAATATTGATCTCCAAGGATCAGCACCCACAGAATTCTTGTAATCTAAGATCCTTAGGATATGAAGTGCAAAATATTTCTGTTGTTGCAGAATAAAGTTGGCAACATCGTTTTTGTTCATCTGGGCAACAATTTCACATGCCATCTGAAATGAGCATTGGCAGAGCTTTCCTATCACCAAGTCCCATGTAGTCACTTGAGCGCCTAAAGCAGCTCTGGACATGCCTGGACAGAGAGGAGCAGGACAGGAACACAAGTGACTTCTACCTAGGCCAGGCTTAGGGTGAGTGCCCACCAGGATTTGAGCCCAGGCACTGCTGGAGCTGAGCAGACAGCTCATGCTGGGCATGTCAGGTGTGGGCCTGGGATCAATAACGAGTGGTCGGAGGTGGGGCACCTCTGCTGTGAGAGGAGTCTGTGGGAGGTGGGGTGTCTGGAGAAGAGGCATCTTCTGCCAGATCTCATCATAGCCTTCCAGTACTTAAAAAGGGGATCTAAGAAAGATGGAGAGAGATTTTTTTAAGAGGATTTGTAGTGATAGGAGAGTGAGTTTTAAACTACAAGGAGGGTAGACTTACAGCAGGTATATATAAGGGCACAGAGGCACTAGCACAGACTGCCCAGAGAAGTTGAGATGTTCAAGACCAGGTTGTATGTGATTCCGGGGAAACTGACCCAGGGGGAAGTGTCCCTACTCGTGGCAGGGGGGTTGAAACTAGATGATATTTAAGGTCCCTTTCAACTCAGACTACTCAGTGATTCTGTGATTCCCAACTTCTCTGTTAGAGTTATAGCTGAGTGGCAAGGCTCACCTGTCCAGGGGCCCCATACAGACCAGTGAGGCTTTTGACACTGTAAGGCCCCTGTTGTGGGTCTCTCTCACCAAGGAGGTTGGTCTGAAAGCAGCATTAATGCAGCTTCTGCATTTGTTGTTCCTTTCCATCAGCTCCACACTTTCCCTTATCTGTGCTGTACAATGTCTGGATTTGACGAATCTACATATTTTATTTATCCTGATATCAGATAACCACTCCAAGCATGAGTTGTAATTGAAATATCAAACCTGCAGGACATCCGTTCAACAGTGTTACAGTGTACGTCTACCACCACCTGTGATAGAACATTATCTGTCAGAATATGGAGGATGGAAAAACCCTTCACCCTCATAGCTCCAGAAGATTGGATGGGGGAATGATGAGCCAGCTTTTACTTGTACTCATAAGCTGATAGTTATCCCTGATGCAGGAAAGCAGAGTTAAGGGGCAAGGCTATTATTAAACTCAAATGTAAAGATCCCAGTCAAGATATCAGGAAAAGAAATATAGAAAATGTTATTGAGTTTATTAAAAGAAGCCAGATGATAATGAAACATAAACATTTCTCCAGTAACATGAGGTGGTGATCAAGTTGTACTTGGTCTAAAAAAGAAAAAGCATTAGGCAACAATGCCTGCTGCCTAATGAGAATTGATATTTTAAAAAGGAGTAGTTACAGTTCCTGGAGAACAAAGTGAGTTGAACAGTATGCAGTCAGTGATATTGATGAGTTTTGAACAAGGTTTCTCATGAGTACATGGAATGTTTTAAGAAATGTCTAATGTGAAGTAGAAATTAAAACCCTTGGACTTCCATTAAGAAGTTGTAATTAAATTTAGAATAATCCCATAACTTAAATAAATCAATAAACAAACAAACAAAAAACCCCACCACCTTGGATTAAAATATTTTCCAGTCACTCCCTCTCCCTACCTTGTTGTCCTCAGTCTGTCTGGCCATGGGCAAGGGACCATGTTTCCTAAGTGGCAGGTGGTCTCAGTCCTTCACCAGGTGGGATAAAAAGCAAGCAAACAAAAGTAATTGCCAGCTCTACTGAGAGCAAGACAACTTATTGCCAGCAGGGAGAGCTGGAAGCCACTGAGAATCTCACTGCAAGGAACTGCTGGGAGGTGTAGCTCTCGGGCACTCACTTCGTGGTCTCAATCTGGAGAAAAATAAAACTGTAAACTTCTTCTTCTTCCAGTGTAAAGAAAGAGTAGAAAGTAGAAAACAGGCAGAGAAACTGGTTGTTTCCCTCTGGAAAGAGAAAATATCTGGAGAGAATATGGACGGGCCAAAGGCAGGATGGCTGTGCCCACAAAACTAGTGAAGCAAATATCACCTATATTGCTGCTGTATGCAGTGACCTTCAAAGATCTAACAGGAGAAGGAAGGAATTTACACACAGAGGTGAGTTTACACCACTGGTGCTGATCAACAGGTGGCTCTTAGGTGCATGACTCATTTGGGCTGGGCAGAGATGGTAACACAGCAAGGAAGGTCTCATGCTTTCGACTGGTAAGAATTCATGTGAGGGTATTTTAGAGTGCAGCAGAGGAATGTTGAAGCTGCATCAGGGAAGGGTCAGGTTGGGTATTACAAAGAAGGTTCTTCACCAGAGGAACAGGCTCCCCAGGGCAGTGGTCATGGCCCCAAGGTGCTGGAGTTCAAAACACATTTAGACAGTGCTGTCAGACATCGGGTTTGAATGTTGTATGGTCTCGTGTAGGGCCAGGAGTTGGACTCAGTGATCTCTTTGGATCCCTTCCCACGTGAGATGTACTTTGATTCTGTATAGCGCTGTGAAGTAAGGCATATTCATTTCTAGTTGTCTTACTATTATTTGCTATAAGATAGCGTGCTATTTTCTGTTTTGGATTCACTATCTTAAGTCTTTTGCAAGCTCATTCAGCAGTGTGTCACAAAACCATTCATTAACAAATTCAGAGTTAATAAAATAACTTTGATGACTTCAATCTTTGCTGGCAGGCAGGCAGGCAGCTGCAGATAGCTACAGATGTGTATGCTGAACTCAAAACTGGCCTGGAACTGTTTGGCATTAACTGAAGCACGGTATCCTAAGGGTGGCCTTAGTTTCAGAGCAACACTGAGTGTAGGGAGGTTTTCTGGGCAATGCCCAAGACACGCTTGCCCATCCTGGCTCATGGGATGCCCAGTTCCAGAATTTTCCTGTGGCTATGCTGACCATAGCAAGTGACAGCACAGAGGAGGAATCAAAGTTTCTGATATGACAAGAGGCAAGGGGGAGCATTTCCACAAGTAACCAGAGCAAGTATCTGTACAGCACTGGGACTTGCTAGGCTCCATTCTGTGAAAAATTCTCAGGGAAGTGAAAGTGGTATCTGTCTTTGTCTCCTCTGCTTTGTGGTGATCCTGATGCCCGTTTGTCTTCCTGAAGGGTGGTGACTGTATCATCTCTGGACTATGGATTTTTTTCCTGCTTGCAGTGGATCGAGAATAATTATCTTGTGTCCCCTTAGTACAACTAATCCTTGCTCAGTGAGAGAGTACACTGTACATGGATGCCTATAAAAAGAGGAGTGCCATCCTGAGGCATGCACACCCAGGATGTGAATTTTAAACACGTAAATTCAGAGCAACTGAAACTATAAGACGATGTCTTTTATTTATTTTTATTTTTATTTTTTTTTTTAATTGAGTAATTTGGCACTTTCCATGGGCATGGAAGAATCTTCTTTTATTCTTTTTTTTTTTCTTTCTTGTTGTAATTATAGCCTCTGAGATCTGCTTATGGATTACAGCAGTCATGACTGATGTCTTTTGCCAATATTTATGCCTTTTTCAATTAATAAGTGCAAAGCTTGTGAACAAAAATCACAAATTTTCTAAAAGGTTTTTCCCCAGCTTAGTTTTCCTTGGGCCTCTGTTTCTGCCATGCTTCCCATCCTCAAATTAGGTCCATCCTGTTGCAGTATCCTTCTGAAGTAAAATTTTAGCTAGTCCTGTAGTATTAATTATCATTTCATTATCACCAGTACAGCAACTACCACTTAGTTCCAGGCTGGCATTTCCAGGCCATTCTCTGGGCTTAATCTAAGGCTTAAAAACCTTAATCCTAAGGGACACAACCAAACTTCTCACTGACATATCTCACAAGCAGGTCATCAAGGTCTGGTCCTGTGGCATACCTTCATTTAATAATGACCAGGAGCCAGGAAGGCCAGTCATATCCTGGTGTGCATCAAGCATGGCATTGCCAGCTGGTCAAGGGAAGTGGTTATCCCACTCTACACTGCACTGGTGTGGCCTCACCTTGAGTACTGTGTGCGGTTTGGGTACCACAGTAGAAAAAGGACTACTAGAGATTGTCCGAAGGAGGGCTGCAGAGATGGTGAGAAGTCTGAGGGGGAGGAGCTGAGGAGCAGCTGAGGTCTCTGTGATTGCTGAACTCAGAGCAGAGGAGCTGAGCTGAGCCCTGATGTTGGCTGCAGCTCTCACAGGGAGCGGAGGGGCAGCGCTGAGCTCTGCTCTGTGTGACAGCGACAGGGCCCGAGGGAACGGCATGGAGCTGTGTCAGGGGAGGGGCGGGTTGGGCATCAGGGAAAGGTTCCTCACCAATAGGGCGGTGGGCGTGGAACAGACTGCCCAAGGCAGCGGGCACGGCACGGAGCTGCTGGAGTTGAAGAAGCATTTGGACAGCGCTCTCACACATGATCTGATTTTTGGATGGTCTTATGTGGAGCCAGGAGTTGAACTTGGTGATCCTTATGGGTCCCTTCCAACTGGGGATAATGTATAATTCTAAGAATAGAACTGGTAGATTATTTTGAGCCATGAATTTGTGTAATTGTTCTTTGAATTACGTTAGCTTTTGAATCCCATGGCATTTTGCAATCAGTTCCACAGCTTAATTGTGAACTACATGAAAAAGTGTCTCTTTTGTTTGCCACTTGAGGATTTTATTTTATGCCTTCTAGGTCTTAAATTATGAAGCCAGTGCATAACCATTCCCCGTTTGTCTTTCCTATGCACTCATGATTTTATATGTCTGCCATTAACCTATTTTCTACAGGCTAAAAGTTTAAGCACTCATTTGTGGTAAAGAAACAACCCCTGTCCAGTTTCTTCCTTCAAAGTGTCCTCACTCTGCTGTACCAAAGCTATTGGTAAGGACTGCACACTGTATTCAAAGAGGTGCACCGTGGATTTATGGTTACATACTGCTATTTTCTACAGTACTTTCTTCTCTTGTCCTTTATTAATAATGCTTATTTGCTTAAATAATCTGTCAGCTTAACTTATTTGCCCTTGGAGGGAGGAAGATGGTGTCTGATCCAGAGCTTGCTAAATTTCACCCAAATATTTACAAAGAGTTGTGATAATATATACTAGAGAAGAGGTACCCTCACACAAAGTCCAGGGCTACACCAAAGCCAAGCAATTGAAAGAGAATTCAAAGAAAGAGTTTGCTCCTTACTAGCTGGCTACAGTCAGTCTTATTTCAGGAACTTTGCTTGAATATTATGCAAATACACACTTAACAAAGGGATGATAGTAGTGTATGCTGCTGCCTAGCCAAAATTACTGCCATGGTGCTTTCCAAACTGTTGCAATTGCAATGTAAGGAATGCCACAGCCTTATAGAGGTATCATATCTTTTGTACAATGTTTATGAAGCTTGGAAGAATGCTGTCACCAAGAGCTACTACAAATGTTTCTTTGAAAATGGAATCACGGAGCCACAGGTCTCTGGATGACCCACTGCAATGTATCCAGTTTCACTCTTCAGCTCCAGTTTTTCATAATGTCTCTGGCCCTGTGCAGTGTACTAGATGTGTTTAGTCTTTGAGTTTGTGGATCTAGTAATGCAGTCTATTTCTTTGCGAAATTAGGTTCTCCTGGACTGTAAAATTCTTTACATTCTCCTTCTTGCAATTCTTTCCAGACTAAACTAAACACTAGCTGCTGAATTTTCCAGAATGTGTTTGTTGCAAAGTAGATCCCTGAAACTCCTGGCCATATAATGTTGTGAATGCTGAAAATTCATGTGGGTTACAGGAAGCCTGAATGCACTCATTGGCAAGAACTCCTCTGAAGGTTTAAGAATTCCCAAACTGAAAATAGTTTGTGGCTAGAGGTGAGGGTAGGGATGAGGAGAGCCCTGTGCTACAGGCAAGCTTCTGGGGTAAGCTTAGCGTCTGTGGTCTTGTCCTGGTTTCAGCTGGGATGGAGTTGATTTTTCCTTCTTAGTGTCTGGTATGACTATGAAGACCATAACAGGTCTTGCCACTGGCAAGTTTTGCTTTTGTTTCTCTGTGAGCTCTTGGTTGCTTCAAAGCAGCAGCACTCCATGTGTGAATGCTAGCACAGCTGCTGGCCGCCACTTGCCACCTCTAAGACTAGAGGATCTTCTATACATCAACATCCAGTGCAAGTAAGAAGAGGGGAAAGGGGGCATGCACGAGAAAACTGGAAGGGCAGCACCATAGCACAGTTTCCATCTTGCAGTTGTATTTGCACCACTTCTGTTACTACTGCTGAACCTCCACCCATACCATCACTAAGTACCCAGAGCAGATGGACCATGATTGTCTGCCATGTCAAGCAGCAAGAACCAAGATGTGCACTTGATACAAAGCAACTCATCCTTTGTCTGCAACAGTGGAAAGGAATGGCAGAAATTGGTAACAAGTGGAAAAAATATGAAAAAAAAAAACAACTACAAAAATGAAAACAGATTGAGAAAAAGAGGAATGTGTGCAAAACAAACCACATTACAGACAGGAAATTAAAGGTGTATGGGTTTTACTTGTGGTAAATAAAGGAGTCAATAGCTGGAGGGAAGGGAGAAGCATCAGCTCAGAAGGGTAGCAACACTCACAAAAGGGCTATATCACCTGCACTGCTGTCACTGTCGGCTCCTGGCTCACCTTCAGATGGTCTTCAAGAGTTCTGCATTTCGAATTCAGAAGCTGTTAGACTTGGTGAAATATAATTTGATGTCAGCTAATCTTGGGCAGGGGTCTTTGTTCTGAAGATATTTTCGAAGTTTCAAAAATAGTTTATCTTGCTGCAGACATCGGGATTTTCAGAGTGGTTACGTCAGTGCTAAGAGCTCCAAAGCACTAAAGGAACCCTGTACAATACTACCCAGAGTTTGAGATAAATTGTTTGAAAAGCAGGAATGAGGACGGTGGAGCTGGAAGTCAAACACAAATGTGCCAAACAAACAGTAGCTTTTGTACTAGGATCTGTATATATCCAAAAGGTGTTACAGTAAAAACTCTTTCACCTAGCTTTTCTAGGTTCATTCACCTTTAATATCACGTGCCATGATAATGCCTTTTTGCTGGCCATATCTAAATCGTGCATTTCTGGATCAGAACCTGAAGATATTTTGAAAGTGGAAATAACAAGAGCTCGTAAATGACTTCTAGGAAAGCTAATGTACTGGAAAGTTGTCCATGAGGAGAGACTGGAAAAGCTTGCACAGGAAACAAACTGGTTAGGCAATAAACAACTTGTTTACACTACTGATCTCTCCATTTCTGCATTTAGTGTCATGTCAATGGACGGAGGACAATTTAGAGATTGGCTGAAGGAAATGATCTTGACTGAAAGCATATTTTTCACATGTGGTGGAATTAATTTCACTTTAGTCAGGACTTCTAGAGATTATCTATCTAATCTAGTCATAAAAGTCTTCTAAAATCAGTGGAAATAAATGGCTGAAATGCCCATATCCACTCTGACATCTAGCTTACATCAGACAGTTCAGCAATTTGAAATGTGCCTGATTTATACTGCCATCAGGCAAGCCAGTTCTGCCTCTGCAATCTTCTTGTATTTCTCTACTTATTGTCTAACCCACTCCTAAAACTTCCAATTTTCTCTAATTGGCCAACTCTCCATCTTCACAAATTCCAACCTCTCCTAGAACAAAAGTGTTCTGCTGGGAAGATCCTGCCTGTGGGGAAGGCTATTCTGTAGCTCTTCGCTTTGATGCGAAAGGCTATAGATTTTTTTAATTATTATTCAACTAGAAACTGTATCTGGCAATTTACAATGGAACCATGGTTCAACTATTCATTATCAATGTTTCTTATACAGCAATCTTGGAGTCTCAGCTTTTCTATTTTTTTTTTCTATTGCTTCTTTCCTGATTTATGTTTCCTTTGCTATTATTATTTATATCACGTGTACATATGAATACCTGCATAATATGATATTCATTTTGTAACTGAATTGTTCCATTCTATGATGACTGTGGGACAAAACAAGACATGCACCATGCAAAGCAAATCTGTGTTTTAATATATTAGTCACTGCTGCTTTTGGAAATACTGGCTCACTTTGGCACGAAGTATATTAGCAGGTATTTCAGTGATTCAGCTTTCAGCCATGGAGAGACAATTACGAAGAATTTGGATTAGGAACAAGCTAGAAAAGAAAAACAAAATACAAAGAATGTGGAAGAAAAAGTAGCGCTAATACATGTAATATGTTATGTTCAGAGTAAATGTAGTATTTCTCTGTTACGATATCTCCAGCTCATCTTTACAGTCAGGAGATTTAAGACGTCGGTCCTCGTTTCAGGCAAGACCTGAGTTAGCCTCTGGCGTCTTCATTTACACTTCTAAATAATGACCACTTTCTCAAAGGTGATAGGACGTTTGCAGATCTAATTGCCTGCAAGGGGATAATGAACGGCTTAGGCCATGAATTGCAAATGCGGAGCGCTGAGCCACTTGCTCCTGACAAAGCATTCGAGACCTTAACTTTAGGCTCCTAGTGTCAAAAACTTAAGGCTCAAAATGCAGATGTAAGAAAAGACTAATGGCCAGCGAAAATGCTGCTTTAATTAGATGGCTGTAATTAAACCCGTGCTCACCCTTATGTGGGTACTCTTAAATGCATGTAAGAGTACTCACTGAGCTTAAATTGAATAGGAGCCAACACAAAATAAACTGAAATACAGTAAACTGGAGCAAGTGTCCATACTAGGGTTTAGCATGGGCTTAATTAAATTAATAAAGATTAAACCACCATTTCTTACTGGATGGGCCTTCTATAGGTAAGATTGAGTGTGGATGATGTGTTAGTTTTGATGACTTTATTCCATTTATAATGAAAATCTGGGATACTTGTATATATTGGAAAATTCTCACTGCAGTTGTGCATTCATAGTATTGATAATAAGTCAGTGTGAGAATAAAAATACTATGTAATTCACTGCAGTTCAACAAAAAATCAGTTGTGCACTCACACTGTTCTGTGCTGAATGTGTACTGCCACGTATTGTGGCACCACACCAACCTGGAAGAAAGGAAAGTGGAAGTGCAGGCTGGAGTGCATCAGGAAAAGAATTCTTAAGCTGACATGAGTGTTGAGGCTTTGGAACAGGCTGCCCAAGGAGGTGGTGGAGTCACCAGAATATGTTCTTTCAGCTGTTGCATCAGGAAGGCTCTGGGAAATAAACATTCTGTTTTATTGTTGTGGTTGCACGCTTCTCTTTTCCTATAGGTCTGTAGAGTATAATCAGCCATGATGGCCAGCTCCATGGTTCACCTGGTTTGGTGGGCTGTCTGTGTTAGAGGCCAGGGAGAGAGTGCAAGAATGGTGCAAACACTGAGGGTTACCTCCCCTGATGCAGTCTTCCTTCCTTGCCTAGCTGTTGTCTTCCAGGCTTTCCACGACCAAGAGAATAGTCTTGTTTTTTGTGCACAACACAACCTTTGCCTTCTATTCATGTCTTCCACTCATTCATTGCTTTGAACAATGAGCTCCGTAATATCTGCAAACCTTTCTCAGTGAGTTCATCTTTATATTCAGTATTGCAGTACAAGTTTCCAAGCTGGCACCCACAACTTTGCTGGATATGGAACTCCACAGAGTAATGATGAGACATCTGAAAAAAAGTACCTCTTTTTGACTATTTAAAAATTGTTGCTCTGCAGCTTCATGTACTTCCCTTTCATTCTTAGTTTATGAAAACTAAGACATAATAAATTCCAATCTGCTTTCTTTGTACTATCACAGTTTTATAAACTTTTATCATATTCCCCTTCAACCATCTGTTTTTTGAGACTGAAGAGTCTTAGCTTATTTAGTCTCTCTTCATAGAGAAGCTGTTCCAAATTTCTGCTCATCCTAGTTACCCTTCTTTGTATCATTACTATATCCTTTTAGAGATGGCAGGACTATAAACACACAGTATCTAAGGTCTGTGGAGGCACAATGGACTTGTACTCAGCAGTGCTGTTTTCTATTTTGCTTTCTTTCCCTTTCAGAGATATTCCTAACATCTCATTTCCTTTTTTGACTGCAATTGCGTCAGCAATTTTTTAGAAGTACACATTGTGATTTATATATATGTATATGAGTAATTTTTTTTTAATAACTGATTGAGACAGTATTCTTATAAATCATTTGCTTTCGAATTTAATTAAAAGTGTTTTCAGGACTTTTGCCAGCACTTGTCTAGGAATAGCTCAGAACAAGGAACTTGATGACTAATGGATAACATCTGAAGTTGAGCTGCAAATGTACGTGGACTTGCATTGTCACACAAGGTCTCCCAAAAGTGGGCTAAAGACATTTATGAAACAAAGTGACTGAAGCAGGCTGCTAGCTAATACAACCTCTTAACAGCAGAGGAAAAGATAGTAAGAAAGCGTGATTATTTTTAAGGGTGTTGGACAGTAAAAGACTGTGCTTGCTGTCCAGGTAGAAGAGCATGAGTACATTAGAGAAAAATCCCCAGACTTAATATCCAGGATTTTCAGGTATATCACCATGACTCCAAACTCTATGTGATCATGTGTACAGATAACATTTTAGTAGCTAGCAGCACTGTCTGATACTGGGCAGGAATTGTTTATGAAATAAAACATCAGTGCAGTAGTTTGTCAATTTATACTTTGTTTCCCATTTTTAAAAATTCTGTAAAGAAATTCTAGTGAATAAATGGAACAAAGATTACTAGATTTTTTCTTCTCCGTTTTAGTGTAGACATTCATTGTATTTTTAGAATAATGATTGTTAGAAACATAATCACAGATTCTCAGAGAGGAGCTCTGAGGCGAGGGACCTGGGTGTCCTGGTGGATGACAGGTTGGCCATGAGCCAGCACTGTGCCCTGGTGGCCAAGGCCAATGAGATCCTGGGGTGCATTATAAAGANCTACAGAAAATTAAGTAATTGAGTCCATACATGTTAGTCAAGCCATTTTAATCAATTTCTTCATTTTATTCCTCTGTTAAAGAAAAGAAATATTTGCTTACATAACTCAGGAGTGCTGTGAGCGATAATTAATGTGTATAAGCAGCAGTATGATTAAAGTGAAGAGCGATGTACTTCCAAAGGATTATTAATTTTATTATCATCATTAGTACTGCACTGAGCTATTGTAAATTGCTGAAAGAGCCAATTACTGTGGATTTTCTTGAGATGACTTTGTAAGTTATTAAAAGGAGAATATTACACTGCAGAAATCTACAATGAAGTTGTAAAACTGAGATTACATTCTGTGCTGTAAAATGGTATCATCCATGCCAGAAGCAAAGATAATTTGTAAATGCTGATTAACACAAAAACATACTCATCAATCTTTTAGCTCATAGATACAGTGACTCTTTCCCTGCTTGCTGAAAATCTCTATTTATGATTTTGAATCATAAGACAGAAACGTAATTTCAGGAACAAGGTTGTGACCAATGACTTTGGCCAATGGCCAGTAAGCAACTGGACCTCTGAAGTTTAATGAGGGTCCACTGACCAACTGAGCTGCTGAATCTGACAGCGTGGAAGCTCCCACCTCTGGGAACGCATGCTCACGCCAGCTCCCTCTGTCTGGAGGGATATCTGTGGTTATCCCATGGCTGTGACCAAGCACTCTTGCTGGAGTGTGACGAACTGCAACACAGCTGGATAAGAGATGCCTGGTCCTAAGGCTTCCAGTTATGGATTCTTATCCCTCGCACTGTAGGATACATCTCTAAGGTAAAGCAATCTGCAGGCACAACTAGGTTCTGAAATGAGCTGTGAAATAAATCCCCATTGTTTGGGGAAAGGGTGTTTTTTAAAAAATAGATTATTTATAAAGATGTTTTGGAATATGGCTAAATCTCAAGATTGTCCACATGAAGGTTTAAAATAGTTTTGTCAATACCTACTTTAAATGGCTATTTGGATTAATATTCTTGAGTTTCCCATGAGCACAAGCCAAATTATACAGTGAAGAAAAAATCACTTATTTCCACTGGCAGTAAGTAATAATTCCTTATACATAATTTCTGCCTCGTATTTGAGTAGCTACCCAGACATTCCAATTTACGTTCTTGATAAGTTGAGAATAAAAGGTTTCCCTATTCTAAACTGAGAGATTAATTACAGAACAAAGACTGTCTATGAAGATAAATACTGTTATTCTTCATCCTTTACCAGTGCTGAGAGAAAGTAATTAGGAGTCTAATCAAACCCCATGCAGGGCTCATAGGGAAGGTTAAACCACCTCTGACCTTGCTGCCACTTTACTTTTCTGGGTACTAGAAAGAGTGCTGGTTTAATTGAAACAATCCAGGAACCTGACAAGACACTCTTCCTGTGATAGCAATCTCTGAATCATTGGAAAATACCATCTAGAGACAGCAGCGTTTGTAGCAGCTGACAGAGTTGTCCTACAGAGCTGCCAGCACAGCCATGCCATACAGGAAGAAATGGTGGCGTGGACTCATTCAGTTGGTGATTTTCAGAAATGGATCAACCAAGCCAAGATTGTTCATTTTTTTTATGGGCTTCATTATCAATCGGTTTGTTTGGGATGTGAAACCAACCCCAATGGCGCTGTATTTCAATGTGTTGATGATGTTGTTGAGTTACTGAATCACATTAAGTGCCCTTTTGCAGCAACAGGATGTGTGTAATTAATGCTGTGTAGTCATCATGTCTGTTCACCCATTTTAGGTCAGGTGGGGCATCAGTAAATTCAGACTGGATATGCATTACGATTTCTTTATTGTGAGGGTGGGCAAACATGGAAATGGGCTTCCTGTTGAAACAGTTGACACTCAAGAGGCATTTGGCCGGCATCCTCATTAATATGCTTTATCTTTTGGGTAGTGCTGAAGTTGGACAAGACTTGGCGATCTTTGTAGGTCACTGACAAATGAACAATCCTATTCTCTTCCATTTTGTTATTTTCTTCTGCCATTCTTCTCCCTTTGGGGGATTTGTCCTCGGAAACCTCTAACCAGCCCCTGCTTGTAGACATTTTGAGGAAGCAAACACCCTGCCCACTGCTCTGTGAAGCACCTTGCCATTACGGCACATGGCACAGAGGTCGCGTGGGGCCCCGCCGCCACAGCCAAGTCTGTTAGCCCAACTGCAACCTCGAGGCCGCCCTGATGGAAGGGGCTGCCAACTGGGCCACCCTACTGGTCACACCGTTGCAAACGGTGGCGCGCTGGAGCCTCCACCGGCCCTCTGGAGCCCGCCGGACAGCCGGTAACCGCAGCGCCCAACCCAGCCCACCGCCCGGCCGCGGGTGGGCGCTCCTCCGAGGGCGGCAGCTCCCGGCCGCCCTTCGCGCCTCCAGCGGGGCGCCCGCAGCGCCCCCAGTGGCCGCCTCTAAGTGCGGGAGGCGGAGCTCGGCCAACGCGACGCGTTTTGAACGGGCGAACCAACGGGCGAACCGCCGGGCGCGGAGGGAGGGCGGGCCGGAGCACAGTCCCCGCCTGGGAGTTTAAAGCGCCATTTTGTGCCGGGCGGCGGATATCGATCGTCGCTCCTGTCGCGCAAGCGGCGGGGCGCCAGTCGCCCGTCCTCCGCTATTCTCCGCGCGCCTTTCCCCCGTCCCTCCGCTCCCATGACCCGCAGCAGGAAGCAGGCGGCGCTGGAGAGAGGCGCCGGCAACATGAGCACAGAAGCGGGCAGCGCCGCGGAGGGGGCCCGGGCGGCGGCGGCGGCGGCGGCGGCGGNGTCTGGGAGCAGCCGTTCGGCGGCAAGTCGCTGGAGGAGATCTGGAAGGCGGCCACCCCCCGCCTCACCACCTTCCCCACCATTCGGGTGCGGGGCGGTGTCTGGAACTGGCGCAGCCTGGAGGCGGCGCGGCGCCGGGCGCAGCGGATCCTCGGCGTGGATCTGTCGCCCGTGGTGCGGGTGCGCCGCCTGCCCGTGGCGCCGTCCTGAGGCGGCGGGAGGG
>VXAB01005239.1:121262-144060 GCA_013399175.1 Odontophorus gujanensis
CGGGCGAGGGGCCGGCTGCGGGTACCGCGCGTGGGGACCAAGTTCCGCTTCCACTTCTCCCATCGGGCTACCTCACTGGTCCAGAAGTCCACCCAAGAAGTTGTTTTCCAAAGGAACTTACTTTCATGCTTGTATAATAAAGCACCATCCGATTCTCGCTCTCCCCACNGTGTTGCACTAGTATGTGCTCAGGGTATTTTGAATCCCAAGCATTCCCAAGTTTCAGTTCACTCTGACCGAGGATGCATTAAGAATGGAGGTTCAGGACTTGCGGCTGTTCTTGATGGTGCAAAAACTTTTTTTTTTTTTTGAATTTCATGGGCTTAGTGATATATACAGATGTATTGCTCAGTATAATTGTTACACTTTTGTATCTAAAGTCATTTTTAAAGTTTTCTAGTTGAACTAAGTATTTGTTTTTATTGAGCACCTAAAGATAGAGTCATCCTGATATTTTATAAACCTGTTTACTTTAGGGAAGCTCATTTGGTCAACCTAAGTGAACTTAATAAAAGTTAAAGAGAAGTGATGTTTCAGTTCAATGAAACTGGACTGCACAGAGATGGGTTCCTCACTGGAGTCTGCCATGTTTGTACTTAACGGAGGCTCTGTGGTATCCCCATTAAACAAGCTTAGAGCTGATGAAGAGTGTAACTACTCTTGGAAGCAGGATGTAGGTGTGTGAAGGTGAACTGTGGTACATGTAATGTTGGCATTAATGGCAAAAAAAGAAGTTGCTCGCATGTCCCAAACACCACACTGAAGTGCCTGTCTCCAAAAAAAAAAAAAAAAAAGCAAGACTCAGTACCTGGTTATTTCTTAAGGAAATAGCACTGGTGTCAACCCTGGGGTTGTTAGGTGACTAATGCTAGATAACCATATCATTGTAATTACTTGCACATAATTATTTTTATAAACCTCTCCTGGGCTTTACAGTGGACTGTGGTGTAAAATTCATAATGTGGTTTAAATACTTTGACAGAAAAGTTCCATCTTGCTGTTCTGCATGGTGGGCAGTCGTTTAATCTTTTTTTTTTTTTTTTTTTTTTTTGAAGGGCTTTTATTGGCTTTTACCATTGTTGTTGGTGAGTGAGAAGCAAAGGTGTAGATTTTATTTTGCTTGATGTTTTTTGAATTTGGGAGAGGAAGTGTTTGGTGAGAGACAGTTCATGTCCTTTGTATCCTAACAAACAAGAAGCTTCTTGGTTTCCATAGTGGAATGAATGACTTCACAATTTGTTTATAGGATGGTCTGGTGACTTAAAATTTCTTTCCTGATTGCCATTGACTCCTTGTTGCCTGCTCTTGGTGGAGGTAGTAAGACAGCTAGATGTGTAGAGGCAGTTTGCAAAAACTTCTAATTACTAACCTGAAGCAACCAACTTCTAAAACTTTGTATTATGTAGTTCTTACTTAGCAAAGCTGTGAAGTTCTTATTCTTCCAAAGTAACCATCTGTTCTATAACCATTAAGTTTTGAAATCGTTTACGTAACATTAGACTGCCTGCTGATTGCTGCAGTAGTGCCACGTCACATTTCAGAAGGGAACTAGGAAATGAAAGTTCAAGGGTGCATATTGTTGTGCTATTTCTCTGGCTAAAATACGCGCTTAAATTTAGAGCCAAAATTGTGTTGATTTGAAATTCAGTATGACAAACTGCCTTGTGACCAAACGCCAAGTATTTCAGTTTTGACATTCCCTTTAGAAACACTAGCTGAGAGGATTGTTACTGTTACTTGAAGTGACTAGTTGATTTCAATGAACTCGTTCATGTTCTACTGCTAAATTGAATTATTTTTTTCAGTATTCTTTCAAGAAATCTGGATAGAGATAATAAAATTTAAGCAGCTGTCTTGTGCAGATTTTTCGCATAATTTGTGAACAGGTGTAGGGCAAACTAGGTCAAATTTCAGGGGCAGAGTTAAGGCTGCTGGAGGTAGGATATGGGAGATACTATCGTTTGTGCTGCCTTGTTTTGATGCTTATTCTGAAATGTTCCTTGTGGGTACAAAATACTGTGAAATAACATTAACTCTGTTGAGTGAGTCTTGCGTAGGCTGTATGCCTAAGGTATACTAATTTTTCTCTTGGTTCTGCTTTGACTTCTTGGTTTTGAGGCAGCAGCTCTTTGGGGAGGGTATACAATGCTTTGCTGATATTCTGGGAGAAAGTTGGGTCAAAGATCTGGCAGCTGCATTTGCAAATTCTTAACTGAGCCATTTCTGTGTGTGAAGTCAGTTAAGCAGGGGAAATCTGTAGCTAGGTTTTCTGGTAAATTAATGTGTTGAGATAGCTCAGCAAAGCGTCTCTGAAAGGAGGGTCTGAAAAGGAGGGTCTTTGGAATCTAGCAGCTTAGAGCTAACACAGCTTGATTTCATGGTCACCTTTACAACAGTTTGTGGCAATCAAGGGTAGGATTAACTGTGGTCCAGCTCTTCCTCTCTTTTCCCCTCTCAAACCTGCAGTTTCTACCCACTGCGTTGTCTTGGTGCTCATCTGAGGAAGCTAATCAATCTGAAATCTCTTCTATTTCAGGTTGATGCAGACTGAAAATTGTTGGCATTTTTTGCAGAATTGGAGAATTGTAGGGGTTGGAAGGGACCCGTAGAGATCATCTAGGACCTCTTAGCTGCAGTCAGGAACTGAAGAAGTCGGAAGGGAGTGTGCAAACGCTCTTCAATATTAAAGTAGACAATTCTAAAGCATAGAAGCATTAGGTTTTATTCTACCTGATGGACTAATGACATTATTGTACTTTACAGATGCTGTTGGAGAAAGTATAATAGATTAGATGGATTCCTGGTCTAACTCAGTGTGGCTGTTTTCATACAAACCCATTAAGATGCGAGAAGTGTGATTTGCCTCATTTAACTCCATGAGTTTCAGTATCCTCTCATAGGAGATGCTTCTGAGACTCACAGAATGCAAACCCAGAATAAATTCAGTGTACAGTGCCCATCTAGTTGAGTCAGCATGGCTGGTTTCATGTTAAACAGGAGTCCTGTGGTAGCCTCTGCTGGCAGACTTCTCTTGCAGTAGCTGGTTCCTTCCCATGTGAGCTGCCTTCATACAATGGCTATGTGTACTGGAAGTTGTACTGTTTGTTTACCAAAACGTGAATTTTTATTCAATTACTCCAACGTTATTGAATTTCAGAATGCCAGAGTGCCAGAAGGAGTTGTGTTACGGCCCCGGATGTCAAGGAGAGAGTTGAGATGTCCATTGTCTCTAACACATTGCTGAGAGTAGAGTCTGAATCCAAAAGGCAGTGAGTGCCTTCCTCAGTCATCGTGCAAGTTCATTTTTCAGGACTGAAGTTTGTAAAAGGAGAAAGCAGTGCCTTACGGACATTTTTCTCTGATGTTGCATAGATGTTGTCACATCAAAGGATCAAAGTGTATCACTGTCCTTGAAGCCATCTGTTGGCAGCCTGTAAACAGCAAACTCTATATGCCCATGCCTCATGCAGAGCATCATTGTGTATGCTTGACAGTGGCAAGACTTGTGGTGCTTGGATTTTGCTCTGAATGTGTAGGAGATGTTGTGTGTGTCCATATTTCTCTGCCTATTAGAAGCAAGGAGCATAGTAGTTTATAGATGGCAGGTTTGATCCTAAATAACTTTTCAATTAATACTTAACAAGGCAGAGTCCTGGACTCCTTGTGCTACTGAGAAGAGTTGATTTATGCGAATTTACAGTTGATCAGTGCTATAATCTGAGTTCAAAGTTTGCATGTACAGGAAACCAGTAGCACTGAAAACATCTGCATTTCAGCCCAGTGGACTGAAACATCAAGAAATATTTCTTAATTGTATGCATGAATCAAACTCGTTGACTGTACCTTGAACAAAATGCTATGACTTCAAATGCTTATGGTTAAGATGATGGCTTTTACAAACACAGGAAATCAGGAATCGAATGCCTATATTCACGAGAGATTTTAGACAGTACCTGTGAAACAAGGCTGTTCATGTTTAGTAACATTGCAGGTCAGGAATCCCAGAATTCGTGAGACCCAAATTCTAATACTCTCTTTGTCTTGTTTGGTGGAGAATCTTTGAAGTTCCACATCCTGAAGATGAGGTTTATAGAAGCTTAGACCATTTCACTCTGTATAATAAAAATTCGCTAAACTTGAGGAAATTCCTGGATATTAGTGGGTTGGTTGGTTTGTTTGGGTGCTTGTTGTTGTTGCTGTTTTTTAGGGTACACCTTGGTTCTTCATCTGGTAACTTATTTTAGGTGAACATTACTGCCCTAACAGTAAAGACTGAGGCAGCTGCATTCCATAGTGTTCTGTGGTTGGACATCTGCTTGGCCAATGTCTCCAAATGTGTACTGCTCATGGTGGTTTATTCACAAGCTTTCAAGAGTCATCCAATGGGTCTGATGGTAGTGGTACAGTGTAGGAGAATGTTGAAATATTTCTCATCCCTAATCTCAAGGTAAAGCCATTTTTCCACACTGTAAGAATAACACGTTTCCTCAGAGTTAATGTCTAAATATCTTTGTAGAACTATCAAAAAATTCTGTTAGTTCTTTTGTATTTGCTGCTTTTTCTTTTAAGTAAAAATACCTGAAAATATTTCTGGGGTTATTATCAAGAATAGAGTCTCATTTATCCACTCGTTTACTGTGAAACTCACCAGGAAATTGCTGAATAATTAAGACTTGGCATTGTAGGACAAGGGAGAAATGAACCTTCATTCCTGTAGATCATTTGTGCTGACAGGTATGCAAATGAGCCAAACAGGAAACTGGGGGGGTTCTCTCCACTGGGATTTAAGAAATCTTCCTTTCGGATTCTTTCAGACACCTTCTTTGAGATTGTAGAAGATGAGATTTGGCAGTCTCAAAGTTAGAGCATTGCCATCAGGAAAACCCTATCTCTCTAACTGTTTTGACCAGTCTGTTGTTTTTCCCCCTCCTCACTGCTACTTCAGAAATCAAGGTGTCTGTGATGCCCTCTTAGACTGGTTTGGAGGAGAGATGAACAATCTAGAGGACATGGGGAAGGAAACACATGCTTTTATTAAGACAACTTTTATTTTTGGGTGTTCGAGTGTTGACTGCTTCTTCCACTTTCAGTCTTTAGTGTGCTGTCAGTCTAATTACCTGTTGCTTTGCTCATGCAACTGAGCAGCCTGTTTGCCAGCTTACATTGCTCTTGCCAAACTACTTGCTTAGAGTCATCTGTGAGGATGGAGAGGACATGCTTAGAACTATTTGCATTTGTAGTAGATATTATCCTAACCTCACATTTGGGCAGTGCTGGACTGTAGTCAAAATAGCAGATGTCGTTTCCAAGAGGATGGTATTTCCTGGATGAGAGCTAAGAAACAGAACTGAAAGAACCTGATGTGATGATTCTTTGTGATTGAGTATGCATGAACCAAGATGCCTTTTCAAAGACTTCTAGGGAAAGAAGGAAAGTTCCTTTCCATCTACACACACATCCATATGCTTAAACATTAAAATGAAGGTGCTATGTTATTCTAGGGTTTTTTATTTTCCAGTGGAGCAGTTGCAATAACAACCACCTGCTTTGTTCATCCCAGAGTTGTTAAAGCCATTTATAACTTAAATTGTCCCAGGGCTTCATAAGGTAACTAGTGAATACCGAGCATGTACTTGTGAATTAACTGGGCAGTGTTAGGTTGTGTGGTAGCTGGCACAGCGTGTTGTCCCATCCCACTTGGTGGGGTAGGGTGAGGTTAAACTTCTAATTTTCTATGTAGTAACTGTGAGCAGTAACAATTACTTGAGAGGTTCAAACAAATCCCAGATGTACTGAAAAAAAGCAAAATTACAATGGATAGAGATGAGGCAAAACTTGGAATATTACTTTCATAAAGACTGGACAGATTTACAAAGGATTTGGCAAAGCTGATTAAAAATTCAGTGGAATTCCAATGGTCAGCAGCTTTGCAAATATTCCAATAGTGCTACCCCTGTGTGCCTAAAGAGAAGTCAGAGACAAGGAGAGAGGGATAGATGAGAAAAGGAGAAAAAGAAGAAGAAAGATGCCATCACCCTTGGATCCAGCTGTGGTCTGTGCTCGCAGTTGTGGACTACCCGTGGAAGGTGCCTGTGCGGTCCTTCATGTTTGTGCCTTTTATAGTCTTGCTCACATGTCCCCAGTCCTAGTGCCTAGTTGTTCTAGGACCTTCTAGGAGATGAGTAGAGCTGCTGCTGTGCTTTCCCCATTCCCTCACTGTAAGTCAGTGCCTCAGAGGTGCTCACTGGCCTTTCTGGGTAACTGGAACACCTCAGTCTCTCACAGGGGCTCTCAGGTGACTGTAGCATCTCCTTTTCCTGCCCTTTGACATATTAGCTCAGTCTCATACACACATTTCATCCCCTTTAAGGATATGTGTCTATTCAGCTACTAGTACAGTCTGGGACAAGTGATGCATATGTTTTCTTGAAGGAGAGCATAACGAGTGGGCTAGGACATGGACTGAGTGGCTCTTGTCATTCACATTACTCCAATGTAGGAGATCTAAACATTAGTGATTTCTTATTTAGGCAAAGCTTATCCGTGTACAGCAAATACTATGTGTCAACGGTTTACGGGCAGGTTCGGCCCGGTTCTGTGACGATTGGTGTGGGGGACCCACGGACCCACTCTTTAAATGCACTACATGATGTTATGATGTGGAATACCAGTACCAAAAATCATAAAACCATGACACTATGTTACATAGAATTTCTGTATTATAAGTATTGATAGTTCGTGTTTTGTTTTCACAAAGCAGTTCTCTTTAAGAAGTTTTTATTCTAGGTTCTGTTTGTCTGATACCGTTGTGTTCAAAATGCATCATGTCTGCATGATATATAGGATCAGCAAAACTATTTCAAGGCCACAGTGATCATACCTAGAAACTACCTTGAGTACTTCTAATGGTTATCCTATTCACAAGACATTTTCTAGTGAGATCTCTGGATTTCTATGTTATGCGGAGCCCGCTAATAAGTTGTGGCATAGTCTCTACTTAGTGCCTCCAGTCTTGGGAGATGGTGAAGGGAACTGAGCTCTGATTTTTCAGAGATCTGATTTTTCTTTTACTTTTCCAGTAATAGTTTCAGGGAGGAAGCATCTTAGGTGAAAGACTGGGAGGTCCCATTTCTGCTGCTGTTGACTGGCCTTTAGCAAGAGGGTCAAAGATCTTGGACACAAATTGCTTTCCACTTAAGTACTTTTCCCAGGAAGAAACAATGCACCTCTTCCTGTGAAGGCACAGAAATAGCAGCCTTTGATGTAGCTGTAAATGTCAGGTGTAATTTTTTCATATAAATTCCCAGTACTTTGTACCTTAGCTTATACTATGGTTGGACAGTGTTTCTTTTTATTCCCTTAAGGAACCCAAAGGTTAAATCTTTAAAATGCTGCCTATGCTCCTTTTCTTTGCAAAGATGCATCCATTGCTCAGGAAGTTGTGCTTGTAGAAGACAGAATAATTTAGGTGGAAAGCACAGGACAGGGGTTACTCAGTCAACAGCATCCTCCACGAGCAAGCACAGATGAACGATGTCTTGGAAGGTGGTCCTTCAAACACATCCTAAGTACTCTTTAGACAGAAGAAATAAGGAAATAAATAATCAGAAATGAGAGTGTGAGGAAAATATCTTGGACTGAAAACTGTGATGAATGAACAAATAAGGTTCCAGTCTTTCATGCTATAGAAGTTGTACATTGTGGGAATAGTGTAATTTGAAGCTTTTTATTGTCTTTTATTGGATGATTAAATTAATGCTGCTGAACAGAAATGGCCAAATATTTATTTCTAGACAAATGGGAATGGTTAGAAGAAGAAGTGAAGGAAATTCTGAACAAATTCTGCTTTTTGAAATTGTTCCATCTACTTGATTGGCTTTGCTTCAAATTCCAGCCTTTCAGTGTAGCCCTGTAATTTGACAAAAATTCCCAAGTGCAAGGAGTTGTGCCTCAGAGAATATACCCTAGCTGCTCTTAATGCACATTAGATATCTGAATACTGATTAGATCTGTCAAATGTGCTCATTTATTAGCAAGAAATAATGATCTTTTATGTAACGACTGTGCATAAATTACTTTGATCTGCATATAAATTTCACCTCATTGTCCAGTATGTAATGGATGCTATTTCATCCAGCTTTCCACCAGACCGGGTGTCTTTAATAATCCCCTGATGTTTGTATTCTTCTGAATTGGCTTAGCTATTTTGTCATTATCCATTTCCTCACTTCCAGCTTCCTTTTCCATATTTCCAAAGCATGTAGGAGTCTTCCTTTCTATTTAAAAACAAAAAACAAACAAAAAAAAAACACGTCACAGTCATGTTGATCCCATCCCATTTGGAGCCATTCGAATGAAACAAAGCCTCAAGTCTTTCGGTGAACTGTCTGCAATTATCTTGAAAAATAGCAGTTTGACTTTGTGAAAAAAAACTGTATTTAGAAGAAAAGGAAAACATGAAGTCTTTTTTTTTTTTTCATGTTTTTTTTTTTTTTGTCAATTTAATCAAAACCTTATTTTTTTTAATTTTTTTTTTGCAAAAAGTGTTTTATTCTGAGAGAAGTATAAAAGGTAACAGGGAAGTGGATGCTGTTTAACTATTTCTGAGCTCTAAGAACTCTTATTTTCAGTGATTTTTCTCAATCACTTTCTTGAATTTCAAGTGCCTAACCCAGGATTTTGTGGGTACCCACCTGGATGAATCAATGATCAGGAGAGCTGGTTGGATAAGGACTGGCTGGGAGAGAGGGTCCCTGTGTTTGGCAAACCTCTGACGTGCATGCAAGGATTTAGGATCACCTTGTCCTCCCTGTTGGTTCTTGGCATTCCCCTTCTCGCAAGTCACTCCTCCAAATGAAATCTGTCTGAAATCTGGGTCTGAAAAGTTGTTACCTGACTGCACTGCATGCTGCATAGGATTTTCTCTGGGACAGAGTAAAAAGCCCACCAGTTCAGAATTACAACTCTCCATCTTGCCTCATTGGAATGCTGCATAATATCAAGAGCTCTAGACAAGGAAATAATATATCATGTCAGCAGTGTTACTAATTAATGTGTAAATCATTTTGCTTGCTTTTCTCCATCACAAGATCAGCTTAAAAAAAAAAAAAGGATGTAAAAATTATATACATGCCTGCAACTTCTGTGAGTCACTAAATTTCATGCTTCTCGAGATTTTCTTTACCTTCAAGAAAAGAATCTCATTTTAATTTTGAATGATAAACAAGTTTTCTCAGTCTAGAAATGGGGGCAGTAAGAAAAACATCAAATGCCATGATGCTGGCAATAAAATCCTGAAGAGTTGGCAGTCGTGGGTCAGAGAAGACAAGGCTTGGGAGGAAGCCAGAGCCTGCCTGTGAACAGCAGCAGCAGGCTGGAGACAGCTGTCTGGAATCTGTCTGGGCAGCAGGCACCCCAGGAGATGAGAGAGTCATGCAGGGAAGCAGCTTTTTGCTGCTATGGGAGTCATAACATCAGAGCTTGTTTCCACTTATAGAGGTTTCCTGTTAGAACTACAACTGGCAAACCATGCCAATGAAGATGAAAGTTAGACAGCTTCCCAGAATTGAGCTAAATGCACAGAAAGGAGTTGCTGCATATATAAAAGCATCTATATTATGGGTTTTGTTGGCATGGTTATGTGGTTTGAGAATGTGTGTTGTGTTTTTTAAACTGATGGGAGCAAAGCTTTAGGAAGCAGACAGGAGAAAGGAGCAACAAAGGGAGCCACGGTTGCATGTCTCTAGGCATGATCATTAATAATTGCAAGAGCAGTCAGACCAAGATTCTCCAGGTACCATGGAGGAGGTGTAGACAGCTGTTGTTAACAAAGCAGTCTTCTGCTACTCCCATAAGACCTGGGAACACTCCTGGGAATTTATCATAAAACTTGTAGGGTTACAGAGCCTGGAGCAATTTTCATTCTTGTTTCTGGACTCTTTGTGTGCAGAGGTCCCAACAAACTCGTGCATCATGATTGCTAGCTGAAATATGGATCTTAGAATGTGTTTAAGGTGTTCAATCTGTTAGGTGGGCTGACAACTGGTTGACTGGCAGAGCTCAGAGGGTTGTGATCGGTGTTGCAGAGTCCAGTTGGAGGCCTGTACTTAGTGGTGATCCTCAGGGGTCAGTGCTGGGTCTGGTCCTGTTCAACATCTTCATCAATGACCTTGATGAGGGGATAGAGCCCACCCTCAGCAAGTTTGCTGATGATATGAACCTGGGAGGAATGACTGACATACCGGGAGGCTGTGCTGCCATTCAGCAAGACCCGGACAGGCTGAAGAGTTGGGCAGAGAGGAATCAGATGAGGTTTAACAAGAGCAAGTGTAGAGTCTTGCACATGGGAAGGAATAACTGCATGCACCAGTAACAGGTTGGGGGATGACCTGATGGAGAGGAGCTCTGAGGAAGGGGACCTGGATGTCCTGGTGGATGACAGGTTGTCCATGAGCCAGCAGCGTGCCCTGGTGGCCAAGAAGGCCAACGGGATCCTCGGGTGCATTAGAAGAGCATGGCCAGTAGGTCGAGGGAGGTGATCCTCCCCCTCTACTCTGACCTGGTGAGGCCTCACCTGGAGTACTGTGTCCAGTTCTGGGCTCCGCTGTACAAAAAGGACAGAGATCTCCACCTGGGTCTGTTCTAAGGTGCAGGAGGCAAAGGGATGAGGCCAGACTTTTCTTAGCAGTGCATGGTGATAGGACAAGGGGAAATGACCACAATCTGAAGCATAGGAAGTTCTGCACAAATGTGAGTAAGAACGTCTTTACAGTAAGGGTGACGGAGCACTGGCACAGGCTGCACAGAGAGGTGCTGGAGTCTCCTTCTCTGGAGACGTTCCAGACCCGCCTGGACGCCTACCTTTGCAACCTGGGCTAGGGAGCTGCTTTGGCAGGGGGTTGGACTCCATGATCTCTGGAGGTCCCTTCCGACCCCTACAATTCTGTGATTCAGTGAATCACATTATCTGTCCATCTTTGATTCATCTTGGTAGCTGCAGTCTAAAGATAAATAATCTGGGTTGTGTTCAGGCATACTGAAGTTTCAGAACATCTTTTGTTGGCTCACTTATTCATTCCCATATCTGTGTAGAATAGGTGAAGGAGAGAATGGATCCACGTGTTCCCGTGGGGCCCTGGGCTCCACCAACGAGCTATTCAAAGACACATCAAGGAACATGGTGCTGGTCCTCTCCCCACTCCAGCTGGAGGCAGAAAGAAGCACCAGCTGGGGAGGGAGTGATAAATGCCAGCCATCCCCACAGAGCAGCTGAAGGCCAAAGTCATCCCCATGGCCTTTCAAAATGCCAGAGAAATGGCAGCATGGCTGTGACTTCATCTCAGGCAGAATATTCCCATAAAACTCAGCTTACGAGTTCTTACCACTATCAGAAAACCACTGGAATGTTAAAACACCTTGTTACTAGTGGCAACCATTTTCTGCTAGTCTAATTTTTGTCCTTGCAAGGAGTGGGAGGGGATCAAGTTGCATTTCTTGTTTGCTTGGGAAGCTGCGGTGTCCTTTGCTTTGCCTTGGAGGTCAACCCTCCCTCAGCCACCCACGGTCCATGGGCAGGGATTTACAAGCAGGGCAGCCCCTGGGTGAGAGTTTTTTTTCATACCCTCTCTGTCACCTGGACTTCACACGGGCACAGCAGGGCCTGCAGCGTGTCCTATTGCCACCTGGCCTCTCATAACCAGTTGCTCACCTGGCCTCATTGACCCACTGCTGAATTATTTTGTATAGGTGGAAGATAAAGACGTTCCAGAGGGAAAACACTGAGGATCAGTGCAAGTGAACCAAAAGAGTAAAAATTCTGTGATAAAACAATATTACTATGTGTTCATCTGTCAGAAATGGAGAGCAACCCTTTTTTCCGCCCTACCTGTCTTTTTGTTCCTCTCAGAGAACAACATCAGGACTCCTTTTCTATAGGGCTCACAGCCATAAAGCACAGGGTCTGGTGCATCTTTTGAGAAAGTCCAGGCCACTTTGTAAGCCTCAGACCAAGCTCACCAAACCTCACATTCTAATGTGTCCAGATTGCTGCTGGAAGGCTGTGTTTCAAAGACACTGTGTTTTATATTATTTCAGTGTGACTTGCCAGAGACATTTCAGCTCTTGCCTCTGTTAGCCTGCTGCTACAATAGACCGAGGCTCTGTTGCTTAGGCAGAGTTTTGGATAATTGAAAGGAGTCCAACTATGGGACTATCTATGGGAAGGCACTGAAATCCTGAGCTCTGCTGGAGAGCTTAGTGACTTAAAGCACTGAAGTGACAGAATTCCCATTTTAGATTGGTATGTATTAATACCAAGTGTGAAAAGTGAAGTGGACTGGCAGATAAAAACATTTTAAAACTAGAGCCCATAAAATTAGTTACTGGGATCTATGGATATTACCAACTTTAACTGTAAAGCTTTTACACTCATACATGAACATTTTGATCATAGAATAATAGAATTATTAAGGTTAATTAAGGTTGGAAAGATCACTCTGATAATCAGTCCAACCACCAGCCCATGCCCACAACTGCTGCAGACCATGTTATTCTATGCTACATCCACATTTCTTGAACACCTCCATGGATGGTGACTCCACCACCTCCTTGGGCAGCCTGTTCCAATGCCTCACCACTCTTTCTGAGAAGAAATTTTTCTTTATACTCAACCTGAATCTCCCCTGGTGCAAGTTAAGGCCATTATCTCAGCAAATTAACATTTGCCTATCTCAGTGATGGCAGAGGGCATGAAAAGCCTGGCTGAGGAAATCCTGGGACACCCCAGAGGTTCATCCATCTCTGCAGCCATGTGCCTTGCTGCCTGCCCTCTGGTTGCAGCAACATGCTTCCAAGGGCTGTTCCCTCTGAGCTCAACCAGGCCTTCTCTCAGTAGGATGCTGTGAGACATCCCACAGCACATATGTGAAGCGGTCGGACAAATTCCTTCCTAACACTGAGTACATGTGACTGTTTTTCACCTACTTCAACTTTGCTTCCAGCATCAGCTGAGGTTGTGGCATCTGGTATCATAGGTGAAAGCAAAATTATTGAGCATAAGTGCAACTCAAAGCGTCATACCTGCAGATTTTTAACAAGGGACCTTTCAGCCTATTCATGATGGTGGCCTTTCTCTGTTGAATCTGCAAATTTCAGTTCCCTTTGGTTTTATTTTAAATCTGGTCTTATTCAAGACCAACGTGCTGATGCTGGGATGATCAAGCAATAGCCCTATTTCTTTTCTTCTAAAATTTTGTCCCTTATCATACATCAATTTTGGCCTTCTCCATTTCAGTCTAAACGCAATACTGGTAAACCTTTAAATGAGCATGAGCCAGTATTGTCCCACACAAAGTGAATCACTTTTTCTCCTTTTCTGATTTCCTCAACTATTCCACAGTGTGTCACATGAAAGAGAACTTCCAAGAAAGGGATAATGTGCTTGGTCTAGTGGTTGGCAACCCTGCCCATGGCAGGAGGGTTGGAACTAGATTATATTTGAGGTCCTTTCCAACCCAAGCCATTCTATGATTCTGTGATTCTGTCTCCACAGGTTCGGACACAGAAAAGCAGAGCAGCCTGGGTTCTGTCCTCTTGGTTTGGCACTTGCTTATGTCTCTTGGATTCTTCAGCTGCCAGACCCCTTCCAACCAAGACAGCACTGGCATATGTTCAGCAGTTCTCTGTGTGTTACTACACTGATTGTTTTTCAGAAGATTTATCTCTGAAGGACAGAGTACTGAGCTTCTGCTGGATGCAGCTGTGGGCTTAGAGTAAATAGCACATCTTTGTAAGGGACCATTTGTGTTTGTAGCTGTTCTGAGCTTTTGGGTGATTTTTTGTATGAGCCTTGTACTTTGTCTCCAGAGAAAAAGTAATTGCTGGCTACACTGCCCTGGTCAATGTGCAGGTAGTGCTAGCTTGGGAAGGAGGCATGAGGAATTTGCCTGATCTGAGTGCTCTTAGTATTGCTCTGAGCTTAACATAGGGAACTTGCTGTGGTCACCGCACAAGCTTTGAGATCTGGGGACATTGCAGGGAGATGGAGAGGAAGGGTTTGTGGCTATGATGATTTTTTTTTCCCCATAATTTATTACTAAAAGTATTGAGTTCACATCTCAGCTAGTTTACACAAGATAGAGATGTGAGGGATTTATGCACTGGTGACATCAAAGATCACAGTTGTTCTTTTCTGTCTTGATTCCCAGTCCTTGTCCATCACCATGGGGCTGACCCCTCCTGATGCACATCAGCTCTGTGTCCAAGGCTGAATTCCTCAGCAACAGAGATAATGTGTCCTCGGTTGCTGGCACTTATCAGTGGAGTGGCTTAATGGGGTCATTACTAGGTACTACAGAGCCAAATCTGGCCTTCAGAAATATGTTTTTTGTCTACAACAATCTGAAACAATGGGGGGAGGAAGGCAGGGGGAAAATCAGTAAAAGAACCACAAAACTAAAACATATACTGGCAGTCAGGGGGGCAAAAGGCAGACTCCCATGATTGCAATCCTAGGAGACAGTATTGCATTTGGCACTCAAGAACTTGTGTGATCTGAATCTTGAGAATCCCTTAGCAAGATGAGGAAAGAGTTTCAATTTTAAAAGAAAAGCCATAGCAGAAACTGGGAGTGAAAACTCACCTTGTTAATTTACAGTGTATCCATTCTTACATCCTCCATAAATCTTGGAGAAGAAGGAGTCAGTCATAGTTCTCCCACTCACCTCTAATCCACAGTGCTCCTTCTCTGTCAACTTGAAGTTCCAGAGAAATAGGATTTATCTTCAGATCTTATGTTTGTTTTTGTTGGTGGGAGAATTCTTCTGTTTTCTTAACTCAAGGGAAAATGAATCAATGTGCAGTGGGAGGCTTAGACACAAAGTTGAACAAGAATGAATTTCTTGTCTTCGTGAAATGGAGAGCACACATCTCAACAGCATTCAGTAAATATTTATCCACAGTCTTTTCACAGTCTTTTGCTGTAGCTAAAACAGAAATAATCTATATTGCCTAAAAACCATTTCAAAATTTCATTACAAAATTTTATTTTGTAAATATGCAATGATCTCAAATATAGAAATATATCTTCTGTTTGATATTTCGATATTCTGATAGCTTAATTATGAAGCATTCAAAATTGGACAAAATCCCACTCTTAATTTTTTTACATGATATTTGGAAAGGTAGTGTTTTTTCATATACTCAAAGCCTAAAAAAATTCAGTGTATATTTCACGGATCATCACACAAATAAAACACCTTTCAGAACCCTTGCTATTTGTGAAAAGTTTTGACTCAAGTAGCTGGTGATGAAAAGAGATAGATATATATGTATGTGTGTATGCATACGAATATATATAAATAGAAATTTGATAAGTAGTAGCCCCTTCTTAAGTATAATTCAATTGCAACTTACTGTGCATCTATCTGAAAATAACATGTAAGAAATGAAAGCTACAAACATAGAAATAAAATCAGGTTTTGGATTGTGGATGCAGCCACGTGTGCTGAGGAAGCTGGCAGAAGTGATTGCTGAACAGCTGTCTATCATCTTCACAAGGTCTTGCCAAATGGGAGTTGTGCCTGAAGACTGGAAGATAGCCAGTGTCACACCAGTCTTCAAAAAGGGCAAGAAGGAGCATTTGGGATACCACAGGCCAGTCAGCCTCACCTCTGGCCCTGGAAAGGTGATGGAGCAACTTTTTCTGGATACGCTTTCCAAGCTATTGGAAGAGAAGAAGGTTATCTAGAGTAGTCAACATGGATCCACTGAGCGGAAATCACGCTAGACCAACTGGGTAGCCTTCTGTGGTGTCATCAGTGACTGAGTAGATGGCAGGAGAGCAGTGGTTGGTGCATACATTGAATTCAGCAAGGCATTTGATACCATCTCCCACAACATCCTTGTTGTGAAACATAGAAAATGTGGGATGTATGAGTGGTCTGTGAGGTGGATAGAGAACTGGTTGCCTGGCAGAATTCGGAGGGTCGTCATCACCGGTGCAGAGTTTGGTTGGAGGCCTGTAACTAGCAGTGTTCCCCAGGGGTCAGTCCTGTGTCTGATCTTGTTCAACATCTTCATCAGTGATCTGAATGAAGGAATGGAGTCCACCCTCAGCAAGTTTCTGATGATACAAAGCTGGGAGGTATGGCTGACACACCAGAAGGTTGTTCTGTCATTCATTCAATGGCATCAGGACAGAATGGAGAGTTGGGCAGGGAGGAACTTGATGAGGTTTAATGAGAGCAAGTGTAGAGTCCTGCACCTGGGGAGGAATAACCACATGTACTGGCACAGGTTGGGGGATGACCTCATGGAGAGGACCTCTGCTGAGAAGGACTTAGGTGTCCTGGTAGACAACACATTGGCCATGAACCTGCAGGGTACCCATGTGACCAAGGCCAGTGGTTTCCTGGGGTGCATTTTTTTAATCCTCCCCCTCTACTCTACCCTGGGGAGGCCACATCTGGAGTATTGTGTCCAGTTCTGGGCTTCCCCGTTCAAAGAAGACAGGAATCTCCTAGAAAGAGTCCAGAGCAGGGCCACAAAGATGACAAAGGGCCTGGGACATCTCTTGTATGAAGAAAGGCAGAGAGACCTGGGTTTGTTCAGCCTGGGGAAAAGAAGACTGAGAGGGGATCTGATCAATGTTTATAAGTATCTAAAGGGAGGTGGGAGGCAAATGGATGATACCAGGCACTTCTCAGTGCTATGTAGTGATATGACAAGGAAAAATGGCCAAAACTGGAACATAGGAAATTCCATACAAATGTGGAAGAACTTCTTTACAGTAAGGGTGACAGAGCACTGGAACAGATTGCCCAGAGAGGCTGTGGAGTCTCCTTCTTTGGAGATATTTGAGATTCAGCTGGACACATGCCTGTGCGATCTATTGCAAGGTACCTGGTTTAGCAGGAGGGTTGGACAACATGATCTCTTGAGGTCCCTTCCAACCCCTACAATTCTGTGATTCTGTTTACGTATTTGACAAGACTCTGGGCACTGCCATATCCATCCTTCTATATTAGAAGAGAGTGAATTAATTTATTCTTTCATTATATAATCAGAGAAACATTCCTACATACAGAAAACAAGATTGTGACATTCCCAGAGTTTTCAAGGAATCTGGAAGGCATATGCAGGACTTGTAAACATGCTGAACTGGTTTTAAGAGCTGATAAATTTCAATTTGCATGCACCCATTTAAATCCATGTATAACCTTGCTATGGCAACAGAATTGCTGGAGAGAATTAACATAGATATAGACTTGGTATTACTTTCCTCCTTGTTTCAGACTGCTCAAATAACAATAGCAGCAGAGTGGAAGTGCCCGTTGTGCCAAAAACAATAAAGTGGATGCAGAGACTGAGAATTCTTGGCAACAAATAGGCTGTAATATTAAGTATTTTTAGATCTGGATTCCTTTCATTGGTTATGCAAAGGATAAAACTCCTTGCAGCAAGTTCCTAGTCTTCTTGTTCCCTTTCTGGATAAGCATGCAATTCTTGGAAGTAAGGAATGCACTTGATTCCAGGATAAATCCTTACTCCTTTTGGCTTTTTTAGTTTGCTTTTTGTTTTTGTTTTTTTTTTTTAAATCAAAACTCAGTATGTTATACACTGACAAACTGCAAAATGTAGAGAAATACTAGTGACAGAAGGCTTTCCTACAGCCTCCTGAGGAATTCCAGTTATCTGAGGAATTCATCATGTTCAATGTTTTTAGTAAAACATAGCTCTCCTTCAGCGAGCGGTTCTGCGAGTGGTCATCTTGGTGCTGCCTCCAATGGTGCCATCTTGGATCTGGATTTTATTTTATTTTATTTTGCATGGCATATTGTGCTTCTGTCAGCTGCCAGTGGCAGTTACCCCAGGGCATGAGCCTGATGTCTAGCCCACTTTTGCAAGGATTTCATTGTCTTCATTTCCAGTTCTGTACTTAACCACTGCATGGCCATAGTTCTTGTTTAGGAAGGAAGATGATTTTGGTTTTGCTGTGCACAGAATCCTGCTCTTCTCCTGTTGAATTCAGTGATGAAATCCCTCTGAATTCAGTGGAAGCAGGGCTGAGCCAGCAGTTCCTAACAAAGGCGGCATTGTTTGATGTGGCAGGGGTCAGGATGCTGGTGATGCCTTTCCTCTTTGTGCTCACTTCCTCCCCTCGTTAAGGCCGTAGCTTTTGTTTTTCCATCTCCGGGGTGTCTATTCGCCGTTGGGCATCAGTGGTGTTTTGTGGGCTTTGGCGACTCCTGTGCTATGAGGCAGACTGGAGGATCCTTTAAAACATGATGTCTATTGTGAGGCAATGGGGTCTCTGCTCCTACTTTAATCATGGAATCATAGAACACCCCAAGATGGAAGGGAACTGCAAGGATTAACAAGTCCAGCTCCTGTTTTAAATGCATAAAATCTAAGATTGGGCTTCTGTTACCCTCCAGATTACATTTACATGAATTATTTATTATTTCTGTCTTTTGTATGTTTGTTTAATACCAGCAATAAAAGGTAGCTTAAACTCCAAGAGGCTGTCTGAGGTACCTTTTGTCTTGTGTCCATCAGCAGTGTTTCCTATACACAGGACATCAGCAAGCTTGGCTTCCTGACCTGAAGTGGAAGCAAAACGGCATAAAGGAAGGCTGAGAAACTGAGAATTATGGGATGTATCCATACCTCAAATCTGGCAAGAGGCCCTCGGAGGAACTCTGAGCTGTTGCTGAAGAAAGCAGATGAAGGCACCAACACCTTGTCCAGGAGGTGCAGGCACTTCAGGGACTTCAGGGGACAGAGGGACAGCCAGTGTCGAGAGGCTAGTGGGTATTTTGATGGTATGTGCCTTCAAAGTGTACTTTTTTAAGTTGTGATACATAATTATACTGATTTTGCAGGCTAAACTATTAAAATTAATTACTGCCTATTTGCATGCTTTATAATTACTGTAAAAGTTAGAGGGATATATTTTTTCCAAATTTAATTTTATTCTCATGCTCAAGTACGTGTTTAGATTAATTCTACCTGTAGTAGATAAACTGCTTTGGTTTTATGAAGCAGTCTGGTCAAATTTCCCAACTGGGCATCTTAAAAAGAGAAATCTGAAACATCAAATGTGCTCATGAATTGTGACGGTGAAGAGACCTTTCCCCTGCAGGGAAATCTGCATTTCACATTATCTATTCCACATTTCAAAAGCTCTTCAGCTATAGATTGCTAAGTATTGTTCAAATACATGTTTGGTTAGCTCTAGTGTTTCCAAGGCTCTCAGAGTTGACAGCCTCATAGCAGCTGGCATTATGGAGCCTGTGTATTGTACTCAGCCTTGGGAGAGCTGAGGAAACTGTGAAAACTGTGTATAAAGGGCTAAGAGATATAAACTAACTCCCTTTCTGCTATCTGAAGATTTCTTTTGCTGTAGAATTCCTCCTGGTAAAGCTGAAAAATTCAACCTCAGTTGAATTAGGAACCCATAAACCTCATTTATCTGAATTTACGTACAGAAGAGAAGTAGTACGATAAAAGAGGTTTAACTGTTCAGCCCTCTCTTCAAATATAAACAGTTTTCCCTATGTTTATGCAGGACTGCCTACAACGGCCCTGTGATGCAGAAAAGGGATGCCCAAAACCAGAGCCCAGCTCTGCCAGGGCTGAGCACTTCAGCCAACTCTGTGGCTGCGGTGTATGCAGTGATGGGGACTGCTCTGCATAGCAGCACATCTATAGTCATGGAAGGCTAATCCAGGACAGGGTTTTGAGTGGGAAGAGCTGTGGTCAGAGGCAGGAGATGAGCAGTCAGAGAGGTGGATGCACAATTATTCTGAACAAGAATGAAATGCTACCTGAGTGGCAAGGATGAGTAAATGGGGTAATTACCAGGAATGTATGGAAGTATTAGTGCAATCATGGGATGGACTTTATTAGAGCAGAGAGAACGCAGTGGAGGAGCCAGAAATGGGCTCCAGGTCAAGACCTGTAATGACAGAGAATTTTCTGGAGTTTTAATACCAATGGAGAAAAATATTAAATTAGTTTTGAGATACTGGGACACCTCACGGAACAGGGCACGGGAAAGGTATGAGTCTGGCCACTCATTCATAACTGCTGGTGCAGATGTGTTACTGTAACTGGTGAAAAGGATGTGGATAAGCAGATATAAAAGGAAAGCAGGATAGCACCTCCATCAAGTATAACCCTGAAAGAGAAGACAAACAAACAGGATAACAGGAAGAAAATTTCAATGGGCAAAGGATACACCTGGCTACTGAAGGCGAGGGGAAGGTAGAGAAAAATGAGAGAGCGGCACTTGTTCTTAATAAAGAAATGGAGGGGCTGCTTCTGTGCACCACAGAGTGAGAAGTTAGTTAGTGAGGGTAAGAAAACAAGATCAAAGTGCTGGAACCAGAAGCCTTGAGGTTTTGAGAAGCCTGAAGATGAGCGGGAGGAGAGAGAGCAAGCAGCAGGCAGGGAAGGAGGTGGAGCAGGGCAGGCAGCCAGAATGCCCTGGGCTCTGAGAGATAGGGGAGGAAACCCATGAACAAATTGGATGGTGAGAGGCTTGGAGGTGGGCAGTGGAAGGGTGGGCACGTAAGCTGCAGAATAACAGCTGGGGAAGGAGACTGCACTGGAAGCTGAGCAGAAGAGAAAGTGGTGATCAGTACTCACGCACAGTATTTTCACATCTGAATGTGCCTGTTTCTGTTGACTCGATTAAATTAAGAGATTAAGAGGTGATGGGTGGATGCTGATACATAGACCTCAGGAGCACAGAACCTATAGGAACAACTAACTTATGGGTCAGTGGCCCAAATTTTGAAAATAAGCCCTAAAAGAAAAAGCAGTGCAGTCCTAAACAGAACTTCCATTCCCCTCCATCTTTTTATTGTTATTGTGATGGAAGAACAAGAACAGAAACAAATTTCTCTGCGTCCATCTCCATCTGCCACAGGTGCACATGGAAAAGTGGTGTTAGGGGCAGCTCTCCCTCCCTGCTGGCAGCCAAAGCTGGTTCTTGAAAGAGTTACTGGGACAGAGAGCAAGTGAGAGAAGGAATGACTTCATAGCCTGAGGCTGGTGCGATGTTTGAAGACTAGGGGAGCTAGTAACGTTTATTTCAGATGGGCTTCTCCTTTGAAGGCAACATAATTACTTGGGATGACCTAACATGTGGTTATCCAAAGGCATCCCTGTCCATGGCAGAGGGTATTGAAGCTAGATCTGTGCAGGTCCCTTCAACCCAAACCACTCTGTGACACTATGGTTCCATACCCAGCCACCCAGCAAGAGGCATAGGACTCCTCACACCTGCCACACCAAGTCTGATGGAAGGTGCAAGCTGGCTGGAGCAGGACTGTTAGTGATGTATGGACAAGAAGAAGTTCATAGGGGCAAAGTGTCTCCAGAGGCTTGATGTCTGCCTCTGAGCAACAAGTACTAGCAAGGACCACATGTTTATTTGCTGAACGTGTGGTGCTTTGTGGCAGTGAATGCATTTTCAGTGCCTAAATGTGGTGCTCAATTGGGCAGGTTTGCACAGACCTGCCAAGCCTCTCACCACATGTGGGACATACATTCTCAGCCCTGGCTCTTGCTGTTTTTCTCTGGGCTTGGCAAGGTGAATGTGCTCTGTGGCAGAGCTTCCCTAGCTCCTCTGTAGGCTTCTCCTCATTGCAAACCCTGCATCTGTAGCTGAGGCTGAGCAGGTAAAGAGCTGCTGGCCAGTTGTTCCACTTGATGGTACAAGAGCTCTCTGCTTCTCACCATGCTCTGTGCTCTGCACAGCTCATTGCCTCCTCCCTGCCTTGCCACTGCCCCAGCTGATGTGGAGCCTGCCCACACCATTGCCTGCAGTAGGGCTCAGCCAGTGCTCGTGCTGCTGAAATGTGATCTGCTTATCACTTGTCTGTGCTCAATGTATAAATATTAAGTTGAATATGTAAAAGAATCTCCTGAGAGCCACTTCATGCTGACGTTACTACAAATAAGTTATTGTCCTTTTATGGCAGAGGGAGAGATCTCGTAATTTACAGTGCATTGTATAACCTCTCTGATTTCTCTGGCACTGGGAGTAGCCAGCAAATATCTGTTCATAACAAAGAGGACAACATTGGGATCACTGTGTAACAGGAGAATGAAGGATGGAGAAAGGCTGATTTATGATTGCTCAAACAAAAGTTTTATCTGTTCACTCAGAGGCAGACTACCTTGTTAAGCAAAACATACTGCTAAGAAAACAGGTGATAAATAATTGCTACTATCGAGGTGATTTGAGCGGGTGATATGAATTATTTCATTAAAAATACAAATAACTTGTACTGCTGATTTGACAATAAGCTCATTAATGTTAGGTTCCATTTAATTAATCCTCAGACATGCTGCTTTGGACATTCCCACTGCACACAGTGTGACGCACTCCCACCTGCTTTATCTTGGGGGATGATTTTTGTACAACTGAGACTTGAAAAGGCAGCCAACGTTTAGAGGAATTGCAGCAGAAGAAAGCCCTGGGAAATGTAGGCTAAACCGAGACATCTAAAGCAGTGTCAGATCCACGGGAAGCTCTTGGCTCCATCTCTGCCCATCAGTTTGCCTGGTACCTTCAGGCTGTTAACTCTATGTGAGGAAACGTCCATAAAAACAGAGCCACAAACTGGGCCTCCTTGTCTCTGCAGTATCACAGGCTTTGCAGAGGAGCCCCAGAAATGGCTTTAGTTGTGTGGAGGACACAGGGAGGGGGACAGGTGGGAAGGAGCTGACAGCAGAAGGTGCTGGTCCCTGGTGGGTCTCATCTGTTTGGGGCTGGGGGGGGGGGGGG
>VXAB01005239.1:144831-208085 GCA_013399175.1 Odontophorus gujanensis
GGGGGGGTGGTGTTTGAAAGCAGCAGCTGCTCAGTTTCATTCTTTGTATTTAATGAAATCCCATTTTATGAATACCCCTGGCTGGGGAAAGCATACATAACTAAAAATAACTTGGAATGAACTTAAGCCAGAATCAGCCCACCTGGCTGTTGCAAACACATCTATCTCCTGTTCCTTCCTTCCTTCCTCTCCTCCTGCTTCTCTGGCTAACTTTAACCAGCATACAGGTGTCTTCCTGTGCTGTGAAAATGAAGCAACCACTCCTCTCAAATAAGAGCTGTTTGATAGCTGGGGCTGATGTTCTTGTGTATCAGAGCAGGGTAATGCTAATGAGCTGCAAAGCTTCCCTCACAAATCTCAGCAGCCCAGGAAGAGCTGGTGAGATGGGCCCACAATTTGGCTGCCTGGCCTGAACCGTGGCTGTGATCTCATGGTGAATGTGGACAGACCTGGTGGCCAGCACCAAAATCACCATGAGTATCAAGCACAGGTTGCAGGGTGACAGAAGTAAAGGCCCCAGGATGGGACTGCCTGTCCCTCCTTTCAGCTTCTCATGGGTTCTCAACAGTGACCAGTTAAGCTACAATAGCCTGAAAGGAGATTGAAGCAGGATCAGGGTCAGCCTCTTCTCCAGGTAACAGTGATAGGACCAGAGGGAATGGCTTAAAGTTGCACCAGGAGAGGTTCAGGTTGGATACTGGTAACAGTGCCTTCTCAGAAAGAGTGGTCAGGTGCTGTCACAGGCTACCCAGGGAGGTGGTGGAGTCACTGTCCCTGGAGCTGTTCAGGAGATGTGGAGATGTAGCACTGAGGGACATGGTTAGTGGGCATGGTGGGCATGGGTTGGTGGCTGGACTAGGTGATCGTAGTGATCTTTTCCAACCTTTATGATTCTATGTTTCCTTCCACCACAGCTGGAGGGGGATGAGCATATTTAGACACTGGAATGGTTTTAACTAGACTTCTTTTTGTGAGTAAAATGTCTACCTCAGGTTCCTTTGAAAGAAAATCTTCAAAAGAAGCATTTCTTGTGGCACAACAAAATTGATCCAAACCTAGCCCTGAAGGAGAGGTGGAATAGAGCTGCTCAGCCAGTCCTGCCTCTGGAAGCAGAGGATCCAGTTGCCAGCTATGGGCATTTTCCAGGGATGTAACTGGGTGCAGGGAGCTGTCTCTCAGCTTTTTCACTGATTCCTAAGGGGACCTGAGCACATCACCTAAACTACTACCCTCTGCAATTCCATTTATGAAGTGAGAGTAAAGATGCCCACTTTCATGAATAGCTTTTGTATCTACAGAAGAAAGACACCTGATATATGATGTCTGAATATGTAATCAGGACAATCAGGCAGCCTGCAGACCAGCTCTCAAATCTTTTAAGTGTTTGTTCTGTCATTCCTCTGGGGACATGCTACTGCTCTTCTGCACAGGCTGGTGCCTGGAGCTGTGAGCTGTGTGGGATATGGGGTGTCCCAAGCAGAGACCACCCCATGCTACCCTGGAGGCCGTCTCACATTCTGTTTGGATTAAAAATGGAGCTGCACAGTATTAGCCCCAAGTTTCATGAGACCTTTTATTTTTATCTTTGCATGTGGAAGAGGTTCACACATGGAATGATAATTTGAAATACCAGGTTTAACTTGAAATGAAAGGAAACAAATATGTTGGCAGGAAAGCTAAATCCACGGCTGCTGTCACACAGTTTGCTTCCTCTCAATAAACTTTGAGAGAAGGCAGTAGTGATGTGTTGGTGGCAGCCCTAACTGCTGATTCTAGAGCGGGGTGGGAGCAAGCTTGTGCTGGTCCTCTCTCCATGTCCCACCAACTTAGAAACTGCCAACCCTCCTGGCACCTCATTTCTGAGCCTGCTCCTCTGTACAGCAGTGCTACACCTGCACGGGGGCAGAGGTGGTTGGCCTGCTCATCCAGCCACCCAGCAATAGGCCTCTCTCTGATGGAGGTAGGCCTGACCCTAAGAGACTGCCTGAACGTTTTCCTTTCCTGTGCAAATTCACTCACTCCCATCACTGAAAGGAGCAGAACTCCTTTCACTGGACTCATCTGTATCTAGAGGGATCAAGGGAGAAGAAACTCAGGTCCAGAGAGGTTGTGGATGTGCCATCCCTGAAGGCATTCAAGACAAGGCTGGATGTGGCTCTGGGCAGCCTAATCTAGTGATTAGTGATCCTGCCCACGGCAGGAGGGCTGAAATTAGATGATTTTTGAGGTCCTTTTCAACCCAGACCATTCTGTGATTCTATGATTCTTCGATCACCAGCTCTAGGTTAGGTGGCATTTGGGACCACCTTGTGCCAGGCATTTTCAGCCACTCCCTTTGTCTGGCTTGCACTCAGCAGGCGGGCTGTTTGCCCTGCTGGTTAGAAACATCTTAGTTCAGGAGTGGCTTGCGTTGTTCTTTGGGAACCAGGAACACAGTCCAACCCTGCCCACCACCATGGTATTTCCATCTCTATTGACTGCAGCCTTCCCAGCTGGGAAATTGCTCCGCTATATCTCAATATTGATCCTGAAATTTCATCATTAGATTTCAGAAACTGACCTGTGAAAAGAATCATTCAGAAATGTCCCAAAATACTGTAGGGGAGCAGGAGAAAGGTGCTAGATGAGTCAAGGTGGGGTGAAGGTTTTTGTTCAGGAGAAATTAAAAGGTTAGAGCAAAACAAAGGGAAAAAAATCCTCTCTGCTGTGTGACTGATGGATAGGAAAAATCAGCATGGCCAAAAGAAGGAAAAAAGAGAGTAAAGGGAACGGAGCAGAGAGCCGGGCTGTGGCAGGGAAGGGCTGAAGCCATGCACCAAGTGTCCACTCCTCCCAATGAACATGTCCTGTTGGGAACATCCTCTTTCCAAATTGCCTTTCCAGTATTATTTCCCTTTCCATGTCCCTGCTGACTCCTACATGGAGTTTGACCCAGCAGAACATGGGGACTCAGCCAGAATGGGACAGGTTGTGGCCCAGAGGAATGGATGAGTGCCAGCCCTGCTCCTGGGCCACAGAACCTCTCTACACAGTCTCTGGGAAGGTAAACCCTTATCCTTATCCATGTGTGGCACAGAAGTACAAAGACAATGGGCTGAATTTTGGAGATCTACAGTGAAACAAAAGGATGTCATTCCTTTCAGTTCATCTGATTTTCTAGCTATGTTCATGCCCAGAACACTTCTTTAAACAACCTTCTTGTGAATTATGTCTGTGTTCTCTTTACTCCTTGTGTTCATAGTTACATAAAATATGCAATTGATTTCATGCAGCATGAGGTGCTTGTTTTAAGTCCATGACTGCTGGCTATGTGTAGAGACTCCTGCTTTAGTATTTGCTCTGTTGCTTCTCTCACGAGTGTGATTGGATTTGTCAAACCCAGCAGTCATCAGCATCACTTTTAACAGCATCTTTTGGAAGTTTATATTGCTCTCAACCTGCTTTGGTTTGATTCCTGATAACTCAGTAATTCCCTATGACTATAGAGATGAAATTATTACTGTTTCTGTTAGGGGTTCATTAATAAATTGCAGCAGCTCTGGAGGGAGCCAGTCACTGGGCAAGGTTCAAATCTTCCATTCACACCAGTTCTTTACTACCTTTCCTTTGTTCTTACTTTTATAAACTGCTCCTCTTTTCGTTAATGCACATAATTTTCTAACTGAGCACAGATTGAAACAAAGGGTTTGATATTATTTAATAAGATTTTTTAATGGGCTGAGGCTTTCAGCTGGGATCTGAACTATTAACATGAATTGCTAGGATAAATGCTGAAGCCTGAATAGGCAAAGAATACATAGAAAAGGAAGTGTTTTCAAATCTTCTGGGCTTGCAATTCATCCCAGATATAGTAGGAGCCAGCAGTAGCAGCTGCAGAGCCATTAGTCATTGTCTTTGGGCTCTTGTGGGGGATGGTGGTGTTACAGAGGACTGGAAAAAAATATGCATATGCATACATACAAGCAGTTTATACATTAAAATATCTTCAGAAAGAAGAGAAGGAAGGGTTTGGATAATTACAGAGCAGTCTGCCAAGCTTCAGTTCTAAGAAAAGTACTAGAAGAAATACGAGTATAGGGAAAAAAAGGGGAAAAAGGTAAGCAATAGCCAACACATACCTGTCAAGAACATATAATGTCAGACCAATTTATTTCAAAGAAAGAGACCTTGTTGGTAGGAAAAAAAGCAGTTGATTTCACATTTCTTGTAACGATTGTCCACAGATCCATTCAAACTCTGACAAACAGGCAACACATCTCATAGCTATAGTCCTTTCTAGCTTAATAATGTTGAGCAGGTATATGCCCTGCCTCTGCCCTGTCAGGCTATGTTTTACATAACGTATTGTCTGGTCAGTGCCCCTATACCCCGAAATCCCCTTGCATGTCTAAATAGAGCTTTTTTTTTCATGACTGAAGATTTCTTTGATCTACCCTTAGGTCTTCATCTTGAATCTTAGCTTTACTTAACATCTTTCATTCATTCTCCCCTCTTTGCCACTTTTCTCCTTGAAAAATGAGAGACAATTTGGTTTAATAATTGATATCCATACCTCTGTAGCTGATGAGCCTGTAGTCTGCCCTGATCCCTGATGCCAATAGACACAGTCCATTTTTTGAAATTCTCTTTGAAATCAAGGCTTGGTGACCACAACCAGTGCAAGAGGCTGTATCGACTCCCCTTGGGATCCACATTTTAGACATGCAGCCCATATTCTTTAGGTAAACCTACAAAATTGCCAAGTTTAGCTCTGATTCAAAACTAGTGTTGTCTCCATTCAAGAAGGTCAGACCACTGAGGGCTAGCGATCTCCTCACGCTAGGGCCACAGCCACACACAGACACCAATACAGTGATGTAGGAAATGGCAAAATGGCGTTTAATAAGGCATGACAGTCCTTTATATACATATCCAGCATCATCTACATCCCTTAAGCACGCGTCATACATCAGTCTCAGAGCAGGGGAGGTCCTATCGCGTCACACCCCGATGTCCCGGCCACACCTACTACAACAAACTAGTATGTAGCAGAAAACTCTGGAGAAGAAAGTCTGCCAAAATTTCTTCTAGGCTGCCCTGGTCTGCATCCAGCCTGACCTTGAGCAGCTCCAGGGATGAGATATCTCACCACCCTCTAGTAAAGAATTTCCTGTGTCATGGTTTTGTGGTTTTTGTTGTGTTGTTGATATTCCACATCATGACATCATGTGGTGTGTTGAGAGTTGAAGAGTTAATGCTCCAGCTCTGTGGATCATTGATAGTTATAGATATGCCTGTCTCAGAAGAGAAGAAGAACTACGTTCCCCAGAGGACTGTGTGATGCTTTGTATTTTTACATGTTTCCACCCAGAGGGAAAGATAAGAACTGTCTGCGGTCACAGGACCGTCTCTCTTCCCTTCGGGATTGAGCTCAGCAGTGGGTGTTTGTTGCAGCCATCTGCCTTCAGCGTTAGCGTAAGGCCTTTGGTTTATTGGACACTCTCTCTCTCTCTTGCTCATTTTATTTGATTCATTACCCTCAATTCCAATTATATTGTATTATATTGTGTTATTTTTGCTTTCTGATATCTTATTTAGTAAATTAGCTTTCCTCCTCAGATCGTTGCCGCTGTTTTGTTCCTAGGCCCATCTCCCTTCTCTTTTTTCCCTTTCCCCCTTCCTCTTCCCCGGGGTGTGGGCCTGTGGCTCCCCTGCCTCAATTGTCATGGTACCGGGTCAAACTGTCCCGCAAACCGTTGACACCCTGCTAACATATAATCTGAATCTATACCAGTGAACATAACAGGGTCTGGGTACAGATCTGGGCACTTGCCTGAAATCATCCTAGCTATTCATCTTCTGACATACTGCCTGGCATGTTTTTGGTCTCTGCCAGCAGGCAGTTCACAGACTATTCCCAGGCCCAGTTTGGAGACAACAGTAAGCCTGAAACTCTTCTGTATGGGCAATATGAATGGGGATAAAGGATTGTACCCAAATGGATGTGGTCTCTGCCATGCCATTTGTCCTTAAGGCAAATGAACGAGTCCAGTCCCAATTTAATTTACCCGTATAAGCAAAGAGAGTGTAAAAATATTGTGCAAGGACTTGCCCATTGGCCAAGGAGTAACTGGTTAAGAGGTCTTTAGCTATGGCACAGTAGAACACTGCTCCAGATTTCCTGGACCCAAAAGGCTACTAGTGAAGTTCATCATCAGCATTCCAGCCCTCAGTGACACTCACGGAGACAAAAAAATTGTTTCAAGCAACAATGCTAAAGCTTGAGGACAAGTAAACCACAACAATGAAAAAATATGAGGAAGCTGGAGAAGATAGATCCTAATAAGGATTATATTCCCTGCGTCCTTTGCCAATGTCAACTAAAATAGCTGCTTGAGTTCAGTGGGGTGGCATCTCTTTGTAGGGTCATTATGAAAATCTTCAGCTCTTCACATCCCTCAGAAAAAAAGCCAGAAAGCTAAAGATTGAGTCTATTCACTGAAATTCATGGGGCACATGTGAATCTGATTCTGGTCACATCTTGTCTTCCCTGAGCTGTCAGGGACAGACTATAGTTCACCTGAAATACAGTTCAAGTATGGGTTTGCAGGTCTCTTGGTGGCACATATTACCAGACTTTGCAAATAATACTGCAATATGCCATTTTCTAGGAAGATACTCCCTCCATATAACAGGATTTGTTCTTCGTAGCAGAAAATGTATTGGCCTGCTATGTCAGTATTCCTCACATTTCTCCCCATTCCAATTTATGCTTCCTTTTCTGTTGGAGTGGGAACTATCATGTGGAAGACCGGTGAACCCACAACATTTGGCTGCACTATGGAAGGTCTGGACCACACATTTCAATGATTTAGACCCCAAGAAACTGAATGTCAGCCTCATGATATTTTACATCAAGAAACCATTGATGCTGGGTCTCTACAGTTCAGGGAAGACATTTATTGTGTGGTTCTGAATGAAGCCTCACGTTTTCCTCCTAGTCCTGTAACAACCAGTGATATTGAATATACTGCAAATTACCTCTGCATGTTCTTTCTATTGTTTCAGATAACTCTATTCAGTTTTCCAAGATACTCAAAGCTGATCTGTTTCCTTACATTTTTACAGAAAATTAACCTGGACATTCTAATTAATTCTTTTAGAATACTTTTCTCATGACAGCTGTGAAATGCCTCCAGCACTCAGAGAGGTAGGTAAAGGCAGCTGTAATTGTGGTCAGCATAATCTTGTGGATGCAGTTTAGATCCTAGCATGTAATGATGCTGCTGGTGCAGGACCATCTTCTTCAGGGAGAAGCAAAATATTTGTAAATATCTAAAATGAGGTGGGAGGCAAATGGAAGAGTCCAGGCTCTTCTCAGTGGTGTGTAGTGATAGGACAAGGAGTGATGGTCTAAAACTGGAACACTGAAAGCTCCATACTAACATGTGTAAGAATTTCTTTATGGTAATGGTGACAGAGCACTGGAACAGGTTGCCCAGAGAGGTTGTGGAGTCTCCTTCTACAGAGATATTCAAGAATTGACTGGACATCTACCTATGTGACCTACTGTTGGGAACCTGCTTCATCAGGGGATTGGATTCGATGTTCTCTTGAAGTCCCTTCCAACCTCTGTGATTCTTTGATTCACATGAAGACCTGTTTTGTCTGGTAGTATGAATAGATCTGATTCGTCTTGGCAGGGACTTAATCTGCTGAGGTGCAGTGCTTAAACTGAAGGACACAAGATTGCCCATTAGCTTGGCTAAAGCCAATTTTGGAAATTTATAGCTTATTTCAGGCCTTCACAGATCCCAGTGTGTCCTTCCAGAGCACTGAAAAATGACCCTTCCTTGGGCATGGTTGTGCTGATGGCCCTGTTCACTTGAAGCAACCTGAAACAAACCACTGTGATATTGTGAATATCTAGGGTTTTGTCCATGGTCACTAAGAAAGGGTTGATAAGTGGATGATCGTCAGGATATGCTGATACATATATAAATTCACTTTATTTTCTTCTTTACAGAGTCTGATGTCTTCATGGACTCAGATTGAAACAGTCTGTGGGCTTATAAATCCACGCTAGCATTTATCCCAGCTTAGGTTGGTGTACCCCAGTATTTAATGCTAATACTTACAAGGTCTCAAGTGCTTAGAAGACACATCCATACAGATACTGGGTACATGTGTATGACATTTCTAGAGAAACACTGATGAGTCAGAGAACAGACCTACCAGTGACTTCAGCAAGGCTTTGTCATCATTCCACACAACAGTCACATGAGCCAGCTAAGAAAAGGTAGGCTAGATAAGTAGAAATCTTTTGGAAAATTGTACTCAAAAGGACAGCTATCAGCGGTCCATAGTCAGTCTTGAAGGTCCCATTGAATAGATTTTCTATGAGCCAGTTCCAGGCCACACAAAAGCCAATATATCCATTAATGGTCTTTACACAGAAATAGACTGTACTCTCACTGGTGTTGTGGATGATCAAAGCTGAGGGAGGAGAGAAATGCAAACACTTTCAAGGGCAGGATTAAAGTTGAAAAAGTTCCCAACCAATTACAGCAAGAACCTAAAATAAATAGCCAATGATCCCACAAGGATAAGGGAAAAGCATGATATATGGAGAGTAATAGGTGATTACACAAATACAAATTGGGCAATTGCCTAAGCAGCAGCTCTGCAGAGATGGAGCTGGTGATTAAAGGTGAATATGAGTCATAGGTTTTGTGCTGCTATGAAGGAAGACAGATCCCTCACTCAGACATGTAAAGAGAAGCCATATGTAATTTGCAGTCAGTATTTCTTCTTTTACTTTATTCATCTCTTCAAAACTACCATAATTTTGTCCAATTTGGGTCATCACACTTCACTGTGCCAACTGGACAGTCCTCCAAGGAAGTCAAGGAGGAGATTTTTTTTTTTTTTTTTTTGCCTGAAAGGAAAAGTTTGGATTAGTTCATCTAGAGAAGATAGGGCTGAAGGGGGAAAAGGTATGGTAATGCTCCTCAGACTATGATAACAGATTGCTACCCTGAGAAGGGGGGAAAACTGCTTACGTGCCAAGTATAGGGCAGCAAGTCAAATAGAAAGACTTTGGGACAAACTTAAGGATAAATAAGTTCTGGCCTGGAGGACCTGCAGTATTTTAGGAATAAATTGTAAACCTGTGCTGAGGCCAACATGACAGGCTGGGGAGTTGGGCAAAGAGGAACTAGATGAAGTTTAAAGAGTGCTAGTGTAGAGGGTTCTGTGAATCTCTAGAATAGAAGTTTTCTCACAACAACATCCTCAGTTTCACATTCGACATACATGTTTTTACCCTCTGATATTTAAGCCTGCAAAGGTGAATAATTATTTTTTGTTCCTTCTTATTCTTCTTCGCATTTTTGGAAGGGCAATGGGTTGTGTCCTGTGTGACATGCATTCTTTCTCTCACACTCATATGGGCTGAAATCTGTACATTAGGACCTAAACAAAAATGTAGTTTACAACATCAGAAACAAAGGGTAAGGAAGAAAAAATATTACAAAACTGGATTTATTCTAGAGATTTATGCCACTTTTCACCCCAAGTTAGACATTTAAACAAGAGACTTGAGTGGCAAGTGTAGTTGGCTCCATGCACAGTCAGCCAAGACAGAGAAGCATTTCTGGTGAGTGATTCATCCTGACCAACACCCAAGTTGCCTGCTGGTGTTGCCAACATCAGGGCCCAAGGAAGATTCAGCTGCTGGCCAGGGGCCACAGTAGCTGGCTGGGTAGTGGGTAGTACTCAAGTGCTACCAGGAGTAGTTATCACGAGCAGGAGGCAATTAAATTACCTAGCAAAAGGGACAGAAAGTTGTTAAGGAGAGCGGGAATGTAAACTGAATTTTTCTGAGATGATGGGATGGTATTTGCAGCAACTGACTTTTTTTTCAGTGCTATACAGGGCTGTAATATGTTCCAGGAAATTCATTTTGAGTACATTGTTTTTGTTGACCTTAATTTGGTTAATGTTTAATTTTTGCAGATTTCAGACAGATAACAAATTAATTTTATCTGAGGAAAATAAGTTGGTAAGGCTATGTGCAAATCCTGACTTTTTGGTGAGCTGGAACTGAAAGAAAAAGAAAACCCAGCTAAGCTGTGCTGGGGATGTGGGACTTGACTAATCTCTGCTTCCTGTAAGTCAGTATCTCCCCTCCCTTGCTTGACCCTTAGCTGTAACTCTTCCTACAGGTGATCCAGGTTGGTTGGAGAGCTCCTTTCTGCCTGGCTCAGGATAATTTCAGTTTTCCACTTGACAAATAAGAAATTCCAACCACAACTTCAAGTGATTCAGCTCTCAACTTTTTGTCATGCTTGCTGCTTGATCTTTCCAAGAAAATGTAGGCTTTTTCATTTGAGGAAAGCGCTGCATGTCCTGTCTGTACTGACAGAGCCCTCCAATCATCAGCTAGGACCAAACGAATCATTTCCCTGCTCTCTGAGCATGTTTCTGGCACCTCCCCATTGATCCTACCTTTTCCATTGCATAAACTTTATCTTTGCTCACAAGTCCTTCTTCAAGATCAGAGCTTTTTGTCATCTCCCGTCCACCACCCACCATCCTGTTGTCACATTCTCCAGCAAGCACTTTGAGTGTCAACTCATGGCCAGCACTACTGGGGGGAGCTCCCCAAAGTCACCTCCACGAGTCTCTTGGTAAACTACCCTTGGCCAACAGCCATACCAGGCTGAGCCCACTGCCTCAAGTGTGCAGGATGGCTTGTCCTTGTACTCCTCTATTAGTCAATACTTGCCTCTTCTGGTGCTATATTTAAATGGTGAACTACTTGGAGCACACCCTGTCCTTTCATTTTGTGATTACACAGTGTCTCATATAATGGGGTATGGCTTCGTGACTTGTACTGTTAGGAATGGACGCAAAGCAAATAAATAATATTAATGATAATAATGCCTTTCCTTACTTCCTGCTTTTGTCTTCCTTTTCTTTGTTTCTTTCATCTACACTGTTATATTTGTGTTTATTTTACTTAAATAAAAGAACTAATCAAATGCAGCTTGTTTTCATTAACTTCCCAAGAGAAAGTTTGCTTCTTTGTCCAAAGCTACAAAACCTGAATATTGAATCAACCAACATGAAGACTGTTTTTAATCAAATATTTTACCTTGCTTGGACCTGCTGCTGTTTAGGAAAATAATCCATTTCTGTCTCAGCAGAAGTCTGTGCTCTATATTGAATCCAGTCCTTGATTCATTTGATTTTCTGCTTAGTTTGATCAGTACCTCAAAGAACAGCTATTTTGTATTAAATAATGAAGTAGCTTACACCTTTCTGTTTGATCACTTTAAGAACTACTGGTGAATAATTTACTGGAAAATATCCTCCACAGACACATCACTAGACACGGCATGCAAAATATATCACAGAATCACGGAGTTGTAGGGGTAGTAAGGGACCTGCAGAGATCATGGAGTCCAACCCCCTGCCAAAGCAGCTCCCTAGCCCAGGTTGCACAGGTAGGCATCCAGGCGGTTCTTGAACGTCTCCAGAGAAGGAGACTCCACCACCTCTCTGTGCAGCCTGTGCCAGTGCTCCGTCACTGCACTGTGAAGAAGTTGTAGCTATGTAAGCAAGTTATAGCTGTGGCTGGCTAATTTTAGTATTTTTCCTGCAAACAGTAAATTTTTTGTGTGTTTTAGTCATTCTCTAGTTATTTCTGTATCTGAGAAAAAAATGTGTTAAGTAGTTTTGGATAGACGCTTAGATTCTGAAGTTGTCAGAGAGAAAATATTTGTATTTTACATAACAGACTGGTCAGTGATATCCACATAGTAGAAGACTCATAAGTAATTCTCATTTTGGCATGCTGAACCAGATCTCTGCTTCCCTGGAGGATGTTCTGAGCGGCATCTCAGGGAAACAGCTCACCACAGTGTTCTTCTGAGGACTTCCTCATGATGGGATATTGCAAAATCCTGAACTAATTTTACTGTTTTTCTTAATTATTATTATTTAAGCAAGATATACAATTTTAATAAAGCTCAACTTTTTTGGTGCTGTCTTATTTCTTCGCAAAAACTGTCACTACAAGTTTGGACTTAGGTAATCAAAAGAAAATATACACATTTTAGGTATAAAATACCAGATTGTCATTAAAAAACAGGGAAGTTCATCTCCTGGTGTATCTGGGCAGCTGCTTGATGGAAAGGATGGGACTGGATTTTTAGTGCCTGCAACACGGTCCCTATTTGTATGTTCAGTGCATTCCAGAGAATTAATGGCTTTGAAAATGAACGACTAAAATGGTAAGAGTTATCTACATATTCCATTTATTTTATAATGGCTGTTAATCTTACACAGCTCAATTTGATAAAGCAGATCATCAGATCTTGATTTTTCCATGCTTAATTTAAACTGTAATTAACTGTGCATTATACATGTAAATTGCGATGCAGAAGTCTCTAAAAGCAAATGAGGATGGAAATACAGTCCAAAAACAAGTGTAAAAAATTGAATTGCTAAATTCCTACTGAAATAGGAGAAAAAAACACCAGATTGTGTTAAAGAAACAGAACAGCTAGAAAATGTAACAAGCCCACTATTCTCAATGTGTTCCCGGGTACAACATGAGGAGGAACGGGAGGTAGTAATGTAAGGAACAGTGCCATCTGAGCTTCCTTCCCAGTGTGTCCCCCTTCCAGAGAAGGCTTATTTGATCGAGTTTGACTGCTGCTGTAGTTCAAAATGCAGAGAAACTAGAGAGGGGATGTAAATGTCAATGGGGAGGTCATGGCGTGGCACAGTCTGGTGAAAGGAATAGATATATGATGCTTAAATACTCACTGAACTTAGGCTGACTGAATAAGACATGTTGACCCTTAGTTCAACCCTCTCCCTGAATCTTAGGAGAAGCAGACATACAAATAGTAGCTTTTCTTATGCCAGCATGCACGCTCATGTAGCTCGGCAATAATCTGGCTCTGGGAGCTCATTTGGTTTGAAATAAGCCCTCCATCCCCACCATAGCACTCTTTTTTGCTGAAACCAGAACAAACCAGTAGTTATTTTCAAAAGTAGGCCAGTAAACAGCCATGTTGGAGCTTGAAAAACTTCTTAGTGTAATGACTACTGCCCCATCACTGTCATATCTCTGTACAATGAACACTCACTGAATATAATTCAATGCAATATTTGATGAGTTAAGAAAACACTTCCATCTGTTAGAAATAGACATCCTATTGGATTCCAGTACTAAAAGGCCTAGGTTCCTTGACGTGAATGAGTAATAAATCTCTTACATGTCCTGCAAAGTTATTGTTCAAGTCAACATCTTCATCAGTGACCTGATAAAGGGATAAAGTCCACCCTCAGCAAGTTTGCAGATTATACAGAGCTGAGAGGAGTGGCTAACACATGAGAAGGCTGTGCTGCCATTCAGTGGGACCTGGACAGACTAAAGGGTTGGACAAAGAGGAACCAGGTGAGGTTTAACACTAGCAAATGTAGAGTCTTGCACCTAGGGAGAAATAACCGCATGCACCAGTACAGGTTAGAGGACGACCTCATGGAGAGGACCTCTGCAGAGAAGGACCTGGGTGTCCTGGTGGATGACATGCTGGCCATGAGCCAGCAGTGTGCCCTGGTGGCCAAGAAGACCAGTGGTATCCCTGGGGTGCATTAAGAAGAGCATGGCCAGCAGGTTGAGGGAGGCGATCCTCCCCCTCTACTCTGCCCTGGTGAGGCCTCTCCTGCAGTATTGTGTCCAGTTCTGGGTTCCCCAGTTCAAAAAAAGACAGGGATCTCCTGGAAAGAGTCCAGCAGTTGTGGGAATACAAGAAAGTATATTAAGAGCAGAAGCTGTAGAGCAGGATAAACAGCATGAGAAAGGAAGGCTGAGAATCAAGGACACTCCAGAAGAAAAGGAAAACAAGTTCAAGTAAGCTGCGTGATGGCAGATCCTGACTGGAGGAAGAGTGTGTGGCTTGGAACGATTCACGGCTCTGATTGGATACGCACCTGTATGCACAGTTAAGGAGTGTTTGTGGAATATTTTGTTGACATGTGAAGGCAGGTGGGAAAGTTAAAAGGTAAAACTTGTGAATGTATGTAAGGGATGTTAGAACCTGTAATAAATGATTTGGATCATCCATATCTGAGTCCGTGCCTCAGACACTGCAAGCAGTGGGCCACAAAGATGACAAAGGACTTGGAGAATCTCCTGCATGAGGAAAGGCTGGGAGACCTGGGGCTGTTCAGCCTGGGGAAAACAGACCAAGAGGATCTGATCAATATTTATTAGTATCTAAAGGGATGCGGGAGGCAAATGAATGATGCCAGGCACTTCTCAGTGACAAAATAATGGCCAAAAACTGGAACATAGGAAATTCCATACAAACATGTGGAAGAACTTTACAGTAAGGGTGACTGAGCACTGGAACAGATTGCCAAGAGAGGCTGTGGAGTCTCCTTCTTTGGAGATATTTGAGACCCAGCTGGACACATGCCTGTGAGATCTATTGCAGGGTACCTAGAGAACCTATTGTTTCTCCATAGCCCACAGTTTGTGAAGACGTTGTCTGTGTTAAACCAAGTAGTCCTTCCTTTGACTGTCTGAACCTTGCACCACAGGCGGGGTCACAAGGGCTGTGAGACATACTGCCTGAGTCAGTAAATGTGACAACAATGCTAGCAGTTACTCTTTCTAGAACAATGGTGCCACATAAAGTCATATTTATTTTCATAGTCTTTTGTTTTGTGACCTGTTGATTATAAGACCTTATTGTTTTGCTCTTCTGACTAAGCTGTTTGCCTTTTGTTGTATCTCATCTGCTGATGAACAGATATCCCCAACAAACCCAGGCTGCCAAACACCCCTGGGACTCCAGGCCCCGTGCCAGGTATTTGTTACATAGCAGTACATGGCACTGCAGGGAGACGATGTGCTTTCATCTATGCCAACAGTGATATCAAAGCAATCATTTAATTTCTGGCATACTGAGAAAACTTTGGAAAATATAAGTAATTTTACAATGAAATCTGTACACTTTCAGTGTCTTGCTATAGCAGCATCACTATCAAATGCTTTCTTACAGTCACTGAAGTGTGAGAGTAGCCATTAATTTCTTTGTTCACGGTTATTATGTAGTGTAAATGTGTGGTCAATGAGGGAAGTACTAGGAAGTAAACGAACACACCCTATTGTGTCAGTGTAATTTCTCTTGCTGTAGCTTTATTCTTCATATCACTTGGAATGGAAGCGCACTTGTTTTCCCATCTGACAGTGTTTATGGCTCTGCAATTTCTCTTGGAATCTTTCAGTTTGCCTTAGATAGTCTTTAACCAGCTCTTTTCACTGGAGTTCTTACTTGAAGTATCACATTCAGTCCTCCTTCAGTCGAGGGACTATTTATTACACAAGGGAAGTAGTCCATGATCCACATTGACACAGCCTGTCCTTCGTTTTCTGTGCTTGTAGCGATTTGCTTCTCTTTCCTGCCTTTGGAAAGTCCCAACAAATTCCAAACCGTGTCAGGGAATGTGCTTCTGATGGTCTCCAGGTCTAGTCTACGTGATTGGAAAGGCATTCAAAGTCCTTCCAAGCAGAAAACTCATTGGAAGGGAAAGCAGTTGGCAGCCATCCCATGATGCTTCCTATTACATGACTAAACTTTGGTGATCCCTTTTCCTTTTTGGTGGTCCTTTTAATTTGAAAAACGGCAATTTCAATAACCTCTTTGACCTTTTCACTGAATACTCCATTTCAGTACAAATCCTGCAGTTAAAAGTGAAAAGATTAATCTTGCTCTATGGATGAAAAACTTGAAATGTTTAAAATATTTATTTGCCTTTGCTTCAGGAGAGACACATGGAAAAGTCTTGATCAGAGATCATTATTTTTTTTCTTTTCTCTGTGGACTACTATCAGAAGTACTGATTTGTTTCATACGTAAAATAGGAACTCATGCAATATAGTTTATGCAACTATATACTTCTGTGAATAAAAGAAGTGAAATGATGTGATGAACATTTGTATATCAGTGTGGAATAGTCACTTCCAGTTTTATTAATATTCAAACAACACCAAAGCCTGTCTGAGCTGCTTTCATTGATATTAATCCACATGAGCAACAAAACTGATTGCTAATGCTGCACAAAAACTGCTTCTGTGGACACTTTTGAAAGACTAGTAATACCAAGCAACTAAAAAAGCTAAGATAGACTAGAAAGTGCTCTACATAACCAATCTTTGTTTCATGTTGCAGGATTATGATGCCTTGCTTCTTTGTGCAATTAGTTGGTGTTTGTTTAATTAAAGCCAGAACCTTTCTGTAATTATTTCTCAGCTTCTGACACTGTGTCTTAGGGTGGTACCTGCATTTTGCTAAAAATCGCCATGCACAGACTGAGATTCTTGTCAGGGCAACATCAAGAAAACTGCCATGCTAACCCAGATTAAAGTTGGTTTGAAAGTCTCTTGGAGAGCACAGTGGAGTGCACCACCCTTGTGACAGACACCTGGAAAACAGCTACCCCATGCCACCTAAGAGCAAAGTGGTTTGCAAATAGTATGAACCCACATCTAAATCCCTGGATAGCTAGAGGTGTAAGATAATAGCAAGCACAGACTTTTCCATTCTGAGAATGAGGAAACTCCTCCATTTGCTATGTACTGTGAACCAACAGGCCAATTGACTGCTCTTGGTAAATACAAGTACTGTCATCACAGCAGCAGGTCAGGAGCACAGAGGTATGGGTTAACAGATTCTGCCAAAACCAAGCACATAAATAACTTCATTGAAATACAGCAATGTATCAGATATCCCTTAGCTTTCAATACTAAAGATGAAACAAAGGCCCCACTGTCACCAAATCACAAAAGCCTGCTGGGCTTGATGCTACTTTTTGCTGAGTTCCTTAAGAATTAGAGGATAGCTGGCAATTCTATTTGCTAATACTTGTATTCCTGTTGGGCTTTGGAAGTATGGAAGACTGGAAAAGCCATGAATGTTCTGCATGTGAGGAGAAGACAAATGAGCTCTAAAACCATCAGACAGTATTTTTGCTGTCTCCTGGTTAGGAAATTTTCTGTTACAGTGACATACAGAACTGTAAAACTCTATTAAAATGTGTTTGGGATCCAGTCCCAACTTCTGGGTCTAAGGTCTAGTATGGTCCTCATAGGAAGTGGCTACCAGGAGGAAACTGTGCAGCTGGGCACTACCTGATGCACTGAGGCATCCTGTCTTTTTCCTCATCATTGAAAAGCTCAGCAGCAGTAATCTATGTGCCTTGCTTGGCAGCCGTCCCAGTAGCACAAGAACAGTCTGTGATGGACTCCAGTTTCCAGGCTTGTGTCTACATCTTAGACTTTGTAATGGCAGTATTTCACACTATTTTCCGTGGTTTACAGTTACAATGGCATTGTGGGTGAAATATTAGGCACTGTCTTTTCAAGACACCAAGCGAACTCTCAGAGATGATTTTGGACTTTAAGCTCTCCATCTATAAGATATGTGAACTGTTTCAAATAAGGTTTTGAACCTTCGCTTTCACATAGATCTTGTTTTCACATGTGGAATTCCAAAAGCAATGACAGATTAAAAAGAAACTCAGGAAGCTGCTGAAGCATTTAATGGAGCCTGAGGAAGCCAGTGTCAGTCTTTCCTCTGTCCAGGATTACTTTAACAGAAGTACGCAACCTCCTTGAGCCTTCTGCATGGCTCACATGAAGTGAAGTCTAATCTAAGTAGGGTAATCTGTCGGCATTAAATTACGTTTAACCTAAATTGTTAACAGTTGTTTATTCTGTACGTTATAATTACATAGGCTACGAACAGGATCAAGTCAACAGTGCACAGGAGACGTCAGTGGTGTGACTGGGACTGACAGGCAGCCACACCAATCCCCGCACTGCAGGCCAGGGGGGCTGTGCACATATGTCCAGAAATTGCTGCAGAGGATGGCTTGGCTCAGCTCTCGCTGCTATTTAAAGGCACATGAGCTGCATGTTAAATTGGGCATTAGTATTGGCCTGGCTCACTGGCTCACAGCTGGTTTGGCGGCACTGAACAGCAGTCTTGTTGCGGGGTTGAAGACAAAATGAAGGCAGCGCCTGTACGTGCAGAAATTGTAGGGCATTAGTGGCTAACTGCTGCTTCTGCTCTTGAGATGACTCCCTAAACCTGAACAGCATTAGCAAATTAAGGGCACAGTTCACCATTGTGCTTTGAATTGTCAAGAAATGCCTGGTTTCTTCCATGAAGAGCACTCCAGGTAAACCTCTGGAATTTTTATGCAAAATAAGGAGTGTTTGCATTCTGAGGATTTGCCTGTTTCCAGCCTGAACACCCAGCTGGGTGCTCATTGTCAGCAGCTACCCTAGCACTGCAGGAGGTGACTGACTTTATAGCAATTTGCCTACAGAGGATTGTAGAGAAAAAAAAAAAAGAATGTGTTAAATCCATACATTGCTATCTAGAACATCTATCAGCTCACCAGAAAACTATTACCAAAAAGGTTTTAAGTGCAAATGAGTGGGAGAGGAACCATGGCACAAAGAAACTGAAGCTGTATCTCTGCTGGCAAATTATTTGCGCTGGTGCTGGGGCCAGCTGGAAAGGAGCAGCCCACATCCATGGTGTTAACCTCTCTTTCTCTCCAGAGCAGAATGGTTGCATGGAAACTGGTGCTGGGAGGCCATGGTGCTGCTGAACCCTTCCAGAAATGGCTCAGGACAGAGCTAGCTGGCACAGGCCAATGCAAAAGGAGCATGAGGAGTGCTCAGGGACATCCCAGTACTCTCAAACTTCAAGGCACTGAGGTAAGCAGAGAATTGCAGCCTCTGCTGGGGACAAGAATAGGAATTTCAGAGGCAAAGAGTGCGGCTCCACGCTTCTGTGGTGGCTGGGAGTACAAGAACATGTAAGAGGTGTCCTTTGCCCTGGAAGCCTTGCTGGCAGGAGTTGCTCCCCTGTGCCGTGAGTGGGCATCCACCTCCTCTGCAGTGCTGATCAGTGCATTTCTGCCAGAGAGAATTTATCTATTTATTTATAAGTATAGGTTACCAATTATTTTTGTGGGGTTCTAAGACTTTGTTTTGCTGTGACTGTAATGTTCCTTCATGAAATTTCTAATACATACTTTCACCTCAACCTTTTCTAATGCTGTTTTGTGTCTTTGAGTTTCATTTCATGTCAAAAGATTTCAAGCATGAGCCCTAAATAAGGCAGCCACAATACTTGTATCTGGAAGACATCAGTATTCCGTTATTTAAACCAAAAGCTACTAATAAGAAGAAAGTCCCAGGCAAGAGCACTCACAGCTTCTAACAGTGGATTCATTCCTAAATCAGTGCAGTGCAAAGCAGCCTGGCCAGGCTGGCCATGGAGCTGGAGCTGTGGTTTTGTAATGCAGCATGCTCAGGGGCAATGCTGGTTTCAATTATTCTCACTATCATTTGTTCCCATCACAGAGCTGACATTCCTTGGCAGGATTTTTTTAATAGGATCAGTTCCCTACTCCAGTTCAAAATGCAGTCCTACAGACAGTTGTGAAGGTACAAGCGAATGGGCTGGAGACCAGCAGGCAGGAGACAAGAGATGGAGAGTGGGAGCCAGGGAAGGTATCAGATACTGAGCCTGCGCTGTGCTTATAGCTGTTTTCTATTTCTAATGCCTGCTGCTCTTTGCTTTCTGCTCCTCCTGTGGATGAAAGCAAAATCCAAGGAGAGAGAGAGCTCAGGATTTCATGGCTCTCCATTGCGTGTTTTCTATGCACCTTTCTTCCTTCTCAGCCCTCACTGAGGATCTGTGTGGACAGCCCCATGATGCCTTACTGCTCTGGCAAAGCAGCACTGAGGCTTCCTCTTCCCAAGCAGGAATCACTCAGGAGGCAGGATGTGTTTGCACAGCAAGTGCCAGCTTAATTTGCCTGCATAAAGACTGGTAGATCTGGCCAGTGTACCAATGTAATCCTCTGAGAATCACAGAGTTGTTTGAGTTGGAAGGGATCCTTAAAGGTTATCTAGTCCAACTGCTCTGCAATAATCATGGACATCTACAGGTGATAGTTCCCATTCCAGCAGGACTTCCATGATCATTCAATTTACTTAATACCTCAGTAGAAAAATAACTGCTCTCAGATGGTTAATGCAGTTAAGGGCAGTGATGAAAGGGGAAGAACTCAGAGTAGAACAGAAGGAACAGATTAGGGAGTACTCCTTCAGTGAGATGTTTTCAGTTTGGTTGGACCTAATGAAAATCACACAAGAGTACTTAGGGACAAGGTTGAAGCAGTCACAGAGGTGTCTGCAGACAAAGCCGGCTCGCAGGCATCTGTGGTTGAATTATCCAGTTTGGAGATTATCTGTGCCACATATGCAGAGATAGTCTGGTCTGACACGGCTCATTAGCACGAGCACCACATGTATGAAGCTCTGCAGATTCCAGGTTCATGTTGGGTTTGGAAGTAATCCAACAACCACCATTCAGGACAAGGCAAAGGCCTGCTCTCAGAAAGCCCATCTGGACATGAACAGACTGTGTATACCTGTATCTTTTTCATATTCCCTGCTGAGCTCCAGGACAATAACCAGTGTGCGAGAAGAGGGACAGGTCGTTTCAGTCCCACTGCTACAGCCACCTAAGAAGCCCGGTCCAACACGGATCCAAATAAGTCCAACTGGATTTGAGCTAATTCCATAAAAAGACCTTGATGATCTCTGTACTATACTCCCACAGGCCTGCATGCTTCTCTGCATTCATCACCCAGAGTGTCTCAGCCCTCCTCCAGCCTCAACAAGGGGCTGACAGTATCCTGGAGGATTTGCAAAGCTGCAGAAGAGTGGAAAAGAGAGAAGGTTAGAAGAAAGAAAAGGAAGAGCTAGTATGGATCAGATCAAACTGAACCCAAACATCTAAGAGCTGCAGGCAGGTTGACCTCACTCACAGCCCTATTGGCATAGCCCCTGGCCAAGAGTGGGATGAGGTCCAGAAGTGACACCTCTGTGACCCCTCCCCACCAAGTGCCCTGGAGCAGGGGCAAGCCCAGTGCTGTCTGTTGGACTGTGCTTGGGAGAAGAAACTTGGGTATGAGGTAGCAGCTCACAGGGCTTGACAAGTGTAAATCACATTAAAATGACTCTCTTTTTTTGTGTCTCCATCTTGTTTGTGGCTTTTTTTTCCTGTTGTTTTCCAAGGACACAGGTGACACCACCAGCCCCAAAGCTAGGAGCTGCTCACTGCAGCCCTGATCCTGGGAGATGCAGCAGACTGATGGTGCAGCTCCTGCCCAGGTCCGTGCTTCCACTCTAGCCATGTCCCAGGAGCTTTTCCCAACAAAAGGGACGTTTAGCTGCTGCTGCTTCTAGTCTGATAACATCAGGTATTTCTTCAAGTATCAGAAGGGTTTTAGCCAAATCACAATGATGTATGAGGGGATGGAAATGCTTAGATAAGGTACCTAAACAACCCTTATTTCACCACCACGCTAGAATAAGAAAGAAAATTAGTTTCCTTAGAGCATCTTTAAATAGTAATTTAATTCTGAACTGGTTTTATGTAGACATTTGAGTTCCTCCCTTCCAGCTGTACTCCCTCTTGTACTGTGGCAGTGCACTATGGCTTGGAAGAGTTCAGCAGGTGTCCTAAATATGTGCTTCCAGCCTCTGAGATATTTTGACACATCTTTAGAAGAAAATCTGCAACTCCAGACACTGTCTGAAAGAATCCACTTCAAAATAGCAGGAATGAAATAAGAAATGTTTCTCTCTCTGCAAAAACCACTGTGAGAGATCAAGCACCAATATGCTGCCCTTCATGCTTTTCAAATCACTCCTCCATAAGCCATACAATGAAGGAGCTTCACTGTGTGATACACCTGTACTGAACAGTGATCACTTTGGTGTTTTCCAGTCTCTCGGCTGCTTAACACCTTCTGTATCACGTACCTGAAGGAAGGCTGCATTGCACTCATGACTCAGACATTTCTCTTGCAATAATTATACTCCTACAGCAGAGTGGAGGTTTCATGACTTTGTCACCATGGTTAATGGATGTATCTGTGTGCTGACACCAATGTGAGTTATCCTTCTGTCTCCCAGCTATCAGGGAGTGATCAAAGTGACTCATCTCTGGGTGCCAACTCAGACCAGCAAAGAAACAGTGCCTTCTTGCTTCTTTCCTCTTTGAATGTTGTTCATATAAATACCAAAACCTGAAACAATCCATCCTGTGATTTCATTTAAGGCAGTGAAAAGAGCGTGACTCAGTTGCAGGACCTCACCTCCCTGCTGATGCCAGCAGCACAGTCCTATATAACAGTGCTAGATGCTTTAGCTTCCTTTGAGTCAGGGAAGAGAAATAGGCATTTCTAGGGCACAACTCATCTAGACTATGTTAAACATCTGCCTTAGTGCAAGGTGAGTCACCTAAAAACACCTCTTCCCATGCTGACTGCAGGCACAGTCTGGACAAGGGGCAGCACCGATGGCCATGCTGCAGGTAACATGTGGTGATGGGTGGTGAGTCCTGCCCCAGTGAGTCAGGTACAAGTGCACGTGCAACTGAAGCCCCAGCTGAGTAACTTGCCCCACCACCCCCTGCCACCATTCTCCACTTCTTTTAATTTTTGCTGCACTGACAGTATTAGAGTAGACTCACTGGGTTAATTAGGGTAGGGCAAAATAGAGTTCATAGAATCATCGTAGAATCACAGCATGGCCTGGGTTGAAAAGGACCTTAAAGATCACCTAGTTTCAAACACCCTGCTGTGGACAGGGCTGCCAACCACTAGAGCAGGCTACCCAGAGCCACATCCAGCCTTACCTTGAATGCCTCCAGGGGTGGGGCATCCACAACCTTTCTGGGCAGCGTGTTCCAGTGCCTCACCAACCCTCTGTGCAAAACTTCCTCCTAACATCCAACCTAAATCTCCCTGTCTTAGTTTAAAACCATTCCCCTTTGTCCTATCACTATCAACCCATGTAAACAGTCATTCCTCCTCCTGTTTATACTCTCCCTTAAAGTTCTGGAAGACCATAATGAGACTTCCCTGGAGCCTTCTCCAAGATAAACAAGCCCAGTTCACTCAACCTTTCCTCAAGGGAGAGGTGCTACAGCCCTCTGATCATTTTAGTGGCCCTTTAAAATGAATTTTTGTGCTTGAGTCAGAATAATCTGGACATCCTTCAACTCCAGGGCACTTCAGAAAAGCTCTCAGGAGGTGCTGGAGTGGTGCAGCTGAGCCAGTGCTCCAGTGCAGGGGCTGTTCCCATCACTTTCCAGTGGGAAAATGCCAGGAGTGCCAGGGGCAGGAAGGTCTGGCATCCCCTGGGGAATTGGGGCACCCATCCTTCAGGCAGCAGGAGCTTGTCTCCCACATGGCAGCACAGGACAGCAGGGGTGGTGGTGGGACCTTTGAAACAGGTCCAGCAAAGCAAGCCTCTGCTTTGTTTTCCACTTGCGAGCAAGGAGCTCACGTGTTGGGTGGGTGCCCACCTGCCTGCCCACATTCGCTCTTTCCGCAAACTGACTGCCAGCCCACCAGTTTGCAGACCTAGTCTCAAAAGAGGCAGCACAATATGTTGGGATACTTTTCAGGATTTTGCTCCTTCGGATGGTCTCCCAGGGGGCTTTTCATTTTATTTGACTTACAAATCCGGGAGAAAGGATCATATCAAATCCCAACTCATAACGGCATTGGCTATTTTAAAGTACAACGCTCACATGAAGCACTTCTTCTAAACACTCCTTCGGGGTATGGAGAGAGGATAAAAGGAAGGGCCTATCAACAACAACAAAATCCATAACATTTAACAACACATTTTATAAACCTTTTCAGGGTTATAATGAATTCTAATGAAATAGATCTAAAGAAGAATGGAGGCAATTTAAATACAGTTATGAAAAGCAAATAGGCAAAAAAGAGAGAATGAAAGGGCTACAGAGCTCACAGTAACTTTTTCATGATGACTTGAAGCAAACATCACAATAGGTTGATTTACTGATGGACACCCAAAAAACCTCACCTAATGTCCATTCTGGTGCAGGCTGCTCAGAGCGTGGAGAAGCCTTCCCAACCCTAAACCTTCAGCCCCCCAGCTTCACACCATGCAGATGGATGGCCCTGATGCTGGGCAAGGCCCCATCCCTGCCAAGAGGTTGTATGTGGGGGTTTTCAGGATTATTTCCAGTTACTGTTGTTGACCAGGAACAATTGCAGCACATTTTGATCCAAGAACATGAAAAGTTTCAATGAACTTTATCAAAAGTTTTGCAGTTCATCTCAAGGACTAGCATTACAATTAATGTCATTCTCTAGTTTATAGTTGTAATCCTAGAGCAAGAGCTGACGCTTGTTAATTTTATGGTTTCTTTCTTTCTGGTTACCCATTATGTCAGCATATTTCATTTACGTTAGGCTTTCCGAAATCAATCTTCATTCTAATGTATAGTTCCCTATTGCCTTTTTTTTTTTTTCAGTAAGCAGCTGAAGATTTAGTGTTGGCTCCAACACACTGAATCCATTTACGATAGTTTACATAATCAGATTTTCAGTGCACTGTAAATCTGTCTTGAAATACTTGGATTGCTCCAAGACTAAACTGGTTAACCTTCTGAACTGTTTTTCATCATTTGTGTACATTTCACCATTTTAAGGAACTATTAAGATGCTATTTTGGTAGGGCTTTAGCACCTTCCATGTGTCATTGATTTCCCTCCCCCCACTGGGGAATTTCTACAAATGAATGCCATATTTCAGTAGAAGAACTGATTCAGTCATAAATATGTTTTAAGCTACTAAATGTCATACTTTCTTATGGCAATGGTCTAATTCATCTCTTGAATATCGTGGTTGACTTTTGCAATTAAACAAAGTGATGAAGTTTCACAGGGAAGAACGATCAAAACTAGCCAACATGTTAACATGCAGAGGAGTGGTGAACTTCAGAAGCAGCTTTGATGGGAAGTGAGAATGTGCACCTGGAAGGCCATGCACAGTGTCCTACCTTTAGCATCAGGATTACCAGGAGCAAGACAGACACACTGTCTGCGGCATTGAAACTGTTCCTCCAGACCAATTTGGGTTCCCCATCTCCTCATGTAAAGTTGACTAAACCCTAACACTTTGAACTCGATTTATAACTGCACACACTAGGGTGTTACTAATTCCTTTTAGAAACTGAACCGGTGGGGAGAGTGGAAAAAAATGCATTTGGATGTAGCTTTCCAATGTGGACTGATGTCAGATGTGAAATGTCCGTGTTCAAGGCTGGGAGATAAGAGCTCTGCAAAGCCTCAGCTGGCTTTGGTCACTCCCTGTGATAACGTCATTACCCTGCAACGCTATGAGGAAAAGAGCACCGGGTGGCAGGGGTTACCTGGAGCAAATCCAGCACTACTCAGTCACAGTTTGATAGGGAGCAATTTGTTTACTTCATATTGATGAGCAGGGTTCAGCCAGCACAGTCAAATCAGTCTCTGATTTGAAACATTTGGTCTCAGCCAATACCTGGGTGTTAGGAGGTGTATTTCTGACACACAGAGCTGGCTGGGTGAGCAGCAAGCCTAGAAAAGGAGCGGGTGGGGCAGAAGGGACAAAGAGAGGCAAGAGCTGAAAGGGGCTGTGTCTGGAGTGAGGGCATGGGAAAAATAAATTTACCTGGGCAGGAAAATTGCCTATGAGGCATCTGGTAAATTTATGGTGCTTTCACACTGCACAGTGCCATGGCTGTTGAGTCCTGCATTGCTCTGTTAGATAGAGGTGTAAATTCTGCCTGAATGCTGAAGTATTTTCTTGTACTGGTATCCTGAACCTTGAGACCTTGCACCTTGAACTCAAAAAAACAACAAAAAAAAAAGCACATTGCTTAATTGAGAACATGTGATCCTTATCACTGGGGTGGAGCAGCAATGTGAGGCAGAGGGTCAGCACCCAATGGTGTCTGTGCTGCGTGGTGCACCCTGCTGCAAGGTGGCAACTGCAGGTGGGGTCCAGGAGGTGGAAATGCCCACTGCTGCTCGCTGGAGCTCTCATCTGCCTGCTATCTCCGGGGATTTGGATTACACGCAACATGAGGAACCATGTAGCATGGTCTCAGGAGGACTATTCAGTGTTGGGATATAGCAGCTAAAAAGACCATCTGCCAACAGAATAATCACTTAATTCCAGAGGGAGATCAGAGGAGTGACGTTCCTTTTTATTACCTGTTCATATCAGAAGTGTTTCTAACCAGAGATCGATCTGAGCTAGATTCCCAAATTCACATCTGCCCAAACTTCAAAGCAACCTTCAAAGGGACCAAATTTAAAATGCTAAACGTTCAATTTCTTGAATCAAGGAAGAGGCAAGGTGGGCTGGGACAAAAGTGCATGGGTGTGCTGGAGAGAAAGAATCACTGATGCAGGCAGAAGCAGAGTTGTGCAGCTCTGGGTTCCCATTTCCAGCTCCAGCATGTGTAGAAAAGCTGTTCCCAGCTTTCCAAATCAGACAGACACAGCTGATGTATTCGTGGACCTGAATCAGGTGACTGTGTGCAGTGCTCCATCCAAACCCCAGCACTCTGGCTCTTCCTCAGAGTGCTTTGGTACAAGCAGTACAGGATCACTAACTAGCTTTGTGTACATGTAACAGGTATCTTATACATGACATATATAACACATACAAGGCTGCTGCTTGCAATTTAGTGTGTATAGATTTCTACTAGGGCTTTTGCGTGAGTGATCATGGGATACACATTTCTGCACATGTGCAATGGTGTACGCTGCTATGCAAAGTGAACCTTAGTGGTCAAAGCTGGAGGGAAGGAATGTGGGGTTAGTGCTGACCAGAGAAATGTGGACTTTGATAAGGGAAGCACCATTATTCATGCCTAATGAGCACCAAATGTATTCCTGGTGCTGTGTGAATGCAACAGGCTCCGTGGTACAATGGTCACGATTCAGTGGCACCCAGACCTTGGGGCTGAGGCTGCAGCAGCATGGGATGCTGAGCCCATCGGGCACCTGCTGCCTGGGAGGGGACTCCACAAACCATGCACCCAAGTAGCCTGCTTCCAGTATGCAGCGATGGCATAGATGCTGAGCTAAGGATGGTGTGCAGGGTTTGGGCTCTTCCCCATCATACATGTGTGCCCCTCTTCAAGACAGTCCATTCTGCTCTGGAAATAAATAAAAAAAAAAATAAGGAAAAAAATACTGTAAACTGGATGTCCTCCACTTACACTCCGTTAAATTCCATGATCAAATAACACAGGGGTCAGCAATAGACTCCCTGTTTGTCTAGCTTAAATTAGGTACCTCTGGGCTGTCAGTTTTAAGGCAGAACACTGAGGTAGCGGCAGGTTTGGCAAAGCAGCTCCCACTGCTCAGCAGTCAAAAATACATCTATCAACAAACTCATGGCGTGGACTGCAAAACAATGTGATAAAACAGAGCCCATGTGACAGTGTTTGCTCTTTTTTTCTGTTTTCTGAGCTTTCAGGGTTAAAGTTTTCTCTCCAGCCAGCAGTCTGAAATTTAACATGGACTTAAAGTGGAGGTGCTCCTGTAATTTCTTGACACTTTTAAATGCACATATAAATGTGATTTCTTAATTAACTATGCGCTGTTGGCTGAAGATATATCAGTAGAAAGTTTTTCAAGTCATATTTATAAACAAATTGCTAATCTCTTCAAATTCGTAATTGCCTCACAGCTGATGAGCACTGCAGATATCTTCCAAGATATTGTTAACCCCTTAGAGTTGTTTAAACTGAGAGTTGTTTCATTTTTGTGACATGTGATGGGGAACTTTTGCATGAAGTTTGTACTCGCCACTGTCTCTGTGAACTCAGATTTAAGAGAAAGAGCAAGCATTGCAAAACTGATAAAATCTGGGGAGCTGGCAGAGGCACGCTGGCAGGGAGAGCCAAGTGTGAGACACCCAGTACAGTCCTGGAGGCTTGTTCTTTGACATGAACAGAATGCTGAGAGCATGTTTGGCTGCCTCAGATGCCAGCCACACCCATGGTTATGTCTTTCAGTACTTCCCTTCCGACCTTGGAGATCTCCAAATTGTGCTGAATAGGCTGTAGGCATCAACACTTCTGCTGCTGGCAAGGAACACAACTGGTGGGAAATGGCTGCACCAGCCCCAGCTCCTCCGTGTGCAGATTGTGCATGGGGTAGCACAGTGCAAGCCCCGCAGATCCCATCACCCACCTCCAGGAGGTCCAGCAGGAAAGTGTGCAGCAGTTCACGCTCGTGGGTAGACATCAGCCTTGTGTGTCAGAAACCCACAGTGCTGAGGACTCTTCTGGGCACAGCTTTATGTTTCCAACTCCAGCTTTTCTGGAAGGTGCCACAGCTGAGCTTCTAGGAAACCATCTGATGTACATTAGTAAATGCAGTGATCAACTGTGACATTAAAGGGCAAAAACATTTTCCTAACTAATTTGAACTTTTTACTTACACAAAGACTGTGAGAAGGGTGGGTGCAGCTATTCAATGGGATGGTGCACATCTTTTACAAAAAAAAAGGTTGAGGGCATTGGGCTTTTTCAGTCCACAGAAGAGAAGTCTCCAGGTTGACCTCACTGCGTCAATCCAGTACCTGAGGGAGCTTATAAACAGAAGGCACACTGACTTTTTACATGGTCTGGTAGTGATCGGACAGGGAGGAATGGATTTACATTAAAAGAGGTGAAAATTAGGTTAAATGTTAACAAGAAATTTTTACTCAGAGGGTGGTGAGGCCCTGGCACAGCTGCCCAGAGAAGCTGTGGAGCCCCATCCCTGGAGGTTCCCAAGGCCGGGTTGGATGGGGCCCTGTGCAGCCTGAGCTGGTGAGGGCAGCCAGCCCATGGCAGGGGTTGGGGCTGCTGGGCTTGAAGATTCCTTCCAATTTAAGCCACTCTGTGCTTCTATGACTCTGTTATTACTGGTGTCCTGCACGATGTCCTGTGGTTGACACCATACTTGTCTCCTCTGGTTCGGGATGGATAGTTGGAAGGTAACAATCTCTCTGTTTCGCCTAATCTGGGATCTGAGCATCTTTTCTGAAGAAACATTGTTTCAGGAGCTTCCATGTGCCTCACACTTGCTTGTGCATTATGGGAAACTGCAATCTACCCATTTGGATGCACTTGAAAATGGTCTCTGATGTGTACTGCTGTGTATTTAAGAAGCCTGACTCAAAGGCTTTGGGAATGGACTGGAAGAAACCAATGACATCACTTAACAAGGATGTTTTCTAAATTATGCTCCCCAATTTTACAATCTGACATATGATAAAGTAAAAATGTCAGTGTATTATACCTCCACTATCTCATTCTTAGGACTTCTGGGAGTAAGATAATGGAGCATTTCCAGAGATTCCTGCTGCATCCACCATCTAATCTTTGGCCTTGAGTATGCTGCAAAGCACACTACAGTATGTCCAATAATGAGAATTACTGCTGGCACTGCAGGGAAGAACTCAGCATCAAGGTCAACACTGAGCTTTATCATGCTCACATGTAATCTGCTGAAGATAAGAAAAAGGGACTGTTCCAATCAAAAATTTTTGTGCATCTTTACTGTTAAAATAATAGTCATAAAAAAGATCCTGAGCGCTCTTGGATGGCAAAAACCTTTGCATACAGTAAATATTTTTATAACTTCAAATTTGTTCCTGGCAGACAATGCTTACATTTTTTTCCTGAGTTTGTTTTGAACCCTGTTGGTATTTATTTTGGGATGTGGAGAACTGCTTGATGCTTTTGCTCCGTTCCTGAGCCAGTCTCCGGTGAAGCTGATGAAACATATCAACATTTTTTGCTCACCTTTTGGTTTGTTTCCTGTGCTAGGCTGAGCAGAAAGTTGAGAGTAGACTTAATCTGAAGCCTTCCTGGTGACAACCAGTGGAGTCCCTGATTTCTCATGCTAAACCTTTCCTGGGGATGTGGTGGCACCCTCAGCACTGTACAACTCAGTCCACAATGAATGGCAGCCAAGAAAAAGCAAGATCTCTGCAGAGCTGCAGCATGAAGCATTTCTTCCATGAGGCACATGCGGTTTTGTGGTTCAGAAAAATTTTCAGGACCTGGCTTTCTATTCCCTAGACTTTTAAATCGTAAAGATGAAAGTCATACTCAGAGCTGCTTGGAGAAAAGATGATGAAGCCTTAATTTTCGAGTGAAAAGTGCATTTTCAGTTAAAGTTTGTGGATTCGTCTTTAATGCCATGGTGTGCATCAGTACTTCCAAACTGGTGGCATGGCTTGCTTTGTAGAAACAATGCAGCGAGGCAGAAGTGAGCTGAAGCCAAAGCACTGCTGCTGTTGGCCTTGGTGGGGGGGACAGGATTTTCTTTAGGAAGGAACTGGGATTTTCTTTAGCAATGGAGGGAGATGAAGTCTTTGGTCATGTTGCTAGTGCAGCTCTCATTCCCATGTTGTTTTTCTCAAGGCTGCCTCTCCTTAGGAAAACTACCCCTGCGTGCCTCCTCTTTCAAAAAATGAGGGGGGATTTTTGAGCCAGATCAATGCCCTGAGCAGGTTTGCTGTAAAGCTGTGCTAGCAGAGCAGCAGTGATGGCTCAGGGGCAGATAAAGCAGGGGAAAGGGCAGGAGCCTGGCAGTGCTCATGTAGATGGAGGAAAGCCTGGTTGCCACACCTGCAGAGCAAAAGCTGCTGGTTGTTCTTTTTTATTTTTTTTTCAGGAAATTAATGGTTCTCTCATGCACGTGTGAAAGGAGTTCTGCAGACGTTCAGCAGAAGACAGCAGAAGTTCAAAGCTGACAATCAGACAAAATCTTAATTTTCTCAGTTCTGTGAATACTGATTCATAAACTCTTGTGACTGACGGTGCTGCTGTTTGTACACTTTTCACACATAACTTTCCATAGGTTTTGCACCCTTTAATCAAATGACAGTTCTTTCAAAGGGATAACATTTGCAAAGCTGAGTAAGGGACAGGTAAATTCACAGCAAAGCAACCACGAGTAAATGAAAGGCAGTGAATTCACTGTAAACAGATAGAACCAGGGCAATCCACTGCAGGGCAGATCTTGCCATAAGGGTGATAGGGTTCATTCTCCCTCACCTCCACTGCTAAGCCCCATTTCCCCTGGTCTCAGAGCTGCTCAAGCCTGGCACAGCAGGAAGCACGCACTGCTCACCAACCTGTGGGGATTTCCCTGGCTCACTGGTATTATCTGAAAGTTCAGGACTCAGGGTGAACCACTGTCTCCTTGTTTCCTTCTCTTTACTGGAGTGTCCTCTACTGTTTCACATCTCAGCCCATGCTCCAGATCCTGCATTTGCAGCTCAGCAATTCCAGGCAAGTTTCTCTGATCAGGATGCGATGTTGGCTGACCACACATTTTGATACCTGAGGTAAGAGCTTCCATTGTCAACAGATTTTCATGTCTAGAAGATTCTAAATGCTCCATTTCTGCTATTCCATTGCTTTAAATGGGATCTATGACCACATCTTGCGCCTGGTGCTGGCACACAGCCACTAGAAGGTTTTGGGAGGATCTTTACCTTAAGGGATGGTGCTGAGCCTCAAAGCAGGCCCTGTGCAGAGCCCACATTCAGCTAGATTGCAAAACCCATCCTCTGTCCAAGCCATCAGTGGTCAGCAAACATGGTCCAGAGTTTTGTGTGTCATGTAAGAATCAGCAAGCTTTGGAACTGAAGCTTCCCCACTCGGGTGGGCAATGAGAAAAGGATGACAACTGCACCAGAGGGAGGCATTTGGGGCACCCTCCCAGTGCCTCCCAGAGTTGCATTAGTCACAGTGGTCACAGCTATTAATGGACAGTGCCAAGGTGGTCATGTGTCACCAGCTTCTCATTTCCACCCACTAATTTGTGCTAAAAGGGAAGTAATTTAGTGTCAGACTTCTCTGAAATCTGAAGGTCTCAAGGCTGATCGGAATGCTGCTTCCACCCTCTGGTTAATGGGAATGGGAAGTAGAGGGGAGAAAAACTACATGAAGAATTTGCCTACATAAACTATCTACTTAAGTCCTCCGAAAGGGTCTCAAGGACAAGAAATGAAGCAAGAAGCACCCTGAGAAATACTTCTCTTTCCCTTGCATCTACAAGGAGAGAGTGCTGGCAGGCCTCATGCAATGATTCTGACAAGACCTCTTCATATGACACTTCAGCATCTACACACAAGCCAGAATGGCCTGAGGTGTAGAAATCATAGAATCAGAGAATCATTAAGGTTGGAAAGACCACTAAGAGTGTCTAGTCCAACCATCAACCCATGCTCATAATCACTCTAGACCATGTTCCTCAGTGCCACATGGACCCTTAACTTGAAAACCTCCGGAGACAGTGACTCCACCACCTTCCTGGGCAGCCTGTGTCAATGCCTCACCACTCCCTTTCAGAGAATAATTTTTTCCTAATATCCAACTTGACCCCTTCCCCCTAGTGCAACTTGAGGCTGTTACCTCTCATCCTGTCAAAGTTATCTGGGAGAAGAGGCTGACCACCACCTCAACACAACCTTCTTTCAGCTAGTTCCCTCAGCCTGCTATAGTGCACAGCCATGGAGTGAAGCATGGGGTTCTTGAGAAGTGCTTGGCAGAATTGGGACAGTTGTGGGAAGTGGTTACCATCTGTCGTGCTGGAACAGCAATCAGTGCTGCCCTGTGTTAAATGATATCAGAGAGCTGAGTTGGCTGGAAAATATATACATTTTTTCATTCAGTTGGATGACTTTTTAGCCAGATAGTTCTCCAGGCCAGCTCATGGTGCAGATGCACATTGGCTTGTGGTTACATGGCATGACTAGAGCACAAAAACAGACTGAAGGTACAGGGCAGACTCTTTTCAAATGAAAATGCTCAAATTACTACAGCCTGAATGAGCTCTAAAGCTCCTCCTTCCAACAGTTAACAAAAGCTGTGTTAGGCTGTCCACAGATTGTTAGGCTTTTTGCTGGGGTAGATCTGCTCTTCTTCCAAACATCTGTCCTTGCATGCCAGCTCCCCACTCCCCACCAAACATGTAAGATGAGCAAATGTGATAAGGAAGATGAGCAGGAGGATAGATACTGAAGATATGGATGAAACCCACTCCTGTAGCTTCCTACTGTCAAAACATGTCTGTGAGTGGCAGGGACCAAAGCCTGACCCATACTCAGCTAAGCAGGATGCAGGGGAGCAGATGTGAAATGAACATACACACAGAGAAGTTGATTTACAATTTAGGTTTGTTTTTTTCTTAATGATGAAAGAAACCTGAGCTGTTGAGGGTTGATGGCATTTGGCTGAATGACAGCCAGGCAGACTGAATGGGGCAGATGTCTGTAAGCATCATCAGAAGGATGCAACGTGCTCATCTCTGCGTGCTGTCCTAAGCGCACTGGAAGAAAACCGAGAAATCTTAATAAATTCTGTGAGAAATGACATCACTCTTCCCTGTGTCTGAGAGGCTGACTTCATCCCAAATAGCACATTTTATAGGAACCTCTTCAAGTCCTAAGCTGAAGGACATTTTTCAGCAAGCCACTTCCTTTGTGCATTTCCCAGTGCACAGCTGACGTGAACAGACACGGCACGTCACAGCCTGGAACGATTTCCAGCCTCAGCGTAGGTCAGAGACCATGCCATGTCTGTAGAGAAATCTGGCACATTTTGAGTTCAACCCAGTAAATCAGATCAGCTTCTTAAAATGCTTTGGTTTTGTGCGCTCCAACTAATGCTGTGTACTTCAGCTGAAGGAGATTCTTCCCTGAAAATAGTGACCATAACATGAGCATTTATTGAGAAATTGCATGCGTGAGTCATTGAACAAACAAAGATTAGTCCAACAGAAAAGCACAAGTACACAACAGGAAAGGCTAATTTCAAGGTCATTACCCAAAATGATTGTTGTCTGGATGGAATGAATTGTGATATTTAGGAATGTTCACTGGAAAGTGGAACATTCTTCTGTTCTGGGAAGAAAAATATTTATTTTGCTCATTAGTGCAATAGTCAGTGCTTGGGGTAGCTAGTTAACAGTGGCTCTTCCCACTTCTGAGGAACATTCTGTGGCCATATTTCTTAATACTACACACCTGTAAGGCCTTTTGGGGGGCTTTGCACCTTGCTTTGAATCTTGCCTTGAGGCTAAGACTCTGTAACTTCTCACTACTGGCTTATATCACATTTGGAGTGAAGTAGAGGTAGCACTGCTTATTTCTAAGAACTCATTAAAAAGATTAAAAAAAAAATAACTGTGCTGTGGGCAATGCCTACAGAGTAGTTCTTATTTAGGATCTTGCAGACTCTGCAAAGGAGTATCTGTAAATCCCAATTTTACTTGGATCCTCCAGGAATGAAACCATTCGGATCTGGCAGATAGATAACACAGATAAATTGCAAATTCTGCCTGTACAGACTCACCTGTGCTGTGTCTCCTGATAGCCTGGAAATATTCTTTGACCCCAAAATTCCTCAGTTGTCTACTTGCCTTCATGTCTTTAGGGCTTGATCTGCTAGAGTCAGTGGAAGTTTTGCTCCTGATTATAGTGTGGCATGCCTGGGCTCAGCCTGAGCACGGATAGAGCTGAAACGGCAACTTTTCCTTTGCCTCCTTATCTCCACCTTTGGACTGCAGTCTAGCTATACCAGTTTCACTCAACCTCACCTCCTGCTCTGCTGCATCCTGCAACCTTGCTCTCTTTGGGATCCCTTTCTTTACTTGAGTCCTAACTTCCCTGTTCTTCCTTCAGGTAAGAAAAGTTGTTCTGGGTTAGACTATCTAATCCGTCCATCTGTTCTGCCTCCAACACAAGCCATAAGCAGACACCTAGGAAAAATTTAGAACAGATCTATCATTTCTCCCTTAACATTACAGCAGCTTCTAGGTATTTCCAGCTCAGAGCCTTTCCTGAACCTGCTGTGATTTCTCTGTGTCATGGATCACTCCAAGCACCTGGGATAGCACATAAGCTCCTTGCAATCAATCCCACTCTTCATGGGAAAGGACTTCTTTGACTGGACTACTGCCTGCTGCACAACCAGCTTCTTCCTTTTGGTCGCTTTGGATTTGGCTCCTACCTGCAGTTAGTTTGTCCCTCATTCTTGTCCTGGAGATACAATGAACACTCAATCCCTATCCGCTCTGTGAATTAACAATTTCACAATTTCTATNAAGGCTGATTTCAAGGTCATTACCCAAAATGATTGTTGTCTGGATGGAATGAATTGTGATATTTAGGAATGTTCACTGGAAAGTGGAACATTCTTCTGTTCTGGGAAGAAAAATATTTATTTTGCTCATTAGTGCAATAGTCAGTGCTTGGGGTAGCTAGTTAACAGTGGCTCTTCCCACTTCTGAGGAACATTCTGTGGCCATATTTCTTAATACTACACACCTGTAAGGCCTTTTGGGGGGCTTTGCACCTTGCTTTGAATCTTGCCTTGAGGCTAAGACTCTGTAACTTCTCACTACTGGCTTATATCACATTTGGAGTGAAGTAGAGGTAGCACTGCTTATTTCTAAGAACTCATTAAAAAGATTAAAAAAAAAATAACTGTGCTGTGGGCAATGCCTACAGAGTAGTTCTTATTTAGGATCTTGCAGACTCTGCAAAGGAGTATCTGTAAATCCCAATTTTACTTGGATCCTCCAGGAATGAAACCATTCGGATCTGGCAGATAGATAACACAGATAAATTGCAAATTCTGCCTGTACAGACTCACCTGTGCTGTGTCTCCTGATAGCCTGGAAATATTCTTTGACCCCAAAATTCCTCAGTTGTCTACTTGCCTTCATGTCTTTAGGGCTTGATCTGCTAGAGTCAGTGGAAGTTTTGCTCCTGATTATAGTGTGGCATGCCTGGGCTCAGCCTGAGCACGGATAGAGCTGAAACGGCAACTTTTCCTTTGCCTCCTTATCTCCACCTTTGGACTGCAGTCTAGCTATACCAGTTTCACTCAACCTCACCTCCTGCTCTGCTGCATCCTGCAACCTTGCTCTCTTTGGGATCCCTTTCTTTACTTGAGTCCTAACTTCCCTGTTCTTCCTTCAGGTAAGAAAAGTTGTTCTGGGTTAGACTATCTAATCCGTCCATCTGTTCTGCCTCCAACACAAGCCATAAGCAGACACCTAGGAAAAATTTAGAACAGATCTATCATTTCTCCCTTAACATTACAGCAGCTTCTAGGTATTTCCAGCTCAGAGCCTTTCCTGAACCTGCTGTGATTTCTCTGTGTCATGGATCACTCCAAGCACCTGGGATAGCACATAAGCTCCTTGCAATCAATCCCACTCTTCATGGGAAAGGACTTCTTTGACTGGACTACTGCCTGCTGCACAACCAGCTTCTTCCTTTTGGTCGCTTTGGATTTGGCTCCTACCTGCAGTTAGTTTGTCCCTCATTCTTGTCCTGGAGATACAATGAACACTCAATCCCTATCCGCTCTGTGAATTAACAATTTCACAATTTCTATTTGCAGCATCCTCATCTCATCTCTTTTTCATCTTGAGAAGCCCCACACTCCTGCAGTTTTCCTTGCACAGCAGTGGGACCACGCGTATTAGTCTTCTCTGAACATTTTCCACTACCTTGCTAACCTCTGCGAGAGGCCAGACCTGCACAGAGTATTGAAGGTGCAGCTGAACAATGGATTTATACAGTGGCACAGTATTGTCCACTATTTGGTTGGCTATTCCTCGGCTGGATTTCCATAGCACTTTTTTGCTCTTTGACAGTTATGGAGTACTGACTTGATATTTTCAAGAAATGTCTACAGTAAGTCAGCTGTGGCCTTCCTCCTGAGTAGCAATTGTGAGCAGAGAGTCTGTGCTTCACACATGAAGCTGGAGCTGCTTCTCCCTAAATGCTCTCATTGCTTTACATCCAACTAGACTGAGTTTCATTTGATGTTATATGGATTGCTCGCACTAAGATCCTTCCTGAGTTCTCTGTTGCAGGCCATCATTTTTGCTACCAGTTCCCTGTCTTGTCCTTACATTTTGTCACCTTCCTCCTAACCTTTTGAAGTTCTCTGCTTTGGCTTTCCTCTACTGACATTCTGCCCTTTCTTTGCTTTCCTCTCTGTGAAGGCTCATAGTATCTTTCATATTGGTTCACTTGGATCTGTGATCCATCATGTTTTCCATCTACAGCCTACACGTTGAGAAAAGCCATACTCTTTCTTTGTATTTGTGGTCTCTACCAGCATTCTGCTTAGCCCAGTGGCAGTGACCATGTCCTGGACCCTGCAGAAGTGCCCTGTGTGAAGCCTGCAGGGAGAAGGGACAGGACAGGACAAGGCTGCTCCTGATGGACAACTGAAGTAACAGGAATTTTCAGAATCACTCATGATGTCGTTTTAGTCTTTTTTTTTTTTTTTTAAAGCTTTAGTAAATAAAGTTGTGGTCTTTGTTATTTGGAAGAGAAGGGTTTATTATCCTTTTTTGATCCTAGAAGTTAGCCAACATTTGGATTGTTCCAGTTAATTCTTTAGCACCAGGGTTATTTTAAAAATTAGCTGTTTATTTACAAAAGACAGGCACTGCTGCTTTGATTAAGACAAGGAGACCTTTGGTGGCAGCTCTGAGCTCTTTATCTGCCAACAGCTCTAGCAGTTTGCATTACTAGGCAATACCTGGCAAGGCACTTTGCTGGCGTTGCTCAGCTCCCTCAGAAGACTTGCATCATGTGCCTGCATTTTGGATGGTGGCTCTTACTGTTCCAGACAGTTGATTCCATAGAGAATGTTAATTGTTTCCTTTTGCTTAATGGGATTTAAGAGCTACAATCCTTTCAGCTTCCAACAATCTGTAACACAATCTTTGACAGAAGGAACTTCAGAAGGAATGAGTGGCCTAGATGTAATCATTTCTCGAAGAAGGAGCATAGTTGGAAAACTTTTCTTAACTGTTTTCTTTCACATATAAAGCACAGTTCTGTCATGTAGTGCCCTCATCTCATGTTCACCTCAATTCTGTGGAGTTCTGGCAAGGTCAAGCCTTTCAGTAGCAAAAACAGAATCCAGGGTCTACCAGTGGAAGCAATTTTTACTGGGCTTAGGACTTTTAGAGAGTAACCTGCTGCTTAGTCTTCCACGTTGAGAGATAGAGAGTAGTACATTGTATCTTGTCTTGTTTTCAGGAATTTCCAAGGGGGCTGTCACTAAGGAGAATGGTAGGGAGACAAAGAGTTAATTTAGAAACTAGAGTTGGCCTCAATGACATACAGAAATTGCCACATCCTTTCTGCATGACATAGACAACTGTCAGTACATCTGTGCAATTCCAAAAACGCATGTGGCAACCACTGAGTGCAGATCCTGACTGCAGAGCTTTGCTTCTCCTCCTTATAGAAACATCTCATGCTCTTTTCTAGTGATCTTTCTCCTGATGATGATGTAGCTTTTCCTCCCTCCCTCCCTTCAGACTGTTCCACAGTACATACTTGAACACATCTCTGAGACCCCAGGTAACACAGTAGCTGACACAGACCTCCAGTAGCCTGGCCTAAGCCCAATTGTTTATTATGTTGCCCAAGTCTGCTGTTCATAACATGTCAAATGCAGCCAGGCCTTACCGGCCATCTAAGCACTACCATTGGTATTCTCTGCTTGTAATTCCCTTAGCTATCTGTGGTGTAACAATTCATTGCATGGGTGCTATTCTACACAACAAAGAAAAGACCTGAATCGAGGACAGCATTGCTCAGAGGCCTTGCTAACTGCTACCTTCTGCTGCCCCTTCTCCATTGCAGAGGACTCAAATGCTCCTTGTCAAGGGACAACGATGCTTTTTCCATCATGGCTGTTCCTTGTCATGCTCTACTTGATGGCAGGACAGATTTCCAGTTGAATCTGTATGTAAAGAGTAAAACCAAAGAAGCCTTCCAGCTATGTGAGTAATGTTACAGCATGTTACCCCTATGGGTTTGCACCCTCTGGTGCATGTCAGCCCAAGTGTGAAACACTTGTGGGCAGCACAGTGGGCTGATGGAGGCGCCCAAGTGCCTTCCATGACTGTAACTTTGTTTAATACTCCTTCTCAGGTTTCTTTCTGCCTACAGCAGCTCAGAAATCTATGGACTGTCCAGCAAGAACTCAACCAAGCCTACCTAATGCAGAGCTGATATGAAAACCCTAAGGTTTTTCCACCCATTCCTCCAGCAATGAGATCTGGTCTGTCTTCTACATGCATCTTGCTTATACATTCATGGTTAACACTCTGAGACAGGATCTAATGTCAGAGCAGGTCTCCTGGGTAGCTGGAGGTGAGCATACAACATTGCTGAATCTCCAAAAGCTTCTGAGTTTGTCTCAGCAGCCCTGTCACTTGCCCAGGGAAGTGGAAATAGAATGCTGCCTACAGAAAACGCCCTGTCAATGCCAATGAGACACCCTGATCTAGGAACAAATGACTCTTTATCCAGGCACATGTGAGATGGCTCTGTAACAGAAAGAAGGACAAGGGCTGCTGTTGCAATGACTTCTACTGGTATCCATCAGCAGCTAACACAGAGTCAGAGCTTCTGTAATAATCTGAGGCTTTCAAGTATTTCCTAATTAGGCAAAAATCCTTTCTTTGGATGAAATTTGGAACACAAAATAGGAATTCATGAGAAATACCATTGTGCTTCACTTTTGTCACCCGGAGAAGTATGGTGATTTTCTGTTCTTATTTTGGGGATTCTTTCTGGCTACTGCAACAACAATTCAAATCATAATGACATTTTCTTATGTTTTACCACCTCTGAGCGCATTTTTATGGAGCTAGAGAGCTTGTTAATCTATGTGTCATACAAAAAAGAGATCAATCATTATATGTAGTCTAGTTTCTGTTTGCATTTCCTGCTGACTTATCTCCTCTTGAGCCTGGGCTTGCAACAGCTACTTGGTTGACAAACTGGAATGAAAGCAGTGTGTTGCATATGTCTTCCTGAATAACAGTGGATTTAATTCTCTGTTGCCTCTTAGTTGGGTGGAACAAGCACAATGACATAATGACACTGTATCATGCCACCTCACTGTACATCATGAAGCAGCTCTATGAGATTCAAAGCAGTGGAAAGGAGTGCCTGGTAGTAACAAACAGGCCCAGTCCTTTGGCTATTTTTGGTCTAAGATTCACTCAGGTCTCAGAGCTCAGTGGTATAATCTTTTCCTAAAAGCTTCACAATAATGAAGAGAACCTATACTAAAGATGTAGAAAAGCATTTTGAAGCTGACTTGGATTGATGCAGGTCAATGAGTTATGAAGGAACTATTCTTTTTATTGGATAATGCAATCCTTGCTGAAAATATGATAATTTTTAACAGCACTGTTTGCTGTATGTCTAGTTCAAACTCTGTTTTGTTAGAAACCAGTTATCTCACCTCTCAGATGCAGTTAGTAGAAACTTCCTGTAGCAAATGTTATTCAAACAATAAATCAGTAATGCTCTATATAATTATTATTCATTCTGCTGCTAGTTAATCTTATTTCCCTTGATCCAATAATAAACCATAAGTTGTATAATTCTGAGAAAATCTTTTTGATAGGAAAAAAAAATCATAGCATTTGTGAGTGGGGAAGTAGCTTTGGGTTGGTGGATTCAGACTCCATTAATGATCATCTCTCAGTGCACAGTTGCCTACTGTTGTCCATACAGCAGTTTCTGCAGAGGAACCTAGCTTTGTGTTTGCAATGCTATAAAGCCATTTACACTATCTATGGTCAATCTAATAGATGTATACATGTCTCTATTTTCCTTAGGCTATATTCTAGCCAGCCCTCTGAAGTAGCTGAGCAGCTGCTCAACCTGGAGGCCCGCAGCTGGCAGTGAGAGGCAGGCAGAGGGGTGACATAGAAGGGCATTTGGTGAGAAGAGGCAAATGCTATAAATTAACACCTTTGCTGACACCTTTCTGCCTTAACAATTTTCTAGGCAGGAATGTGATTGATCCTGCTGCCCGGCACCGCTCCCTCCCATAGTGGAAATTTGTGCACACCGTGGTGGAGGAGTAGAGATGAGTGAAGTGAAAAGACGTGGCCGTGGCATTCCTGGCAGCACTAGGACTGCCTGGTTCTGCACTCTGCTGCCAGCAAGGGCACAACTAAGACTTGTTAAAATGAGCTGTGATTTAAAAACACATTGTAAAAAGCCTTAGTTTACTGTGTTTCAACTGGATTCAGCTCCTCCTTTGCCTCCTATTAGCAGGAACCTCACAGCTGATGGCGGATGCAGCCCCTTCCATGCAATGCCCTGCCAGGCTGTGTCACACAGGCACAACAGAGAGTGTGGGCATGCTCCTGCATCTACCAATGCATCCTCCCCTGCACCTCTGTGGGAAACACCACACTGTTATATATTATGGGGGATTCTGAGTGGCCAATTGCTAAACCACCCAGGACCTCAGTGATCTGGGAGAGGACTATAAAAGCAATTGCTCTTCAGCTTTTTTTCTCATTCCTCTTTCATGGATGTGCATGCATAATCATACTCAAGGCTCTAGCATCTTGTGTTGTTATAATCAAGATGCCCCTGAAAGAGAAATAGTGGCTATTTGTCATTGGGTGAATATTTGTGAGTAAGGGAAATTTGTTCAATGAAGATTAATTTAGCATAATTTTCCTGCTTTGCCAGTCAGGGGCTTGGCCCAGGACTATATACCTTGACACTGATAATCTGAGGTCACGGCTTGCCGCTGGCAGGAGGTTTACCCTCCAGTACTACTTTCCTGTCTCTTTCATGTGCACACAATTCAAGATGAAATGTTCCCATTCTGTTTGTGGCTTGGTTTACACTTCGGTTAAACAAGAAAAATAAATGTACTGTGCAGAGGTGCTTGCTTGTTTGCCACCAGAAGTGACCTTACACACATAGAAAGCACTTTAGACAGAAAGAGGAAAAAAGGCAAAACAAGCTGGAGCCATAGCAACCCAGAGGCAAAAGCTACCGAGAAGGTGAAATGTCATCCAAACACAGCAGCAACAAAAGCCACTGTCTGTGGCATCCTTCCAGGAAATCAGGTGCTGCCACTGCTACCAACAAGTTGTTGGGTTTTAAACATGCCTCTTGAAACGTGGCTGTGAGCACAACCCTACTGCCACGCCAGGCTGTCTCCTCACAGCTCCACCCCTTCTCTGCTTCACCTGTGCTTAAACTTCTATCTTCCCACCTTCTGCTGGTGCTCCTTCACATTAACTTCCCCCTTCTGGGTGGTTTGGGAACAGGCCGGTGAACAGGCACTCCTTACAGGTTTCTGTGTTCCCAGAGGCTCTCCAGGCTTCTAACAGCATCCTCATTATCCAAATTTCTCCCAAGCTTTTCTCTATTGAAATGAGAAATTCCTTCAGCAAAAGAGATCCATGCTCAAACCATGAGGATTTGACCCTTGTAGATAGGAAGAACTGCAGTGATAGGAATTATTTTCTCAGTAACTGTATTAAAATGAAGTTTGGCTACTTCATTTCATGCTGCACATGCAATTCCTTCAAATACCTGTTGGCCTTTTAAGATTCTGCATACTTCTTGGAGGCCAACAAGCATGCACTGGGAGCTGTCAATCCTCCTCATGCCCAGCACAGCAAAGTCTCCCTGTTCACATCAGGCTGACACTGCCTATCATTTCTGCAAATACAAACCTCCCTGCCTCTCTCCCCATCCATGCTCATCATTGCAGAGGGTATATACAGCACAGCACAAAATCCATCCTTATACAGGACAGCATTTCAGGAGACAAATGCTGCAGACTCATTTCTGCAAAGTAGATAAAGGAAATGTATCACCAACATATATAAGATAATACATATATAAGGAAGTTTAAAGTTGATGAGAAACCTTTTTTCCTCGCACTGTTGCAATTTATTTTCCAGTGATACACAGCCCTAAGGACCTCTCTGGGCTTCTCCAGCAGCTGCACTCCTGGGGCTGCTCAGGCTGCTTTTTCCACCTTTCTTGCCATGCAGTTTTACAGTGCTTCTCTCCTCTCACCTCTCAAGCGTGCAACCCTTCTCCTGACCCAATACCTGGCAAGCCCCTGGCACACTGCTGTTTGGGAACAGGAGAAGCACTTGTGTTTTGCAGCAGGCTTGTTCTGTCTGAGATCCTGGAATTATTTACAGTAATTATGTTAACTTTCAGTCACCACTTTTAGGTTTATTTGGCCTTGTCAATAATTGTATTAGCAGTGGGATGGCAGTGATACCAGACAGCGTCAGCAGATTCCCATACTCTTCAATAAGGACACTCCCACTGGAAAGAGCAGCACTATGGCAGCGGATTTTTTTTCATTGGCTTTTTTAAGAAAGGACAAAGAGAATCCGACTCTGCTGTGGCAGAGCCAAAGCCACTGTGGCAGCAGAGCCCTGGCTGTGCTCATGGTGACACAGGAGCCAGCCTGGTCCTGGACAGCAGCTCCAGCTGCACTCACTGCCACCCATCAGCTGCCAGTCTTACAGCCACAAAAAATAACGGAACATTTAACGTGGCGGAGGATTGCAATGAGACATATTTGTGAACTGTTCCCACCTTGGAACTCACTTCACAGAAGCTTGCTTTTGCCCTGCTGGCAGAAGCCGGGGCTACAAAGCAACCAGAAGGCTGTCTGTCTGCTATTTTGTTTTCTGTGTTTGGGTTGGTTTCCTGCCTGCCCCCTTTATTAATGCACAGAAGACTTAACCAATTTGCCCAGTGTGGCTTACAGCTTAGTAATTTCTGCTGAATGCTCTGACAGTCATTGCAACTATGACAAAATATTTACCAAGTTTTACAAGAAAATGATCCTGCCCTCTAGCTGCAGATTACACACATGGCTGTTTATTGCCTTTTCTTCAGGAGAAAGGGATTCACACCTGTTTTACTTCCTCTTGCGTTTCCTTGGCTTCCTCCCTGAGCTTGGGGCTTGTTGGGCACTGCTGTGGGACTGAGATGGCTGCCCAGAAGACCCTGACTTGGCTGCCCAGAAGGCCCTGACTTGGCTGCCCAGGAGCCTGGTCTCTGACCCAGTGCTACCACAGGGTTTTGCTGCAATAATACTGGTTCTCCAAATTGTAGGGACAGATGTTCATGGCATCCATTTGTCTTCATTGCCCCCATCAGTGGTGACAAACCAGTTCCTGAAAGGCAGGGTCATTTCTCGCAGTTAATGGCTTTGTCACTAATTGTGGCGTTTTTGTGTAGTCTTGAGATATAATGCTGGTGGTATGTACACCAAAGGTCAGCACCTGAATTTAAACCAGGCATAGGATCAGAACCACAGGAAACACAAGTTCAAGTGCCATTTAGTATATATATACAATATTCTGTGGCTAAAACAATCTTGAAAAATGCTGAAGAAAACAGCAGCCCACCAGTTTGCAAGGGGACTGGCACTCTAAAATCATAATGCCTCTGAAACACTGAAGAGGTTTGGTGTTTTGGAGTTCTACATGGTGAGGAGGCAAACTGATGCAGATGCGTACTTTATATGCTGGCACAGAGACACATGATACCATACAAACCACTGGATAAGCAGACGGGGTTCTGGGTTAAGAAGTCAATGGCTTTAGGGATGTATTACATCAAGAAGTAAAAAAAACTCTCCAAACTGACTCAAATGGAAAACCGTTTCAGAAATACTGAAATTTCAGAAACTTCACTGGCACTTTAAGAATGGATTATCCTGTTACCAATCATTTGCAATGAAAGGCGAGAAGTTCATGTCAGGGGAAAGTGGCATCTTCTTTACTGCTGCCATTGCCTAGTGCAAGTGCTGGAGATAATATGGATGAGGTCTGAATCCCCTCTTTGCCCCAGCTGAATTGGAAACCTATTGTCCAAATGTGAGGATGACCAAGCCCTTCCATTAGTAATAGCAAACACATGCCCCGTGACTGTGACAAGACGTCTTGTCTGGAGCTGGGCTCCTCTCTAGTGACCGTGGAGCTGGCTGTCTTCCAAGCGGTTTTTGCCAAACTCTTCTGCAGACACTGTCTCATTTAGGGCCTGGCGGAGTTGCAGAGGTATTTATTAGCATGACAATTAGGCTGCCACCCTCAGAAGAAAAAAGAATCAAATTGTTTTGGAAACAAAACAAAGTTCCTAGCCAAAAATTGTTTTTCTTCCAACTACAAGGCATTATAACCTGAATGTGGGGCACTCCAAGCTGAACAATAAAATCCTCCCTGGCCCTTGTAAGAAGTTAGTAAGAAGGAAAGAGGAAAAACACTTTAAGCATTTCTCATACATTTTTTTCTTGGAAATCTTGGATTGTAATCAACCTGTGAATTTTGTAGCAAGTGCCTGCCATTGCTGAATGCTTTAACGTAAAAAGTCCAGTGAACTCTTCACCAGGCATTTAGTTACAGCGATGGGAGGGAGGGGTGTGGTGGGCAGCTGTAGGGCTCAGGCTGTGAGACAGCTTTGAGTGTGGTGTGCAAGCAGGGGAGAACCAAAAGCAAAGCCCAAAGTGGAGGGAATTTCTTGTGAGAGACTCTGAGAGTGCAAGTGAGAGGTGATACTTGGTATGAGCCATTTTGGGGGCAATTTGCAGCAGTGTTGGCACACGTTGTGATGTATGACTGCACTCAGCCACCTGCATGTCAGTAGGTTCATGCACCGTGCCTGACAGTGCTGTGCTTCAACTTGCTTCTTCATCAGCAATGCTGAGAAATATCTAACAACTGGCAGAAGCAGAGAGTCTAAAATCGTCTTCAGTAAAGTATTTCCCGCTTCAGGAGCCACTAGGTGGCATATGAGGTGTAGCAGAAATGAAGCACAGTAGCTACAGGCAGAACAAGCTCCCCAGCGGTTGGGCATGGCTGGAGGGACCATCACCTGTCCTGAGCAAAATTGCACAAAAGTCACCTTGTCGCAGTAATTCAGTATTCTAAAATGTCACAGAAGTGTGGGTGTCGTGTTGCTCGGGTTGTTTTTTTTTTTTTTTTTCTCTCTCTAAAGAAAAGAAGATACTAGCTATTTGTAGGACACCATATATATATTAATAGGCAAGATCTAGTCCATAATTCTCCACAGGGACCTCCTAGCGCATCTCTGCCCACCTCAGTCTGCAGACCAGGGGACTTAGCCACCACGGCCCAGGCAAGCCAAGCAACAGCTATTGAAGCAGTTACCAGTTACCTCCTGCTTTGTTCTCCCTTAGAATTCATACAGAATCTCATTTTACATGAACATTCACCAGCTAGAAGTTTATATCTGGCCCAATATATCTCATAAAGGTCATTGAACAGTCACTACTGTCTTATCTGGCTATTGCAGGGAACAATTTTGAAGCAGTTTTCCAGCTCTGTCACCACTATATTGTATTGAATCATTTGGCCATTGTCTTGGATTATTGTTGTACATACTTCAGTTGAATAAACTCCAACATCCAGGGCAAACCCATCTGCCTACTCAGGGCTAGCTATTTCTGGCACAGGGTCACAAATACAACTTTGTTCCAAAAGCTGAAAACATGTTATACACTGTACTTTTCCTCAAGTGGAATTTGCAAGTAATGCCACAGAAGGCTCCTAAACTCCCCCACTGCAATGTTGGCATACACAGCTTAGAAATAACCTTCTGAATCCAGGCCCTCTGAATCACAGGGTGACGGCACAGCATGGTATTTTCTCCCAGCTATTCAGCTTGCAGGCATATTGTCATTTGGAACCATTTTATTGGTTAATCAACTGATTGAATAGCTTGTGGAACTGTGTGAAATGTAAGGGGTGCCTCCATGAAAATGAGCAGAAATAACCCTCAATATATATGGAAAGATACCTGGAACCTACTAAAGAGTCCTGCCTCTGAAAAGGAAGAGCAAGGGGTATTCTGTAGGGCAAAGATGGCAATTAGGTACATTACTTCTCACTGGACATCATTTGTATAACTGCCCCATGCCATGGGAAAGCTGTGTTATGGATAAGTGGAACGTGAGGGCAGGGACAAGTTCCCACACTATTGCTTACAGTGGTAACCCAGGCCCTAATTGGATTATAAATTATGGGGCCTGGTATTAGCCCTGTAGGTTGCCTCCTGCCTTCTCTGCCCTGGCCCATCTGTGGGTAGTGTTGGCTGGATTGTCTTACACAGTCATCAAGGACCATCATGACTTTTGTGCTTTCTGACGCTTGAAGTCTTGAGAGGAATTGTAAATAAAACAACAATTTAGAATTTTTAGGAACGATTTGCTGGATTGATCATACATGTTCTTTCAGTAGAAACACCCCCTAAGGGCTTTTCAAAGCAAACCGAAGTTGTTACTGCTGTAACTTCAGCATTAGGTGACATCCTTTTGGTGGCTCTCTTTGTGGTATGTAGACCTATGAGAGTGGCTTTGGACTCTTCAGTTCAGAAGAATCTGCAGAACTGATCAAAAAATGAAGGGAATCTAGCCACTGAAAAGAAGAAAAAGAAGAAGAAACAACAACAAAAAAAAAAACAACCCAAAGCCCAACTAGACAAGCTTTTTAGTAATTTCTGGAGAACTTTTTCCTTTTGTATAAGGACTCAGGCTGTAACAGTTGGAGCAGGGAGAGCTCTATATGTTTTTACTAGGCTGAAGCTCTGTTGTGTGGGAGGACTGACAGACGTATACTGGGTTATTTACCTTAGCGGTAAGTAAACATGCAAGATGTTGAAAGAACATTGAATTTAATGGGAAGAGAGAAGGTACTAAAGGAGCCCAACCTGCCAGTCTCTATTGCTGTCTCCTGCATCTACCTACTTCTGGCACTGTGCCCTCTTACTTGCTCTTGCAGGGTGCTTCAGCTTATTTCCAGCTCTGTGAACAAACAGCTTTCCCAACTGAGGTCCCAAGTGATGAGCATGCCCTTGGCATTTAAGTTCATGTAAATTAAAGGACAGCTCACTCACCAACTGCTGTCCCAGACCATGCAGTAAGAAGTAGGTTAACTCTGTATTGCCTAAAGTAAAAAAGGATTTACTCTTAAATGCATCTACTTTTGATATGACAATGCGGTGTGCTGTATCCACACAGGCTGAAAGACCTTCTTGTTGCAGAGACAGGTCTTGGTGCAGAAACCCCACAAGGAACATCCAGATAGAGATGGGTTTGCTATCCCACAGATGTATTAAGAAATCAGAAATATCCAGTGTTACACTTGAAGATGAACCCAGTCTCCTGGAGCTTTGCTGTTTAATAGAAAGGTCACAGAGATATTTCTCATCTCCCTAATAATCTAGAGGGCATTAAAAAGGCATTTATGGCCAGTGACACATAAAGCATCAGTCTTTGCCATGGCATGGTTTCAGCCCAGAGCTCTGCACTTGGCAGGATGAGACAGTGTGTGCCGAGGGTCCAACTGCTTTTCCCCAGGGAGAGCAGTTCTACCTTGTTCTAGTTAAAGTTTCTTGCAGAAAGCTCAGCCCTTGTTTTCCCACAGCCTGGCTGCCCTCTTTCCTGAAGCTGTCTGCTCTCCCAGAACTGGGTATGGTTTCTCTTGGAGCAGACTCCATGGCCACATTTATGAAGTGGCCCTAGGTTGGCTGCCTGGGCTGGTGCCTTCAAGTTTTTGACATTTGTCCTCTAATGATAAGCTGAATCAGTTCCCAGTAGTGTCACTTTCAGCTGGTTTTTGACAGCAAAACAGGCTGGGTATTAGTAGTTGAAGCTGAAAAAATTAAGTGGACTAGGGAAAGAACCTTGAAACCCCTTTCCTCCCTTTTCTCTTTATCTGTGGTATCTACATCACAACAGTGATCAGAAGACACGTTCCTACAGTGAACTGACCCAAATCTCAGGTCTGATCTATGGCTATGTCATATTTGACCTGCTCTGCAGGATCTGGGTTACACAAGCTGCACTTCCAGAACCACAGCAGATATGAGCAATGGGCTTTTCACATTGATTCTCCCCAGAATTTTAGCTGAGCTCACTGCTGTTCCACCCAGGCTCCTTGAAAATAGACAATTTGGCCTCGCTGCTAAGAAAAGCTTATTTGCTCTCTAAAAGCTGCTAGCCTGACCCAAACTCAGTGATATAAAGTACAGATAGGGAGGATCCCTGATATTTGGGCTCAGGCCATGCTAGCAATGAGCCAGCAGCACTCCTCTATCAGCAGAGCTGGTTTTTCTACAACAGCCTACTGTGTTGACTTGAGTGAATTGTATTGCCCTACAGTCTTAACCAGAGTAGTTAATCTAGTAAAACTTGGCAAAGTAGATGCTGATCCAGGTTATGTACTTTGATATTGAAGTAGAAATGTTTGTTAAGACTGTGGAGAAAGAATGTGGTTCCTTAGGCAGTGATAAGTCTGGGTGGCATTGCAGGGACAAACCTTATGATTGCATATGTTCAATTTTCAGCTGTAAGTTTTTAATGCATGTTCCAAGCTGAATTGTCAGCTTCTGTTTTCCAGGCACTGTGTAGAGCCATTTAAGCAGTCAGAATAACATCACAATTTAAAAAAAAAAAAAAAAGGATTTTGACGCATTCAAACTTTGCATATTGAATACTGAAATGTTTTGAATGTGAATGTTTTGAACGTGGAAGTATTTTTATTAGACAATGAAATACAAATGTTCTCTCCTGGAGGTGCCAAAGTACAACTTTCAGCCTTGCCCTAAAGAGTGTTTACATCTTTTCTTATGAAATGCTGGTGGAATCATCCTGTTTCATGGGGATTCTGAGTTTCAGCACAACCGTTTTCCCACACACAGCTGTCTGCTAGAAGATATTCAGCTCTTTCTAGCCAAATTACTGGCTAACACAGGCTCAGTACATCTACCTGCAGTATAGTTGTGATGAAAGAAATTCCACTAACTGCAGCATTTTAATAAAAGCTGCACCATTGCATATGTGCTTGAAATCTGCCTAGAGACATCATACCTCCAGTGTGACATATTCCAAAAGAGCATTATCATTACAATAAAGCCTCCCTTCTCTTTCATCTGTGACCTACTTTACAGTAATTTCTATCAAAAAGCATAAATGCCTACTGAATAAAACTCTATACGTTTTATCCTTTACCCCAGGATCTTAAAATCTTTTATTAACCTTCATAAATCCACCTCTCAGCAGCACCCTAGGTGATGCACATGGCACGTTTTGGGAAATTGAGGAATTGGAGGAAAAGACTGATGTGCTGAGCTGCCATACGAGCCCGCAGAGAGCCCATGTGGCTGCCAAAGCCATCTGAGTTCCCAGAAGCTCAGCCCTACTACCTCAGTGTCTTCTCCTGAACTTAAAGTAACGGGGAGCAGAGAGAGCTCTTCTGGCACAAAGGCTGAGGAAATCCTCAGGATATTTTGCACTTCTTCAGTTCCTCTATGATCTGCTAGCACATGTGTTGCAATGTTTTATTATAAAAATCAGGGGGTTCAGATTGAACTGAGCCAGGAAATGAAGCAGTGGAGAGGAAAAGAAGGGGTGTAGTTCCAGACCCTATGCTTGTCCCTGAGATCCTCTGCCAGTACGTGGTGCTTGCCCTGCCCTGTATTTTTAGTCTTCTTTATCATGAGACTGAGGAGCTGGACAGATACCAGGCAAACTAATTGACTGACAGACTATGCAGAGACAGAAAGTGGGAATAACCATTATGTCCTGACTGCTGCTCCAAATAAACAAGGAGAAATAGGTAAGAAGTCTTCTGAGTTATTGTTCTCAGCCACGTATGCAAGAAGTCAGAGAAGACAAAACGTTTTCCACTTGGGAATGTTAGTTTTTTAGGGGACCTTATTCCCCTCCTATTGTAATCAGCACCATGTCCTCACTACAGCTTCAGGAATAGACTTCATTAAGCCACAGAACAAAAATGCCTTTTTGAATGCCTTTATACCATTCTTATCACAGAACTTACATTTGATGACAAAAATAGGTAATGAGTTTTCATGCAGTTTCCGTATTTTGTTTTGTTTTATTGTATTTTATTGTATATTATTTTATCATGCATTCTGTCAGTTGCAGCTGATAGCAGTAGCAACAGTCCTACAATGTAATTAGCACTTTTGCTCTTCTGGCTTTGGCTTCAGCTCTGTGAAGGCAGGACTTTAATGGTCTGCAAACCAAGGGCACTTTGTGAGTACCTTCCTGGCTTCTAGAAAGTGATCAGTAGTGACAGCTAAACATCCCATCTATTATTTATCTGCTTTGTCATAGTTCTGATTTTTTTCCCTTATATCATGCAGGAAATGGAGTGGAGAAATTAAACATATCTTCATGGGAAATCGCTTAACATTGCAGGGATTGAAATAAAAAAAAGGACAGACAGCAGCCAGGGACAAGGAACGTGGACACTAGAAGGAAGAGGCAGGTTGCCAGATGCTGGGGTTCCTATATTGACAGCTCCTCACGATATACTAGATAATCACTAGAGGTCCCTTCCATCCCCTACAATTCTGTGATATCTTTCATTTTTAAAAAGTGGAGCATTCATCCATGCTGAAACGGCAGATCCACTGCCCGTGTCTGCAGAGGGCGCTGAGCAAGCATTACACTGTTTTGTGGAGGTCTGCATAAGAAAGGCACTCGAACTCAGTAAAGTATCATTTAAATGCTGTGTGTCAGAGCTAATGCTATGTAAAGAAAGAAAGAATAGCATACATAACTTTACACCTCTTTTGATGCCTGGATGCTAGAGTAGTTAGTCCTGTGGACAAGGGATGCACACAGCACAGCACGGTGTGGGGATCACACATGCGATGGCTGCTTCGTGAGTGGGCACAGGCAGAGGAGTTCAGCTCAGATCAAGCACCTGGCCCCGCTGAGGTTTCCTCACCCCTGGTCCCTTACAAAAGCTGGTTGTGGACATGCCAAGCCCAGCAGCACCATGCACGTGGCAGGTGTTTGCAGAGGGATGTCGGTACTGCAGTCCCACCCTGCCCCAGGATATTATGTGCCAATTATTGGCATCTGTGCACCAGGCTGCTCCTGGTAGTAATTATGGCTTAGATGTATTGTCTAATCTATTGCTTCTTGCTGTGAGATCACTGTCCTTGTAGCAGCACATCTTTCAACAAACCTTCCTAGGGAGGCTTAAAATCCCTCTAAAAAAACCCTGAGCAAGCAAAAACTTGTCCTTAGTTCAGTGTTGCCCAGCTCTTGCATGACACTAAGCAGATGTTCTTCAGCTGATGTAGATTTAAACTTAATTGACCCAAGTGAGGGCAAACCTCCCTGCCATGAATGTGTTTGTCTTTCTGCACTGGCTGACTGACACAGGTTTGCATTCTATAGCTATTGTTGAAAAATAAGGCTTGGAACCCCACTCACCCACCCTGCTGTAATTGCTCAGGCTTTGCCAAGGGAGCAGAAAATGCCACTGAACCAGAAGAGCAGCCCTTATGTTCCTTGGGACTTGGGCTGTACCATTGCAAGAGGCACAAGACTGAGCTATGCTGCCAATGGCAAATATTTAAGCAATGCCAAGAGGTCTGTGGTGCTGGTGAAGCAAGGCTGGGCCGAGAGCTGCCCACCTTCATCCTCACCAACCCTGTGCCCCACTGGCCCAGCTGCAGGTTACCCAAGGAGCTTACCCCATGGCAGCAAACATGTGAGTTACTTCATCTGTGGGGTGCGTGGAGCTGGTGGGAGTGGAGGCTTTGGACTCCAGTCCCATGGGGTTCATGGTGGCTGGCTGGACAGCCCCATAGCCCTGCTCCAGGTCACTGCATTTGATGGACTGATGCTTGGAAAGCAGTGGTCCCTCAGCTCACAGCGATGTGCAGTGCCTCTACCACAAGGAAAACTGGTTTGGCACTCCTTGTCTAGTGCTGTACCTTCTCGTTGGCCAGGATAAGTGTATTTTTCTCTGTCTGAAAGTAATATTTTTAAACAGCTACCTTAACCTCCACAGAGGGCTATTACAAGGTATTTGGATACATCTGGAGTGTACTATGCAGCTGTTCAGGCTTCAAAAATCAGATTACCCTTTCCTTTTAAAACCTAGAGGAATGTGATCTTGAGCTGTGAGTCACCTTACTGTGACGTACTTGTTTGGACTGTTTCTGCTTAGAGAGGAAGCTGTGAGCATCAAACAGCAAAGCAGGGCACCGAGGGATGAAGGAAAGCCTCCAGGCATGTTGTCCCAGGGGAAGCTCAAGAGGAAGCGGGTGAGGGACTGTGTCCCTGTGCCAGTGGGATGTGGGATATGGGATGTGGGATGTGGGATGCTGCATGCTGGAGGCAGGGTGCAAGATGCAGGATGTGGGCACAGGTGTACAGACTCACCCTGAAGCTAAGGATGCTCCTGCCCAGTGGCACATGGTGCAGTGTGAAAGGAATTGTGAAAGCTTTCTGAAAACGGTGCTGATCTGAACGAGAGGAAGGTATTCTCCCTCACTGCTGTTAGACAGACCCCTGGGCTGCAGTGCTCAGGGCCTGAGCAGGGAGGAGTCTGGAAGCAGGGCACTACTCCTGCACTCCACCCCTTCTTCTCCCATCCTGCAGCCCCACCTGCACGGGCTCTCCTGCCCCCATGCCCTGCAGTGGGATTCTGTGCCATGGCCACATGCCCTGAGTGCAGTGGGGTGGTGAGGGCTGCACTGGCGTCTGGACTTTCCCCAAATTCTAACATGACTCACAGTGGGGAGCTCAGCATGGGCATGGGCCGGACAGCAGCCTCTTGGTAGCACTGTCATTAGTCAATGAGCAATAAGGCATTAAGCTGGCAAATGTCCTCCCATTCCTGGAGGTGCCCCTGGTCTTCCAAGTCCTTCTTGTGACTTTAACAGAGCATTTTTGCACGTGTGCAGTGCAGCCGTGCTGTTACACAACCAACTCTGTCTGCAAGCGCTCTGGTTTCACTTGTGATTCATATCACACAGGGGCTGAAGCACGCTCATGGCTCTGGCAGAACAAAAGTCACGAAGCTTTGTAGGCTAAGGTTCATAGCACTCGGCCTCTGGAGCACCATAGGCATTTCAATCACACTGATAGTGGTTAATATTTACAGGACCAAAGATCACAGAAAATCAACAATGTCCGCGAGGTGACCACAAGCTGAGACTTTGATACCAGAGCTGGGAATGGTGAAACTTTTCAAATGAAAAGGACAGCAAAAATAACCGTCAGTGTGCAGCAGTGGGGTTTGTTTCTTTCCCTCCTACATCTCCTTGTGCAACCCTGCACACGCAGCTTAGCCTGAAAGATTCTGACCCTAAAATCAGGCTTTATATCACATGCTTCAATAAAACGATTTGTGATAGGCAAAGGGAGCACCAGGCTAATCCCAAAAGTATCTAGTTCATGTCATGCTTTCCTAGAATTGCATAGCAGCCCTATACTGCAAGCTGGGGCTCCCTGAGCTGCATCATCATCCACGGGACACAGCTAGCTGACAATGGTTTTTCTAGAGAAATCTCTCACTTGCAGGTCAGTTAATTAGTGCCATCCCAAATGCTCACTTTTGAAATTCAGGAATCTGGGTAACACATTATGCAAGAAAGCTGCAGGAGCAGAATGAGATAAGACACAGAGAGAGAAGAGGCAACCCCAGCATAAAGCCAACAAGAGAGCAGGGCAATGGTCTCACTAGAAGGTGTGAAGACTCCGTGTGATTTAACTCTCATTTTGGAAAGCATCCTCATGCACAGGGTCCACCCCTGGCCAGGTATCCAACCTTAGAGCACAAAGCAAGAGCATGCAGAAGATTTGGAGTAGGGTGCACAGCACTCTATGTTTTCTGACGCAGACAGTGTGCTAACTGTGGAGTGGGGCTTAAGCTGGGAATGGATGCAGACTGGGGTTCAGTCTCCTGGCACTGGGCTTGGGAGGGAGCCCCGAAGTGTAAAGGAGTCAAGTGGCATCTGGGAGACAATGGGTGCAGAGCTGGCCAGTCCTAGCCACCATGATGCTGGTCCAAAGGAGAGGTGGGAATTTTGCCTGTGGCCACAGAGCTCCAGTGTAATCCCAGGAGAGAGGAGTCTTATTGTTTTGGCACTGGGTTGTGCTTGGGGCTACCCAATGCAGTTACCAATGGTTTCTTCTCCAGTCTGGTGATCTTTAAGCCCCACATCTCCAGATATCCCTGAAACAAGAAATTCTGGGAAGGAGACTCCATTAGGCACCCCACAGCCACCAAGGTTCAGCCTTTCATCTCAACTTCTCCCCAGCCCAGGTAGCTGAGGTCTTCCTTCCATGGCTTATAAATGCAGAGAAACTCTTCTGCAAAACTGAGCTACCGGATACTTAAATTGGTAGTTTTCAACCTGCAGCCCACAGAATCCTGAGGGCAGGAGGTAAATAACCCACAGATGAGAAGCTCATTGTCAGGAGGTTTAAATTTCCCACAGGGGGAATCCTACAGCTGTTGGGGAACATATCTATGCCCGTAAACATAAAACAGTTCACAGCCTCCCAGCTGTGTGCTCGCCCATAAAACACTCGGTATTCTTGTGGAATGGCATTACCAATGGAATTAGAGTTTGGCCACATGATGAAAATAGCCAGGGCTAACATTTGGAAAAGTTATCTATGTGCTGCAAATCTGTGAAGAGCCGTTGTGCAAAACCAGTTCTGTCATGCCATTAACATGGTCAGGATTTAAATCTCAGCTCGCCTGACTGGCCAGGCCTGTTCTTTTATAATCCTGAGGAAAAAATGCAAAGTCATGTGTATTCTGTGCAGGGCTCTATTTTTATTTCTTATACGCTTCTAGCACTTTCTCCTTTGCTAAACTGCTTGCATAATGCATTGCAATTGTAATTCAGGGAGAAAAGCATTGTGGCTGGTGGCTGAGGCAGTAGGAAATGTTTTACCAGCAGAACTGGCAGGTTGTTTTATTGTGGCTGAGGAAGAGGAGGAGGTTAAAACATGTGAAGCTGGCAGTGTTTCTGTGTTCTAGCATTTGTTAATAAGATGAGGCAGGGACCATATTTGCTCTCAGAGGGATTAGTGCTCAGTGCTGCAATACAATTTCACGCTGCACAAGGGAAGCTCTGCTTAAACCCTCCGAAGGGTGCAAGCGAGTTTAGCAGGCTATAATTTCCCTCAGTCCCGTTAAACTGGGCATTTGGCATATAAAAATGTTTTGGGGCTCTGAACTCATCTTGCCACATCTGTATTTACTGAAGATAACACAGAATTAGGCAGCGGAAACTTGACAGTACCATGCATACATATGCATATGGTATGTATGATCAGTTCAGTGTCTGTAAGGAGTTTGATTCCCACTGTCACATTACCTAAACACCTGCTTAAGGAGGGAAATACTATTACCCCTGGTTTACAAATAGCAGACTGAGGTACGGAGAACATATAGTGTCCAGATGAGGGGTGCCTAAGTCCTTCCTATCTATCACTGAAAGTCCAATGGGAGTTATATTAGAAAATGCTTTTTAGTGTTGTGCAGCTTAATTACTTGTCTAGGGTCACAGAGAACAACTACAAGTAACTGAACAGAGATTTCAAACTAGCACCTTATATACTAGACCATCCCTCTTTTCTCCTCCATGGAGGCAGAATTGTATATTCACATAAGATTAAAAAAAAAAAAAAAGTGTCCTTGGCAAGTACTTGATTGAGTAGATTCTTTGGTTTCATGGTTTAATCCAAAGCTAAATATGAATCCAATTATTTCACAGCATCTTAGGAATATGATTTTTCTGTGATGGCAAGTTTTGAATTGTCACTGCTTTGAAACCTTTCAAGTTAGAATTCTTAGACATTACACACATATATACCTGTCACATCGCGTTCTCATGCTTGCTTTGAAAAGAAGGAATCATTAATGTGTTTATATTCTCATGGGAAAATACATTTTCTCTTTCTAGAAATGAAGAATGAAAACTGAGCCTTCATGCTCCGTTTCAGCTAATTGGCTACTGTACACTGTTTTTCTCTCAATACTATGTTAATTTATTTAACAAATGTCATTGTCATTTCCAGAGTTTTGCAGAGAATTTAGATGCATGTCCTCAGTACACTGAATGTAACACACTGTATTTTTGCAAACCTGATTTCTTTCTCTTAATTTCTTTGTTCTTTGGAGGCATTCTTCTCTGCACTTGAGATGAATTCCAGATTAAAATGAAGTTCCCTCCCAACACCAGATGGCTTATTCAATTCCCTTTGAAATATGAACCTGTATGCAAGGGTATGGGTGACATGTGACAGGTAAAATTTTGTAGGTGCCAACTCTTACTAAGAATTTGGCTGCCTACAAGCCATGCATTTGTCCTTTGAAGGTGAAATGCAGAACCCCTTTCCAATGTACATGAGAACCCATGGCCTCAGGATGGCACCCAAAATGGACAGTGCTCCAGGCAAGCTTTAGAGAGCTGCTACACCAAGCACAAGGCAAACCCCAAACACCCATCTCCAGACAGCTCAGCCAGTGCTGTGGGCAGGCATCCTCAGAGGTGACTTTTTAGGGAGGATGCTCAAGGACTTTTCTTCCACAAAACCAAGTAGAGCTCACCTCCTTTAAAACTGGACTTGAAGAAAAGATGGCCCCAATGCCCCTCCTGGGAGGAGAGTTTTCTAAACAGCTCAATTGCAAATTTCTTATGGTGCTATTGGGCAAATTTGATAGTGCTAGCCATCTGCTAACACAAAAGAACATTTTCATTTTTGGTTGAAAGCAATAGAATGAACTCCAAACAACAGCCATCTTAGAAGTCTCAGGACCCCTCCCCCCTTCTTCTTTCCCAGATGTTGAGCATGATGCTATATGGTGAGGAATATCCTTTTGGCCAGTTGGGGTCAGCTCTGCTATCCAATACAGCTACATACTGGGAGATGGGGAGGCAAGGAGGAGGTCTGAAGGTATTTTGTCAGCTATCAAACGACAAGATGGAGCCAGATCCACCCACATCAATATTTATATTAGAAAGACAAAGCCGCAGCATATTCCTGGCTGATGTGGAGAGTCTTCAGGTGATGTGCATCCTCATGGCTTGCTCTTTCCATCAGGACAGTGACAATTCACATCAGTAGAGGAGCTGTTACTCTAATTAGCCAAACCATTAGAGCAAGGACAGCTGTCACCTTTCCATCCACCCTGCTCTCTGCATATGGCTGCTACTTAACCAGCCGCAAAAACACTGCTGACAGAGCATCTCAGCAGTGCACTGAGCAAAAGAATATCTGAGTTTTGGGCTCTCCATCAGACAGGCAGAGCCATGGAAGACAACAACACTAATTCAGGATCTTTAGTTGTACCACCAGATCAAAGATTAGCAGATCAAAGGGGATGGCTTTTTTTTTCAAAAAGGCGGGTACAGGAGTCAGGCTGAGGTTGCTCCCTGAGTTATGGTGAAGGAAATGTGCTCTCATGCAGTGGAAGCTGGAGGCAGCCAGGTTCTCTCATGGGGAATACAGGAGGGCACAGCTGTCTTCTAGCCACAACCTGGGTCATCCCTGTATCATCAAGGTCTGCAAAATTGACTGTTGCCAATTAGCGAAAAACAATATTAGGGCTCACAAAATAACAGAACAGAGAAGACATCAACAAGAGAATCTACTAGAAACTGAAAACAGAAAAGATCTCAACATTTCACTGTACAAAGTGAACATAAAATCCAATTCAAGCAAAACCAAGATCTCCCCATAGGCCTGGCAGTGTCTTTTACTAGAAAGGACCCTTCAAGTTCTTCTCCCTGTCTCTGAACTCACAGTCCATGATGCACCACGAGGGTCTCTCTGGCCTGGGGACCTCACCCCAGAAGTGTGGCAGCAGCTGGGCTGTGCAGAACACAGGAATAGGACAAGGATGGGAGAAGGAGTAATAGCCTGAAACTTGTACATAGAAAGTTCCATACTAACATGCAGAAGAACTTCTTTATGATAAGGATGAGGGAGCACTGGAACAGGTTGACTGGATGGGTTGTGGAGTCTCCTTCTATGGAGATATTCAAGACCCATCTGGATGCTTAACTGTGCAACTTATTGTAGGGTACCTGCATTAGCAGGGGGTTGGACTTGGTGATCTCTTGAGGTCCCTTCCAACCTCTGTGATTCTATGATTCTGTGACACCCCTAGCTCTGGTTCTGTCTGAGCTTCAGGGCTGCCTCTGCCATCACTGGTGCTACCTCGTCTCTGGAATCAGGGCAAGCTCTGGGATGCACAGTCCTAAGGGAAGTCTGGGCACAATGTCCATTCTGCTGGAAGCTGCTCTAGCCACCTCTATGCTGAAATGAAAGAGAAGGTGCCTTCATGCATTAGTACAGATGACAGAAGTAACTATTTGAGCACCAGCAACTTCTTTCATTTGGTGTAAAGGCATTGCGGTAGGCAACATTCACCCTGGCATCACAGTCACTGCCACAAAGAAAGGCAACTCCCACTGATCTCCTCTCTGATTACAGCTTCTGGAACTGGTCCTTTGGCAGGCAGGTATTGCCTCACTCCAGAGCAAGCACCGCACGCTTTATCAGAGAACAGCTGAAAAGGTAAATTGCTTTCTGATGATAGCCTCATACCACACCTTTCTGCATGATTTGACTGTGGAACCTTCAGCAATATGCAAGCAAAATTTCCAAACTATTCTTAGAAAAGAAATATGTGTGTGGGTGAAGCATGTGAGTTTGTTTGTACATATTAATATATGCAAGTTTTGCTCATTGTCCTTTACGTATGTATGTCTATAGGGTGAGAAGCAGGCAGCAAAACTGGTGGGCTTTGACTTTTACCAGCCCCATCCTCACAGAGAGCTGTATCCTTGCTCCCCCCCAGCATCCTCCATACCTGTGTGCAGTGTGCTATATGTGCACTGCTACTGCTTGCTGATGGGATGCAGATGTTGCATCATACTCAGGCTGCACCACTGCTCCTCTGAGTGCTCTTGGACAGCCTTCATCACCCAGCCCAACCTGCCCAGTGCTGTCCTCTGCCAGGTGACACACAGGCTCAGGAGGCTGTAGATGTGGGGTTTTGCTCACTCCTGTGCTCTCTGCATTGGGGATGGGAGGGATCATAGTCCATAGTCTGAGTCTGCCATCCACGCCCCAGGGATGGATCAGTCTGTTGTTTGAATCAGCCTTGATAACCTGGCTGGGAGACCCCATTGCACACTGTGAAGGCATCAGCTGTTTTTCACTGCTCCTTGTGAATACAGCCAAGCAGATGTGGGCCCATTCTTTGCTAAAGTGTGCACACAGCTTGAGCAGAAGATGGTGTGCAGAGGGATGTCAGTGGGAAGGGAACATGACCACGATGGCCATGGCCAGCTGCACCACCAGGCTGATCAACGATCTGGCTAGAATAGCTGTCTCTCCAAAGGCCCTGGGACTGCAGGATGCAACCAGGGGCTTTGGCAACACTGGTAAGTGGGTTAGTTGATAAATAGTTGTACTGGAATTGCAGTGTGATGATGGGACCTTCAGGGTAAGCACTTGATACTGAGTAGAAGTAGAGAGGTTTGTGGCCTCTGCATTTGGTACTGGTGCAACTGGAATTCAGTGTCCAGTTGTGAAATTCACATTCCAAGAGGGATATAAAAAAATCTTAGGAGGCTCAGCAAAGAGCAATGCTGTCAGATGGCCTGAAGAACCTCTCTCAGTTGTGTCTGCTTATCTTCTCTGTGCAGTGTAAAATAGATCTGACAAAGAGTGTTATGTCACCAATAATGACACAACAGACTTCTGTATCTACAGTTGACAGAAAAGTTTAACTGGGAAATACTATTTAAGTATTTTCACTAACGAGGATGATGATTATCACAGATTTGCCACCCCCAGAGGACTTTTCAGTCTATCTTTCTCTGAAAGATATACTCAAATTCAACTGTAATTACCTAACTTGATGGTTAGAGGCAAACACACAGCTCAATCCTACGTAGATCTGAAAATGGAAGTTTGAGTTCAGTATCTTATCATGCCCAAATGTATGATGTTTAATACCTTGGTGAATGTCAGAAAGCATATATATGATATTTTTGTGGGTGACTGCAGGGCAACCAGCACACTCCTCCTTCCCTTTGGGGAGAGCCAGAGCAGCCTGCAGCAGTGGGTTGGTACTGGATGGGTTTTAAGGTCCCTTCCAACCAAAGACATTCTGGGATTCTATGATATGATTCTGTGGTGCTGCAAATCCACCTTCAAGCAGCCCCAATCCTCCAGCACCTCACACTGGCACCTGAGGCATCTATGCTCACTCAAGGAGACTCTGACAGCTGCAGGTCTCTGGAGGAGAGATGGATAGAGACAGCAAGTGACAGTGCCCATCCACCCAGCTCAGTACTGCCAACAGTGCTGTGAGCTGCCTCATCCCATCCTGCCGATGCATGGCAGTTTAGCCAGGACAGACCCATTAAGATAAGCTACTGAGGCTGGCTGAGGCTAGAGCCAGAGCACCTGGCTGCATTTCTGCAAGCAGTTTAGACACAGAGCCTTCTCCTCTGCAAGGACTGTCTGCAAACACTTCAGGCCCATTTTTCCCTTTAATGATAGTTTTGAGAAGACAAAGACTTTGAAGAAGTTTTAGAATGAGGAGTAAAAAGTAAAACTCTGCCACTTCATGTGTTGTGTTTTACCAAATCCTCTGTCAGGACTTGGAGTGCTAACTTAAAAGCAAGCAGCCAAGAGCACAAAGCATTTGATTACTCTGTGCTGTTATAGGCAAGGAGGTTCAGGAATGAGAACAATACACAGATATCATCACTATTACTTGAAACTCTTTCAAAGGTCTCAGATGCTGGAATTCTGAATTGGTGAGAAGTGCTGGCTGTTTCTGCAGCATTATGTTTTGCTTCTTTCACTAGGACCATGCATTCAAATACAGAAGTTAATCTCCTTTCCCAGCTCAGACTATTAAAACTTTGAGAATATACATTCCCATTTCTGGTTTTGGGTTCAATCACTGCTTTGAGTAAGGTGCAAAGTTACTTCTGCAGTGTAAGCCTATGAAATTCAAGAATTATTCTTCCAACATTTCTTACTCCTTGTTTGAAAAAAGATGTGAACCGCTTCAGAGCACCATGCCATGGCGATGTTTGCAAAGCCTCACCTGACAAACTGTTAAATATTTCCACCCTGTCTCTCTCCACACTGCAGTAACTACCAGACCTCATCTTCGAAGTGAAGTTAAAAATCAGGTCTTTAGGACATTTGCTACTTGACTTCTGTATCTTACGCAGCACTACAAATTATGTCTTTACATCCCTTTTTGACATGTATAAGCAAGGAATGAATAGATGCATGTGTAAAAAATGGTCTTCTAACAGTTCCTTGACTGACCTTAAGAGATTCTTGCAGTACAAGCTATTTTTGACTGTCTCTTCTTGTGTAAGGGTGAACACTGTGAGCATGGATAAGTGAATTCTCTGCCAGAGCAGTGCCTGCTGCGCAGGTGCACCTGCTGGGGCCGTCCCTTTGTCAGCAAGCACAAGGCATTCTGAGATATTTTTAGCCTTTATACATACGTATATATTTCTTCTAACCCATGAAGGACAGTGGTCTGGGACAAGAACTACGTCATCCATTGAGTCAGAAGCGTTGTCTGTAGGGCAGGTTCCTGTTTCCAGCCAACATGTGGATTGCCAGAAGCACAGACATTTTCCTTCCTGTCAGTTCTCAGCAGCTCACAGAGAACACTTTCCCCTTGGTATTCCAGCAGAAAAAGAATCATAGAATCGTTGAAGTTGGAAAGACCACCAAGATCATCTAGTCCAACCATCAACCCATGCCTGTGACCGCTCTAGACTATGTCCCTCAGTATCACATCTCCAAGTTTCTTGAACAGTGACACCACCACCTTCCTGGGCAGCTTCCTAATAGTCCTCAGCCTTAAACAGTCCTCAGCCATGCTTTTTTTCTACTGTCATTTTACAGAAATGCTTTTAATTCTTGTGCCAGGGAACCAACCATCCTGTTAGAGGTAACACCAAAGTGTTATTTCTGTGATATCCCACTTTGCCTCCACTAGCTTAGAGCAGGAGTCAACCAGTGTTAAAGCAGGTATTCAGCATGAAACTACCTGCAATGTGTATGGTCTGAATGCATTTTCCAGCACACAGACCAGCTTTCCTTATTCATACTTTGGTGCCTTCCTCAGGGCTTTCTCCCCACTTCAACTTAGGGCTGTGGAGCAAGTGCCCTGTAACTCCACACTGGTGCTGGGCTGTGGCTGCACACACTGGCCAGAGGAGGGTTTCATGGCCTTGTGCTCATATCCAGTAAATGGTTTTAGCTAGGCAGTCATCCCTCCACCCATGGTACTCCTGCTCCAGTTGTCCTCATTCCCTCTCCTTGTCTTCAGACCACAGTCCCTGCCACTTGCATCCAACAGACATTGTCATTTAGTCCATTAAATCTCTCCTTGGATGTTAAATGCCTTTTAGTTTTGTTTCCCTACTTCTTCGTCAATGTTAGTGTCAGTGAAAAACATTCCTTCATTGCCCCCTCTGTCCTCCCTACTTTGCTTTCTCTCCACTTGCTCTTTTTGGTGGTTGAGTTACACTCAGACGTCCTCTCCACCCCTTCC
>VXAB01005239.1:208119-237195 GCA_013399175.1 Odontophorus gujanensis
CCTCCCCTCCTCTCCCTCTCTTTTCCCTCTCCCCTTCCTGCACCTGTCTGAAAAAGCACCTCCTCTGCTTTTAACTGTTCTTGAAATAAAGGCACTTTGCTAGCAAAGAAGACGCCAAGTGAGACTTCTGCACAGCTTATGTTAGAATGTGATTTAAGTAATGTCTGCCTTTCCTTGGCACCAGGTGATGCTCCATCGGACTGAGCTTCAAGTGCAGAGCTCAGAAGGATGAAATATAGTACTAACCTTTAAGGTATCTCCAGAAACTCAAAATGTGTCACTGATCAAATGTCAACAGCAGTGCTGTTAGATATTTTATCTAGTCTGCATGAATTGGAAATCCAAGTGTATCGCAACACGTGTTAATCATTATGTATCACTGAATCAAATCATTATGCAATACTTATGGCTTATTCTCTCAATTCTCCATACACGTACTTTTAGGTGTTATCATTTTAAAATGAGTGACATTCATTTGAAAATAGGACAAGAGACATGTGCATAACAGTACTATATGGTTTTATACTCAGTCATCTGAGTATGCACGAACAGAAAAAATGTCAAAGCTTGGTTTTAAAGTATCTTGAAACATTTCACTTGCAAGAAAACCCAAATCAGTCACAGAAGTAAAAGGGACCAGGAGCTACATCCAGGGTTTGCTTTGAGAGACCCCTGTGAGGCTGAGCAGAGAGCAGGGACAAGAGCTCCCCTGGCACTGATGTGTGCAGGGCTTGGAAAGGTCAGGGAAGGGATCGCATGACATGCTGCCACTCCCAGAAAATTAAACTCTATGGTCAGGAGGTGTTCGTGTTCCTGAATGGCATACAAGTGTATAATGAGACTGACAAACCTTATATGGTCCTAAACAAGCAGGTTGAGAGTGTGCGTGCAGATCTCCAGTGTGGGCAATTTCAGGGGCTACCTAGGTGCATGAGGTGGAGAAAAGGTAATTTAACAAAAATTCACTACCACCTTAAGATCAACATAAATTCATGTATTCAGCATGTAACAACATCAGCTCTGACTGGCCTCATCTCCCACGAGTGCAGACAGCAAAATTAAACGGCTGTATTATATGGAAGAAACGGGATAAACAACTGTGTGTGTGAAATGATATATCTGGGTGAATGCAATGTACATGTAACAAATGTATATCCTGCATGGGTAAACAACAGCTTTGGAATGCTTAAATTCAGCAAGTATTCTAGTTACCACATGTCATTCATGCATGTGTCAGACTTCTGTGTGCACCTAGACTGCTTACTGAGTTGATGCTAGATAGGTTTCCCAGTCTGTTCAGCTCCTCAGACCAGGACTGAAACCCTGCCTTGTTCCTCTGCAGTGAGATGCCTCTGACTCTGCAATTCTTGAAGCTGATTTTAAAAGTGATATTCCTAAAATCTTATCTGAACATTTTACTGAGAACACTAGGAAGTTGGTCAGGATTTTAAAATCAAAATCAAAACAACACTCCCACAGAAACTTATGTCGATTTCTATTGTCCTTTAAGATTGTTTATTTTTTTTTTTTTCTCTTCTAGCTAAAGGAAAGAAAATATTAGGAAATGTTTCTAAACTCCAAGTTTAAGCCCCTCACATAGTCCACAGGGTTCTGCTTCCCTGTGGATGCGTATATTTGACTACAGCATGTCTTTTGAAAAGCCATTCTTGAGATTTATCTTGAACACTGACATCTGCTTCTGTGTTTTCCATTCATCAAACTATACTCTGAATGCATTGGAAGCACCCTCTTCAAGTAGATTTCACAATAGGTTTTGAACAAAGTTTTCCTGAGATCATCTTCTCTTTCTCTTTTCTTTTCACTGTATGACCACAGCATATTTTTGCAACAACTGTACAGAATGTTCACTGATGCCATTTTCACACTAGATATCAATGGAACATTCTGCTCTTTCCTCAACCCCTCTCTCTTCCCCCAGCAAAATCTGCTGCTAGGGCACAGCATTTTCTAGAGATTCATGTTTTATCTTCTTTTCTTTGAAGCACTCATAAGTTCTCCTGAAGGAAGAGTTATCACCGATGCCAACTCTCAGATTTCTGCTCCCTGTTTTATCAGCTGTAGAGCTATTCTAAAACACATCTCAGCAATTATTTTGTAATGGAAATGATACAGCTTTTTTTTCCTTCTTCACATCTTGATAGAAATGGATTTATTTTTTTTCAGACTCAAGCTGAATTTGAGGCAGTTTCAGCATTGCTACTGAAGCTCCCCACCCTGCAGATGCCTGAGCTTTCATTTGCTGCACCCTTAGCACCTAATGTGTTTTCATTTCAGACTTGAGTTCTGTATTGTTCCTCATTACTATTTTAAGAAATACTTGTCACAACAGTTGGGGAGTTCCAGCAGGTATTAGCCTTTAGCCTTACATCAAAAGAGATCTGCCATGACCAGGAAAGCAATGGCAGAAGCAAGGAAGGCTCTCCACATTCTGTCAAGCCAGATGAGCTGTCTCCCTTTCCAGCAGGCCCATCCTTCACTCTGTACGTCACAGAATTTCAGCACTGAAAGGCTCGGGTTGCCAACAGCCCCCTTCTATCAGTTCTCCCTACCAACTTCCAAGTGAAGCATGGAATGAGGTAGGCAATCTGACAGTAATCATACATGCCTGCACAGCACAAGTTTCCTACCATGAATGCAAGGCAACCTGAAACAGTGCTGTTTTTTGTGGACATGTTCTGCCATGTGCCAGCAGGAGATGGAACCACAGCAAAAGCTGTGGACTTCAATACAGTTTCCTCCCCCATGCCTTCTGACATGGCTCTGTGGCTGGGAGGTTGACCTGGAAGAAGAGCATTTCTCACTGGTCTTAGGAGCCTGTGATCCTCAAAGGCAAATCTCACCAGTAAAGACCAAGGCAAAGTGGATGTTGTTTATCTTGACTTTGGTAAAGCTTGGTACGCAGTCTCCCAAAATATTCTGATAGAAAAAAGCTTGAAGTAAGGGCTAGACAAATGTCCAGTGAGGTGTGCTGCACTGAGCAGAGCTCTTCCAGCTGGGTGAGGGAGGCGATCCTTCTTCTCTGCTTGGCAGTGGGCTGTTGTGTCTCCTTGTGGGCTCCCCAGTACAAGACAAACATGGACATACTGGACTGAGTCTAGCAAATGGCCACGCAGATGAAGGACTGGAGGATCAACACATGAGGAGAGACTGAGAGCTGGCAGTGTTCATCCTGGAGAAGAGAAGGCTCAGGAGGACCTTATCAATGCCTGCAAATCCCTGGTGTGGGGAGTAAAGAAGGCAGAGACGTTCTTCTCAGCTGTGCGCTGTAACAGAGGAGAGGAAATGGGCACAAACTGAAATATGGGAAATTACAGAAAAGAAAACACTTTTTTACCATGAGGATAAACAACAGAGCAAGTTGTCCTGAGAGAGTGGGAAGACTTCTAACACCAGACTGGGAGCAGCCCTGAGCATCCTGCTGCAGCTGACCCTGTTCTGGATAAGGGGAGATGAACTAGATATCTTCAGAGGTGCCCACAAACACACTACTTACATGAATACACAGACATTATGGCTGTGGAGCTCAGGGTACAGTTTCATCTGTTTCAGGAGGCTCCACAGTGCCAGAGCAGAAATGCTCCAAATGCTCAAGTATGTCAGAGCATTTTTGTCTGCTTTGGACTGAAGCAAGGATATTGGTATATTCAAATGGCTGAATATATCAATAGAAACAAAACAAAAAAGCTCTTTATGCTTTTATCAAGCTCTCTTTCAATTGTTGAGATAAGGTGGACTACATCCAGAGGAACTGTGAGTTTTCTTTTATTAGTGATAAAATCTAAGTTGCTGTTGGAAATGGCAGGGGATTTAAGAGGCTTAACAAAGAGACTCCGAAATTCCTCAGGAGATCTGTGAATGTGGAATACAGATCTGTCAGAGCTAGGGAGCACCTGGCACATTACCAGCAGTCAGCTCACCAGCCTTTGGAGAATGAAAATCACTTTTTGGTTCAACTTCCCTTGGTAGCCTGCCAACCTCCCAGTTGCTCATAAAGTCAACTGCCTCTAGAAAATATACTCTCTGGTCTAAGCCATGAGATTCAAAACACAGCTTAATAAGTAAGCAGCAAGTACATTGGAATTATACTGTATTGTAGCATCCCTTCCAGTGGCAGAGGTGGTTCATCTCCATGATGGCACAGTGCCCTGAGATCTGCTTCGTTGTACTGCTACCCTGTAGGCAGAGTCCTCATTAAGCAGTCTGACTTCTTCCCTTCTGAAAAGCAATTGGCAGGCAGTCACACAGAGGGGTGGTATGGAGCAAAGGACTGAGGGGAGAAAACCCAGATTAGGGCAGCAGGTGGATAAGAAGCTGGCAAACAAGTCTAGAGCCATGCAATCCCACGTGTTTTCCAGGAGCCTCTGCCCAAGGGGATTCCTGGAAATCACTGCTGCCTCTGTGAAGAAAGAGGGGGATTTCCCCAGTCTGACACAGGGCCATGTGCTGCCGGGTTTCGTGTTTGTGCCCATAAGCAAAGGGGAAACTGAGTGCCCACCTTTCCTCATCATTTCCCTGAAAATTCTCTCAGAGTGGTTGAATCACTCAGTGAAACTAACCTCACTGTGATCACAGGCATTTCTATTCACATGGCTGAAGGCTGACAAAGATATTTTAATAAATGTGTTGTTTTAAAGATATAAAGATGTATTAGTAAATATAAAGTCTACAGCAGCAATTAGTATGACCTAAAAAGAAGTAGGATAAAATGTAAATAGGAATACTGAACTATAATCACAATGACCACGAAGCTCCCTCCTTCCCCTTCAAAAAATTACAAATTTACATTCTATTGATGTCTATGCCAGCTCTACCATGAATGCAGCTGCCAAAGCCATGCCCAAAGCCAGCCAGAGGCCCTGCAGCACTCACCCCAGGGGGTGGGAGAAGACAGAGATGGAAGGGCAGAGGGAAGGATATTTCCTCACACATTGTTTGCTCTGAAGCATTATTTTGCCATCGCCTTGACCATTTGCAGAGTGTTCTCTATTAAATATTCATCATTTGCTATCCCATTAATCACAGTAAGTGAATCAGTAAATAGCTGTGATGAATGTAAGATATGTGTCAGCAAACACTGATTATTTATTTCTAAACAAAATTCTGTCTCGCTCTAGGGGAAACTGTCCAAAAAAAAAAAATTCTGCATGCTCGCAGATCTCATCACGATGTGTGCAAGAACCCAGGACTTGGCTGGTTCTCCCATATCTGGGAATTCTGGTGATTTGTGATGCTTCACTTTTTAAATTTCAAGTAACAATATGAGTTTGCTTATTCTGCAGTGCTGAGTGTATTGGCAGTGTCATTTCTCTTGAATAGTCCTTTTGCATGAAACGCAGCTTGTGTTCCCTTCAGGATGACAGATAACACACTTCATATTCCCCTGGAGCTTGGAAAATCTGAGATGAGATTGGCAGTGCAATATAAAAAGATATATTCTCAAAAGGGAGGCAACAGAGGCAAAAACACTTGGCCTGAGTGGAAATAAATGCTGGCACTTCCAGCCGCAAACAGTCCTCTGATTTCAAGCAGTATTTCAGTGTGAAATGGTTTTCCCTCATCACATTTGTACAGCACCAAGCACAATTGCATCCTCATCTTGACTGTGGGTTTCTGGCATTGCAGTGAGGCAGACACTGAGCTTTTAAAAAAATGCACAACCACATGCATTCTTGCATGAGACATCCACTGCTGTCAACAGAGCATGCCCTCAGCCAAAATTAAATCCAGGCGTAGATCTTTGCACACCATTGACTTCAGACATCAGAAAATAACACTGTGTCCAAGGGAAAAAAGAAAAAAAGAAAAAGAAAGAAAGAAAAACATAACACAACAAACTTAGTTTCTTTTAAAAAGATAAAACACACAGGTGGTCTGCCATTTGCTGTGGGTACATAAAAGGAGTATTACACAGATACTGAAGGAGAAGTGGACGGATCTGGCAGATGGCATCATGCTCAGGGTTAGCCAAATCCCCTCTCACGTGCAGGAGCCCATATGGCCAAGCAGAAACAGTACCCACCACAAACCCTGTGCATGCTTTTGTGGCATTTCTGTGCTGCGAGTGTCATATCACCTCACAGTCTTGCTGTGATAAAATAAAGCAATGTATTTTGGCAGTGTGTTCATCCTCAGGACCTCCTCAGCCCTCAAACTCTCCATTCCTGAGGAGCTTCTGTCTCATATAAGTGCTAATCACAGCTCCCACACATAGTGGTTTTGAAAGCCACGTTTGTAACTAGAGGAAAACCCCCTCCTGACAGTCTTCTGTCCATGCAAAAAATCAGCAAGGTGTCTCTGAGAAGCTAGGAGAGAGGGGACCAGGTGGACACAGCTGCCAAAGGGACCCAGAAAGTCTGAGTGATGCCAACAGCTCAACACTTCTCCTTGGCCCTCACACCAGTGATGGCTCTGATGGTTGTGGGAAGTCAAAAAATATATGTATCCACTCAAAGGCCGAAGCACATCCAATGCATTCTCACCACTTGTTTCACAAATGACATCACAGGACATACACAAAGTGTACAGTTGACATACTTGTCTCCTATCCTCTGCTTTTTGCACTCGGCCTGGGTTGCCACATTCTCATGTCTGCAAACTTGCAGGTAGCAGGGAATTCCTAAGTGGGGGCACTGCTTAGGTATACTGACCTTCCAGTGCCAAGTCCCATGTTAGTACATGGTCTGGCCATGATTAGCCCAATAGTGAGATAAAGCTCAGTGGAATTTTAGTGACAGACCTCTTGCTGAGGTATCCCCAGACTGCCCCTGCCTGGTGCATTTCAAACATGACCCACAAATGCAGAGAGAGTGGACAAAGGCTGGACTGGGGAAGAGGAAGGGGAGGAAAAAAAAAAAAAAAGGCCAAGTAGGAGAAAGAAATGAGGCAAGGAAAGGAGGGAAGAAGCAGGGCTTGGTATAGAGATAAGAGGAGAAAGAACCATAATGCTTTGATGGACAGTGAGGAAGAATTAGTAATTACTTTTAATCTCCCCTTCCCTTTTGCCTCTCCTGAGACCTGATATTTCCTCCTTACCATTCTGTTCTGCTCCAGCCTTTCCTTAGAACTACCTGTGTGATCAGCTGTAGGGAAACTGCTTAAACAAGTGGGTTGTACTTAATGATTGCTAGAGATCCCTTCTAACCCCTACAATTCTGTGATCTGTGCTTTGGTGAAAGCCTTCAGTATGGCTATGCTTGCTTTGTTTACAAATTCTCTGATGCAGGAAACACACAACAGTATCTTCAGTGAATTGCAGTAGATGTAGTGTGACATTAATTTGTAGATTAGGAGTAGGTTTATAGTTTTAAGTCAAGGGAGTCTAATGCACTTCCCCAAACCAGTCTAGTAACTGTTCCATCTTCAGGTTCCATATTCGGGATATTACTGCTTTGAAATAAGCACCTTCCATACCCAGGAGGAGAACTGTGCATCTCTGTAATTCTAAGTAATGACATTGCTCACATCATCAGGGGAGATTTAGATTAGATGTCAGGGAGAAAATTTTCACTGAGAAAGTGGTGAGGTGCTACAATAGGGTGCCCTGAAAGCTTGTGGATGCTCCATTCCTGGAGGCATTCAAGGCTCTAGGCAACCTGATCTAGTGCCTGAGTTAGTGGTTGGCAATGCTGCCCACACCTAGGGGGTTGGAACTAGATGATCTTTAGGCCCCTTTCAACCCAAGCCATTCTGTGATTCTATGATTCAATGATCACTGCTGCTCACTTCAGGTTTTGCATCTGTTCTCTCCTTTTCACTCAGTCCCAAGGGTCACTCTGCTAGGCTTTGGCAGATCCTGACACATTCTGACTGCCATCCATGCCAGGATTAAGTCTGACTTTAGGGTATAGGTCACTGAACCAGGAAAATGCTGAATGAAAAGTTCATGAGGTCTCTGAGACAGCAGGCTGTAAAAGGGCACCTCCAGGGAGGTGGAATAGAAGCCAGCTGGGTTCCTGCTGAGCTCATCACAGGGTGTCTGGAATAGGAGAAGGCACTCAGAAGCCCACTGTGGCTATGCTGTATGCCTGGGCTTTAAGAGCAATCCTAACACAGAAATGGAATTCAATTGGATAGAGTTGACTTTTCTTTTTCCCCCATATATCACCTGGGGGCAAATATTATTTCTCACTTAAAAGTTCTCTGTCTACATGTAGGTAGTGCTGGAAATCTAATATTAGAGTACAGATGGCAAAATCCCTGTTTACATAACATTTATCCAGCAACAATAAGTTTATCTTTGCCTCTCTGACCATACATAGCCCAGTCTGTCTGAACAGCACTGAAGAGGTAGGAATACATTTCCCCCCAGATCCCTTTCTCCATGCTCCCTGGGAACACACAGCAGCCTCACCCTCTCGATGCATCTTCACTGAGGATGCTGAGAGGGGTGAGGAGACCCACGACTGTGGGGTTCAGTCAGCACTGCCAGTCAGAAGGGCACGTGGGGAAGGAGGATGTCAGCTCACAGCCCACTGAGGCCTTGCTGATGGGAGGAACTGCCTTAGCTGGCAGACTGCATATTGGGGAGAGTTAGGAAGCAAGTCTGGGGCCTGCTCTCGTGCAAGGCAGCGTGTTGAAAAGAGATGCCTCCATCTGACAGCTGGCACCTGACAAAAAGCTCTGGAACACCACAGAGCCAGCACATTGTGTGGCAGCTCCCTCTCAGCCCTCCATGTGCTGCTGCCATTGGGGCACACTGAGCCCCACGTTCCTTGTGTCTGCTGACCACAAGCTCAGGTCCTAGCAGAACACTGCCACCACTGCTGGGCCACGGCAGCATGGGTTGGATACTGCTACATTTGAAAACATTTAAAAGCTGGTTTCTTCCACGCCATTCCATTGTTCCAGCACTAGTTCTGTTCCAGGAGCTTGTCACCCCGCAGCACGGACAGCCCTGAAACAGAAAACAAAGTCCTTTGTTTGCTTGGGTCCCTGGGCCCCACTGGGACCAGTCTCCCAGTGAATGGCCTGAAATGCTTTTTCCTGCAGTAAGCTTTGAGGTTTTTCCATTTCATCCCATTTCCTTGGTGACTTTCCTGCATAAAAAGGCTGTAGCTCTTCTCCCTGTCAGGTCCTTAAGATACACTGTAACTGTATTTCATAGGGATGTAAAGAGGCTGGCAGCACTGCATTCAGATGGAGCCATTCATCACAAGAGGTCAGCAAGGATGAATATAATTCAGCGGCATGACAAAATTTGTGTTCTATTTTTGCTGTAGCCCTGATGCTGTGGGCAAAAACACTTGAGGCCTAGGATCCAGGTCTTGTCACTCTTGTGTCACAGTGGGGACAGCCCTGGGGGCACTGCTGCAGGGAAGGACTGACACACAACGTGAGTCTGACAGTTCTGGGGGTTGCCATTGCTTTGTGAAACTTCTGCATCTATTTTATTTTTCTGTTGATCAAGAAAGCTCTGAGTGCAGACCAGATGGTACTAATTTGCTCAGGGTTATTGCTGGTCAAAATTAAACAGTCCTGTGCTCCATTCCCACAGACAGACATTAAACTGGAGATGATTATTATTTATTCATTGGTATTTCACTGGTGTTCAGCTGGGAGTGCAGCCTCCTTCAGCTGGGTGGTATTCAGAATACACACAGGCAGAGTTACAGTTCTTCGCCCCAAGAAACCTAAACCTGAAGTGAAAGCCCCAGATGCAGCATGCCGTGACCTCAGGCTGTTATCAAATAACTTCCTTCTACTATTTCAAAACCCATTTCTCAGCAATATGGCTTCCCCTTTCTCCTCAACTCGAGAACCAGTCTCAATGTCATATTACAGCAACTGCTAATTGGAATGACTGAGAAGACGTGCTTCAAGGAAATGCTTGGGCTGCTACAGCTCTGCTGCAAGGATTGCTCATAGTGGTTGCTTTTCTTTTCCAAAACAAAACACAACGAAAACAGCCTGTGAATAGTATCTTGGAGATTTAGCCCCGGGGCAGTTTTCTTCTTCTTACTGAGAAAAAGAGAGACTGTATGATGCAGTGTTTGTAACAGAAACATTTCCCTGGAGCAATCCTTGACAAATCCACTGGCTTTCTCCAAGTCTATATTTAAACAGGGGCGCTGAATGCTTCAGCCTAGCAGATCTCAGAGAACCTCAGCAGCTGTGTGTCCCTCACGGCAGGTCTAGGACAGGTGACACAATTCTTGGGGATTGGGGAAAACAGCACTTCAGAAAGACTAAGTATCTCTGAGAACCTGGAAAGCAGGTCAGAGATGGTCCTCTTCCATGTGCCTCTGCAGGCTCAATAGAGGTCACCATGTTTCCTCAGTCAGCCCAAAGTGCTTTGATAACATCCTTGTGCTCCAGTGCATGATGATGTGCATGGAAATCAGTGAGATCCACTGATAGCAAATATCAAAATGCAGAAAAGTTAAAGATAATTATATGACTGTCATAGCAGTTTACACCCAATTAAGTCATTACAAACTGGTATTCAGACAAATGGTCAGTGATCCTCTTTAAATGGTTGAGAAAAGTCATAGGTTTGAATAAATAAAAGATTCTTTGGGACAATATCACAATTTTTCCTGGGAAGTTTAAAAAACAGAATTGGTTTGAATAAAGGCTTTCAATCAGTAATCCAAGAATAGAGGCACCCAAATTCTGAAGGCTAGGACAGTATCTCAAGTCTGCCCCTTAGATGTAACTGTGGTGTAGCTGGGTATCAAGGCTGTGCCTTGCTGCACACACACTGCACCTGTCATCAATTCCCTTGTGATCCAGGAATTCCCCAGCTTGTCATCAGAAGAGATTAGGGCTTGTCTGAGACAACAGTCTGCTCTGAAAGCAGGTCTGAACTCCTTCCCATCTTGGTAATCAAGTTCTTGGTACATAGGAGCTCTCTGCATGGGAATTTTGGTCTGTTCTAGAGATTATCCCAGGTAGCTCCTCTGTATATCACCTCCTTTGAATGCTTCAGTGTGTGTGTGTTGATTGATCAACATCCGGGATGGAGCGTCCTTGAGCTTCTCACCCCATTCTGCTGCAGATGCAAAAGAGATCATACATAGATAAGAATTTGCAAATAGTCAGTACAAACTGTTCTTGCAGAAGCAGAAATAGTCATGTAGGACAGTCTTTTGTATCAAGATAATTAAAACACACTTTGTACATAGCTGTCATGGACAAAACAGACTGGAGTCAGGAAATTGCCAGGCCACACAAATTTCTGACCACTGAGAGAAATAATGATGTGATTAGATAGACACTTATGTGAACCTCTATCCTCCTTCCTTCCCAGTCTCAACTTCCCTCATTTTGCTTCAGACAGAACTCCTCTGGCCAGGTGCAGGCAGCATAGGAAATTGGAGTGCTGCGTGTAATAGTGTTCTGCTGCCCTGTGCGTAATGATCTATCTCTCCTGACACTTACCATCGTGGTTCCTGACACACTGTATTGGCTTCAGCTGTCTTGTCCTTGAGTGCCTTGCTCAGGAGTGAATCTTGTACAGGGCACAGTTGTTCAGGGGTGTCCCTGATGCACAGTGGATTTACCCATGGGCTGCAGTTCCTCCTGGAGGTGCCATTGGGTGAAGTTTCCCCTCTCCAGACCCTGTGGCTGCCAGTTTTGTTCTCACATCTGTTAATGCAGGAGCAACCAGTACTTCATGGGATGGGATTTTGACACAATGGCATGTTTTGGTGCACAGGGTGTTTTCTCAGCATAATGCTTTCATTTCCTTCAGGGCCAGTCGGAAGCATTTTCTGTGTGTGGCAAGTCATGACCTCACCCCAAGCAGCCACCACTGCACACTGCTGCTGTGACAGCCTGCAACATCTGCCCACTGCAGATAACAGCAGTGGAGCACGCACGGTCATGCAGCACCCAGGGTGTCCTACAACCAACAGCTTGTACAAGCCTTGCACTGGGGACTCCTGCTGACACCAGACAGTGGCCAACAGTTCTGAGAGACATGGCCCCCTGTGGGAGAGTACCCTATGGTAAGATCAAGGAAAAGAGATTTTCTTTTAAACAAACACTCTGCCATTGAGTGTCTCTGCATGGGAAATGGTTATTAAAATACCATCGTTACACTCCCTTTTAAAGATGCACAGCTCGGTATCTCCCCAGCAGCGTGAGCATCAGGGTTAACTCTACTTACCAGCAGTTGGTTCACTTACATTAGAAACTGTATCAACCATCGTAGAACGAGAGCCAAACATTATCAGAGCTGATTTTTTTTTGTTTTTGCTGCCAGGTGAAGGCAGTCTGCAAAGTGGCTCTGTCCAACCCTCACAGAGCACTGAGAATGGGGAAACCTGGCAGCTGGGTGTTGCTGAGTAGTGTTTCTACATTTGGATGAGCTCCAGCTCCTAAAATTGTCCTCTGTGAGTGTGCGTGTAAGGGGGAATCTTCTGAGATTGCAGAGAAGTCAGAGCCATACCCGCAGTCAGCCTGCACGCAGCTCCACCCTCTGTGTGCTTTAAATAGAAATCTGGGACCACTGAGGCTTGCATAAAGTGTCTCAAACAATTACTCTGTGCACTCACACTCTGAGCCGGGAAAACAGGCTCCGGAGCATAACATAAGAGCTGTGCAGGCCAGCTCCAGCTGTGCCCATTTCAGGAAGGGATTAAGAGAGGTTTAAGCGCCCGGGGACAGCCTGCAGAACTGCTGCATTTGGGTGAACAGCATCCTCCTTGCTGATGAGGACTTACTCTGGGTTTTCATCCCCAATTGCTTTTTGCACCAATACCATTATACTTGAAGATGCAATGATTGCTGTAACTCAATCATTTCAAAAACTTCTGTGATCTAAATAATGTCTGACAGCTGCATTTGTACTTAATCTAAGTTTATAAAGAACAATGTCAGCTCTGGTAGTGGTTATAAATCCCCCCGTGCCCTCTGATGTTACAGCCTATGATTAGTGCACCACGAAATCTAAAGATTCATTTTGGAATATGCTTTTAAATGCAGAAACCCATGGCGGCCTCTCAGGGAATGCTGTTTGCAGTGTCCAGGCTCTTAATTTTAATGCTCATCCCTAATCCTACTTCCAGTAAATCAGAAGTGGAAATAAAATTGTACTGTTACACAAGTGCAAACGCAGTTAATTCTGCCGTCAGCAGATGTGGTGGCTAAAGATCCCCTTAATCAGACACGTGATGTGACAGACTTCTGCATGAGAGAATAAATACCAATGTGAAAGTGAAACATTAGCAAACATTTCACATGAAATTGAAGTTCAGTAGTGTGTGAGGGGGTCTGAGTCAAAGATGCATTATGCTGCAACATTAGAGGTTGCAGACTGTGAACATGACCCCATTAGCAGAAGGAACTCCTGCCCCCCACCAGGCAGATAAAACACACTCAACCTCTTGTTAACCTGCAACAAGCTGCACATGTTGACTATTACAGCAGTAGTGTCTACACTGAACTCCTAAGTAGAATTTCTCTCAGAAATAGATAGTCCAATGCATGGTTTTGTATATGAATGTCACTATTTTGGGACAGCCGTAAACTTCTACAGTCACACCACAAGGATTTCTCAGAGGGACTCACAAGTGACTGATGTTTACTCTGGGGTAATTACTGTCCCTCCATTCTTCCTTTCATCTGTCAGATACAGTAAATTGAGACACAGCCTGCCTAATTAGGAATTTCTGCTTTCTCAAATTCCTTTAAAGTTGCTCAAACTCTAACTGTTCTTCTCAGACACCAGATATTTTCCCAAAACCAGGAGAATGGAGACTCCTTGAGGACGTGTGAAAGTGGACATGTTCTCATCTTGGAGGTTCTTTAGCACATAATAAATAGCTGGAATAAATTCAGCTGTTTTGTGGGGATTGTATAAAGGCAAACCTGATTCAGAATTCTTATGCAAGTGTTAATAGGTAAATGACAGATGAACATTTTAAAAACAGGCTATCTTCCTCACTCTTTCTGCACTTCTTTCATGTTTTTCTCCAAACTCCTTTTTGTCTTTAAAGTCCCCCATCACATTTTCATTGCACATTATGTATGGAAAAATCTGGAAACTGGAGAGTTGTTTAGTTTCAGTGGTCTATGCTGAAGTGCCTGTGAGTGACTATATTCTTCCTGAAGGCCATAGCAACAGCAAAGGGCAGTATGTTTCTGCAACTTATGACAGCCTACAGCTATTTAATTAGACTTGATATGGTATTTTTTCTGGAGTCACTTGAGTTAAGAAGCTGTGAACCGCAAGCTGACCAGGCTGCTACGTCACGGCTTCAGAGTATTGGAACCTCCACACCACAGGGCAAGCTAAGCTTAAAAAGTTTAAAGGCTGCATGTGTTAGAAAGGAACACTGAAAACTGTGCCATGGAGACCAGCTTCAGAACAAGTCACGGAGCATGTCCTCTTGAGGCATATTTCTGGGTACATGAAGGAGATGTGGTGATTTTGAACAGTAAGCATGGATTTTATAAAGGGAAAATCATGCCTAATCACTCTTCTAAGATAAAATGACTGGATTTGTTGTGAGGGGAAAGCAGCGGATGCAACTCACCTTCACTGTAGCAAGGTTTTTTATATGCTGTCAATTTTACACCAAACTGACAGATAAGGAAAGGAAGGTGGTCAGTATACTCATGGGCATGGCAGCCATTCAGAGGGACCTGAGCATCCTAGAGGGATGGACTACTGGGAATCTTCTAGAAGTACAGCAAACAGAAACAAAATGTAGTGTCTTTTGCCACTGGCAGCAAGCTGTTGAGAGAAGTACTTCCATGAGCTGCACTAAAGTCACAAAGCAGCACAAGCAAAGTGAAGTCAGTGTGAGTACACAGTGACAAAAGCACAATAAAAATGGTTACTTTATTATGTGACTGCATGGAATAGAAAATGAGGGCTAAACATAATTAAATGCTAGAACCTGTTCTGAACCTAGAGCCTGGGACCAAATCCTTGTTCCCCAAAAACTCAGTGAACATATAAAAATTTCTCAGAAAACTATGCTTTAGTTTTCCAATCTGTAAAATTAAAATAATGTTATGTACTTGGTATATTTTATGAGCTTCATTCCATCAATGTTCAAAGGGCTCTAAGATCTTAAAAGGGTAGGCTGATACCAAAGTACAAAACATATTCTTTTTGACTGCCATCTTATTGATCAAAATCTCTCATACATTTGAAAGTACTCTCTCCCTAAATTGCAGTGGCTTTTCAAAAGTACATAGCAGTGCCTCACAACTTGTGAATAATAACTTGAAGACCCATATTCCAATTAATCTGTAGAGACAGGAAATTTATTCAGAACACTGAATTAGTATTCTTATTTTTTAAAAATCTGTAAGATTCTGTAAGATAATAGACCCACAAATAATTCAGAGTTGTTGTTTTTTGTTTTTTTTTCAAAATCTCTTTGGACTTCTGATCTTGCTGCATCAAGAGACAGAAAAAATATTATACTTCAGTTCTTGCAGACGATCTATTACAGAAATTTGTGTGTTGCAAGNGGTTTTTTTTTTCAAAATCTCTTTGGACTTCTGATCTTGCTGCATCAAGAGACAGAAAAAATATTATACTTCAGTTCTTGCAGACGATCTATTACAGAAATTTGTGTGTTGCAAGTAAGAAGGCATCTATCAAGGAATGTGAGTGCAATCAAGTTTCTATTAAAAATGTTTTCCAATACCTAACCGCATTGATGACATTAACTAAACCTTACATCAATTTCTACATGACAATATAGTGATGTAGACTAATTTAATTTCATTTTATAATGCAAAACTACGTCAAAACGGCACAATAAGTGAACGCTAATTGTAAAATAAAAATGCAGCCCACTGAACATACAACAATAATCCACAGACAACTTACTTTTGCCTTTGTTGAATCAGAGTTCACATCCAATAATCCATTTTACTTCTACTATGAGGGAAAAATCTAAATTTAAATTTGCCTAATTCTGCAATCATCACACCACAGCACAGACTTTAGTATATTTAAGCCTCATGTATATCAGTGTAACAGAGAATGAAACAGGCTGCAAGTATTTTAGTTTTATTTTTCTTAGCCTTCTCTATTCACCCAGGTAAGCTGAATGTAATTAATATGTATGGAAGGAGTAGAAGTGTATGCTCCAGCAGTGCCTATAAAAACCAGAGCACCTGTACTTGCTTGATTGCCAGTAAGTACCAGGTAGAGCTATAGAAGATCAAAGCACTTCCATCCTGCTGTTTCTGTGACAACAGCTAGGAGCTGCTCAAAAAACATTGAGTGAAGTTCATGTTCCCTAGTCACCTATAATCAAGAGCATTAAATCTATGCAGAAATTCATTACAATTTTCTAGATAGACCAGATGAAGATCAGAAATTTTATAGAAGTTGAAATACAACATAATATTTTATTCATGAATAATTCACAGTAGTATTCAAAGAAATATTGGAATTCCTGGCTCCTTATGAAGAGTTTAGAGACTTTAAAATCTTCCTCAGGGAGTATGCAGAGATATCTACATGGAGAAAGATCAGTATATGCTGCCTGTAGAGATTGACTCATCCATCTTCAGACCTTCTCTTGAACCAGAATCATTATTTACTTTCACATGAAATATAGCCACCAAAGGAAACAGTGACTACAGTGAGTGGTCAAAGATATTTACACCGCTTGTTGTGTCCTTCAAGAGAACTTTGCACTTGCACACTACACTCACTGCTCTGATGGGTCTTCCAGTCAGCTCATTTGGCTCATCAAGACTATAATCAATTATTTTCATGAAAAAGTTACTGCCTATGCACAGTAAAAGGGGAATGGCTGGTGCAAGTCTCACATGGTAGCCATCTTCCTCCCTTGCCAGCATAGCATTTAATGTTTTCAAAATCTCTGCTTGTGACAGGGACCACCATTTGTGTTCCCAGCAGCTTTCAGTGTAACTTCTGCAAGGGGTTAGGGCAGGTTCTATGAACTAACTGTTCTACTGAGAGCTCTCAGAATGCCTACAGCTGCCAACCAATCTCGGGACTACTCACTAGCTGTATGGTCAGTCCCTCAGCACTATATTAGCAGAGCAATTGTTTAGGAATTTTCTGATATAAGAGGTAAGAGCAATAGAGTGGCTAGAACTAGCATATCTCATGAATACATGTAGGCTTCAAAGAGTTCCTTATTAAAAAAAAAAAAAGTTCAAATAAAACTTTTTCTTGTTTGCAGGCAACTGATTTGTTAGAAAAGAGCATGCTTGGACATCCAGGAATGTCAAAGGTACGGATGACCCAACTACTACTTGCAGATTTTTCATCACACACAAGTTTTCCACAAGGCAGACTTTTTCTTTTTTTTTTCACTCGCTCTGCTCACTTTTTTTTTTTTTCATGTATCTATAATTATGTTTTGCTTGTACAATAGAAGAGTACAACCATCCTCCTGTTACAGGGAAGAAATAGACAGCAGGCTTGCCAGCTGGTAAAGAGGACTTTAAACAATACACCAGGGAATGGTGATAATAGCCTACAATTAAGTAAGGGAGGTCAGGTTGGTAAGTAATGGGACAAGGTGATCAAAGAAAGAGAGCCCTTGGGAAGGATGAAATAGAAATAAAGAAGCTATCTCAGAAGTCCATACACAAAAATGCAGCCAGAGGAACAAACAGAAGCAGCAAGACTCCACATCTAGAGATGATGCAACGATTCACATATGAATCACTGAGATCAATGATATCAGCAGAATTTGGGACGTTTGGGTGGATGGATGGATGGATGGATGGATGGACGGATGGACGGGTGGGTGGGTGGATGGATGGATGGACGGACAGACAGATAGACAAAGGCTGTCAAAAGAAATATTAAAGCATTGCTGAGGAACTCAGGGAGGATTTCAAGATATCCAAAGTTGAATCTTGGTGAGGGGCATCAATGACAACAAGAGCTTCCATTGCTACATTAGCATTAAAAGAATACATGAACACGGGCCTGCTGCTGAATGGGATGCTAGGCACAGATAAGGATAAATTACTCAGGGCTTCTTTTGCCTCAGTCATCACCAGCAAGGTCTCTCAGGCCATTGTGTCTAGAGATGTAAGCAAAGGAGAAGAGTCTTCCCCATGGGAGAGGACTGAGGCAAGTATCTCTTGAGAAATCTTGTCCCATCCAATGTGATCCGATCCCAAACACTGTGAGGGGTGGCTGAGCTTGCTCAGCCTGGAGAAGGCTTTAGGGATCACCAAATAGCAGCCTTAGAGTGCCTACGGGGGAAAAAATCACTAGGAGGATAATGAAACATTGAAACAAATGGTCCAGAGAGATTAGGTCCTTGGAAATTTTCAAGATTTGATGCGACAGAGCCCTGGCAACCTGGTCCAAATTCCACATCAACCCACTTTAAGCAGCAAGGACAGATATCTTCCAAGATCCCTTCCAACCTGGTTGGTTTTTTGAATTATCACAGAAAGTTTAAGTGAGTTGCCTGATATCCATCAGAATGCAGTGGGAAAAGTAATGGGCTCAGTTATTTGCCCAGACTTCAGCTCACCTTTTCCCTTCCTGATGCATGTCCTGTCAGCAGATCAAAGTCACGCAATGTTTTTACAAAATACATGTGCACTATTACATCCATATAACATATAACATTACCTTCTAATTCCCAGCCCTGAATCCAGAACCATACCACATTCTGACTGTATACGGAGCTCGCATGTCACCCTTGAGACATGGAAATCACAGCAGCTCTCCTTGCCCTGATCCCACCATGAACATCACAAAAATTATCCCAGGTACACCTCTTGGAAAGATGATCTGATACAACAGATGCTAAACTGGACAATCAGCAGCTGAAACAGCCATACACCTACCACAGTGTAAATGTAAATCAAGATACTACTCCTGTGTTGCTTTCCTGATTTAATGGAACTCCTGAGAACTTCCCCGCAGCTATGGCTCATAGGGGAGGTGGGGAAGATTACTGCAGCAATGTTCACATAAACAAGGGCTGCTGACCATTTCTTCTACATATATATTCTCACTGCTGTCTTCTGGATCATTAATTTTCCATCTTTAATTTCACTCCCACTTTTTTTTGCATTGCTCCAGGCTAGACAATTTACCCTTGCCATCTTATAAACATTCCCCTTTGAGAGGAAAATTTTTGACACTTTAGTATTTCAGCATCAAGTAGAACATTATTTCTTCAGCTATACACACAGGTTTTTCCTTATGCCCTCCAATTTCTAGGGCATTTTCATTCTCTCTGTAAAAGAGACCTTTAGGATTAACAATCGTATAATATTTTTCAGTTAATTGTAGCATATATCTTAAGAGTCCTGCAAATTCAAACCTTTTAATTGAAATCAACTTGTTATTATCAAATGGAAGATCCTTGTGACAGTATCAGTTGTTTTCTAATGGCATAATACATAAGCATTAATAAATATAAGGTGAGTGATACAGAAATAAATCCTCTTAATAGGAATATGGATTAATTCCTACTACTATGATCAGGTTATAAAAGAGAGAAAATAGTACTATGTAGTAGATACCGTCTGCCTCCCCAGCAAGAAGAAAGAAACCAGAAGCAGGAAAAGGCCTATCTGAGACAGAGAAAATGAATGAGAAAATGAAAACATATGGAAGAGACTGATTCAGTGTAGCAAAATTAACAGTGGCTATGGAAGGGTTCATGTTTTGTTCGACACTGAAGTTTGGCATAAAGCCAAGTATTTATCTCACTGGGTTTGTTGCACTACAAATTACTCAAAACATTTGTGGAATGATTATTACTTGCTGCCTGGTCACCTAAAGGCCTGGCTTTTTAATTTTGTGCTAAAGATTATCATATTTCATGTGTAAGAAGTAATGTTGCCAGAGAGCTGATTATTGCTTCATCTCAGGCAATACCTTCAGTGCTGATTTGACACACAAATCCTATCTCTAAAATCTGCCATTTAAAATCTCACTCCAGTTTCCACTCACTTTGGGATTTCAGGATCTAATCTATAGAGAAATAAATATAAAGACACCTTGCTAATGATCCCAAAGGAAGGACTAGCAGTAAACAAGTGGGGATTTCAGAGGTGTGTTTTAATTATATGGTTCATTTCTTGAGAGCACTGAGGAAGAAATGAGGCTGTAGGCAAGAACTGAAATCAGGGAGCCTGTCAAATCAGGATGGGAAGAGATGCTGGCAAGAAAATGCTGTGCACAGGGGGCTGTGCTGTAATTCAGTTCAGTTCAGCAGTTTATTAGATTGACAAACTCCCCAGATGTTGTCAAAGTGAAAGAGAAAATCCAGACCCTACAGGTGCTTGTTGGGTAGGTGCAATCCAAATAAAATAGCTCTAACTGAGATCTCACGTTGATTCCGAATGCAGTACAAGCTGTTACATAGCATGGCTGCCCTCTCTCTTCCTACTGGGCTCAGCCAGCTTTTCCTCCTCTTCCACTGCTCAGCACTTCTTGTAGCTCCTCATAATTCTTGTTGTTTGTTGTTGTTGTTGTTGTTTTTTGTTTGTTTGTTTTTGTTTTGTGTGTGTGCGTGTGCTTTTTTATTATGTATGCATCAATCTGATCTGTTGATCAGAAATGGGTGCTTGAACTTCATCCCTGTCTCCTTCTGCTACACAGTAGACTCTGATCCCCAGTTTTCATTTCATTTTTCATCACAAAGTCCTAAATTAAAATTATGACAAAGATAAATCAAGCAGAATTTGATTTATAAAAAGACAAAATCCAAACATAGCATTCATACAAAGCACTATGCAGCTGTATATAATGTAGCAGGTGCCTATCTGTTCAACCCAAAGGCTTTCTTGGTGCTGATCAGTTTGCTTCTGTGCAAGCTCGCAGCTGCCCCACTACCTCCGCCCATCAGCATCTGCAGACAACATCCCTCTGCTTTCATCCAGAGAGGATTTCTAAGCCACGCTTCACACACACTAATGGGATTAAGCTCTACACAAAGCACTGCTGCAATCTTTCCCTGCATGGAGAGTGAGAGCAGAAAGCTGCCCACTGTGTAACTGGCAGCCCCTCAGGAGGAGGCTGCTCCAGCGCGTGCCCTCCAGCAAAGCCCCAACCAGTTGGCTATGGCAGCACAGGCTGCCTGCCTGCCCTCGGCTGTCTGTTGGACAGAGAATTTACAGTGGATTGGGGTTGAAAGAGAGCAGAAAAACTTATGTCTAATCTATACCCTAAAGACAGTGGGCAGAATGCAGGGAGCCTTGTTACCACTCCAGTGATGGCATTTTCCGTAAGCCAGCCAATGCAGAACTTGCGAAGCTCAGTCCCCTGTGCCAATGCAAATATTGTGCAAGACCATGCTCAGAAAAATAACTTTTTGGCAGAGATCATTCCTGTCTGGGACAGCAAAAATAAAGATTTCCAGCTCCTCAAAGGAGTGCACACACTTGCATGATACTTCATCACCTCTGCAATTATTCACCAAACATGTTGATTTTAATCCTCCTCAGGTCAATAAAACTGCTGACACTTGAAATTTAAGAACAGGGACTAGTTTTTGGTGGATGTGGATTTCAGCTACTACTCTAAATTAATCTCTTTTCATTTATTGTTATCTTAAGAACCAACAAAATGAAACCCTGAACAATTTCCATGAGAAATTCCCTGGTTTTGAAGGTGCTCCCATAGCCAATTTCCATCTTTTTACTTCCCCCCCTGCACAGGAGAAGCAGATCCCACGGCACAGCCCAGCAGCAGTCTGAATGCACCAGCACTGAGTGAGCAGAAATGATACTGCATCTGTCTGCAGGGTTTGCTCACCTCGAGCTAGGATGACTTAGCAGAACAGCCTTGCATCCCTATGCAGCACCTCAGCTCCAGCCATGGTACAAACATCCTTGCTGACTGCCAGAAAGAGCCTTAATCTGTCCCACAGTCAAACCCTAAGCCTGTGGTGAGCTGTTATGAAAATGGGCATCACTTGGGGCTCAGTCCTGATCCCTCTGCAATCTAAGCATTCACATTCCTTGGGAACAGCAGGAGCAAGATCATTCCCTGATAAATCTCCTACGTCTCATCGAGAAAGTGTTTAAGGGAAAAAATAACACATTTCTTTAAACTTGTAGTGCACCAAATGTGATTTTATTTCTTTTTTTTTTTTTTTTGCAGAAACTGTCTGTTCAGTACTGCTTGCCCTCTCTTCCAGAGAGCACCAATTAATTATTCATTCTCTTCTCCCTTTAAAGAAACAGTAAGCAAGATGCTGAGCTTCCCGAAGACAGCAGCAGCTCAGGGTTCTCATGGGAGAAGCGGTGCTTGCTACGGATCACGCCTAACAGAGCACGCCTGAGCGAGTTAGTGCAGCACCAGCTCAGGGCTGAAGTTCATGTGAGGAGACTGGTTGAGGTCATCAGCTGAGGAACTGCCACTCCTCTAACAGCAGGGCTGGAGTGTCAGGGCTGGCTGCTGCCTTTTACAAATGCGCCGATTTATCTTGTTTTGTTTCAAGTGTTTTCCTGCAAAGCTAGTGTGAATGTTACAGAAACTAGGCGGTCACTAAATATGTCTAATTTTCCATGTTGCCAACACAGCAAAAACAGAAATTGTGGGGAATCTGTGCGTCTAGGGGATTCCTGGTTTTTCCTTTTCTTCCTAAGCGTGCAGGAAAAAAAAATACAAAGACAGACATAACCTTCAGCTCTCTAGAACGAGCATGGAGACCCAGGCCATTAGTGAGTCATCTTCAGGCTCTCTAAGCCTGAGAACTGGCACATGGTCTTCAGACAGAACTGTGGAGGTGTGGCTGAACTTCACAAATTTTGCTAACACAGTGGTGCTGTGGATATTGCTAACCATGTGTTTTTACCAGGACACACAACTGTACATCTAACTCTCTTTGAAAATCATCCTTTCAAATACTCGTCAGAAAAGCATCAAGTTTTGTATGAGGTCTCTTATTCCTCCACCCATGCAAAGAGCAATCACACCCCATGGATGCTGCAGTCACTGCCACTGTGGCAGTGGAGAGGCTCCGGTTTGAACCAGTCCTCACCCCCTTAGGGGACAAACAAACACAGAACTGAAGTGGTCTCAGCTCCAGGGGATTCACTTTTCATTGTTTTACTCCAGAGTAATGAGAAGTGATTAAATTACAAATGTTATTCTAGACAAATGGCTGTAAAATCTTCACACTATGCCATACCATCAAAAATTCTCAGCCAAACACTGCTGGAGAAACGATTTAGGAGTAATTCTGAATCCTGAAATATATTTACTGTAAATAGTTCACTCTTCTTCCTGTAAAAGCCAGATGGATTAATTAACATTAACTCTATTTGCCCAATCTGAGCCTCAGGGCACTGTAATGAAGCGGAGGAAATTTGGTTTGAGAGGCAAAGAAAACACTTTCTGCTTATTCAATTTAAAAGAAAAAGAAACCCAGCTGCTTAGATGTCTGTGGACCTTGATCTGTGGGCAAAGCACTGGTGATCCAATTTAATGTTCATATCAGCTACTCACTTTCACTGCATGCCACAGTCCACAGCCGTCCCTTAACTGACCGTGGAGGGCTATTTCAGCTGCACATTGTGCCATGGACTCAGCCTGTATAGCTCAGAGGTTACTCACACAAAGTTTTTTGGCTCAAGTGCAGCACTGCACAAACAAGGTTAAGCAGTGACAGATCTAGAATCAGTGTACCCATTTTTGTGTTATCTGGAACATAATAATATAAAATAAACTCTACTGACCCAAGCTATCTCTGTTCACTGTATATCTGAACCCCAGAAAGACTCAGAAGTGCGGCACAGACACCTTTACTTATGGGGCCCCATTAAACCCAGCAAGCTTCCACTCAAGGTCTGTCCTGATCTGAGCTGGTTCTAAGGAGATGCACTCAAATACCCACACACAGTACTTAACTAATGAAAAATACTGAGCACCGGTGAAACAAAGAGCAGAGAAACCTGAGTGGCTCTTGATGGAGTGTGCCTCAGGACTCAGCCAAAGCAGATGAACTGTCACGGATCCATAGCAACTCTGCAGAAGTAGTCACGTATCTCAGCACTTTATACAAGCTTCAAGGGATCCTGTGATATTTGCGCACTCGTGTGACAGCATCTTCAAGTTAACTTAGCTTCGTGTTATTCTGAACAGGGAAGTGACTGAACTTCTTTTACTCTTTGAAGAGCAAGCAAAAGACCTCAGCACTGCTTGTGCAATGTATGTCAAGAAATACAAATTCATGAGCTAAGTAAAGCCATAATCATAACCTGAAGTGAGGTTAGCTCCATGAACCTGAAATTCATTTCTTTCAAAAACCAAGGCAACTTGCAGCATATCTGGAAGGCTAAGGAATCCACCCCCAGCAGAAATACACGCATCTCCTTCCAAAGATAAGACCTAATGGTGAGACAGAGCTCTTAGGAAAGCATAAAGATAAACTGGCGTGCTGTAATACACACTTCGAAGCACAAAATCTGATAACTTCTTGAAGTACAGGTATCCTGAGATTAAATTATTGCTCACCCAGGTCCTGCAGTCACACGAACATCTTTTGCTAGGCTGGAATTTAGAAAAGAGCTGCTACAGCATGAACTGAATAGCAACTTCAGTACACAGATCATAAAGAAGTATTTTAATAGAATATTAGTTTGTGTATATATACATAAATGTAATATATGTATATAATTTTATATATATGTAAAGATTTGTACACAGAGACCCATAATCTGAGTATCCAACTTCATATAATCTAATGTGGTTGCCCACCAAAAGGCTCTGCCATTTCCTGTAAGTAAAATCTTGCACTGGATTTAACCTTATCCTATAGCACATCTTATTTTCTTACACATTATGCTCATTTATACAGCCTGCATAACACAGAATTTTTAAAAGAGTATTTTGAGTTATGAATTAATTAGGCTTCTACACAAGCCTTTGGATAAACTACAGGGGAGAAATACTAGTGCTTGCTTCATTCATTGAATATGATTTAAAGTGACGTGTCAGGATTTTCTTTTGCTTTATGCAAAATAATCCACTACTCCATGATTCCTTGTGATTGGGATACTATTTTACAGGACTATGGATGAATGCTGTTTAACAAAGAGAATAAAGTTATCAAGCCTGCTAAAATCTACTTAGATGGTACCAACACCTGAGCCAACTGTGCACTCATCATCTGTGGAGCTCCATCCACGGTGAAAGAACACCATTAACTATATAGAGGAAGTACTGAGATGCTACAGAAAGATGTAGGGTGGGAAGCTTTAGGAAGGACAAGAGAAGATTTAGGAGACTTAGCCCTGATGAAAAGTTTCCAGGTTCCACTCTGTTTTCTTCACAGTTTCACAATGAAGGATGCAGTGAGGTGGGGGAAGACAGATGTCTAACACAATCCAGCAATACCAGCCTGCCTGTCAGGCACAGAGATATTTGTTGCCAATTGTTAATATGCTTCAACACCACCACAAGCACTGGCTGCACCAACCTGTACCAAACCTAAAGCACAAAGGAGTGCAGCTACATCTGCATATTTGAACAGAAATGATCAGTTTTAAAATATAATACTGGCGTCTAATTCATAGACTCATAGAACCATAGAATCACCTATGTTGGAAAAGACCTCTATTCCAACCAGCCACTACCACCAATATAACCCCACAAAACCATGTCTCTTAGTACATCTCCATGTTTCTTGAACACCTCCAGGGACAGTGACTCCACCACCTCCCCAGGCAGTCTGTTCCAGCACTTGACCCTCTTCCAGAGAATAAAATGCTCCTAATATCCAGCCTGAACATCCCCTGGTACAACTTGAGGCCCTCACTTCTCATCCTATTGCTGTTACCTGGGAGAAGAGGGCATGTTCTCCCTCACCACAGCCTCCTTTCAGACAATTGTGGAGAGCAATAATGTCTCCCCTGAGCCTCCTCTTCTCCAGATGGAACAATCCCAGATTCATCAATATGCTTTGGAATTATCACCAAGATAAACAGAGTATGAAGGACTGGTCCAGGCTGAGAATGAATTATCAAAAGAATCATAAAATCCTTAGAGTTGAAAGGGACCTTTAAAGGTCATATAGTCCAACTCCCCTGCAATGAACAGGATCATGCATAGCTAGATCAGATTGTCCAGTGCTTGATCCAGCCCTGTCTCAAAGTATCCAGGGTCAGGGCATCCACATCTTAGGCAACCTGTTCCAGTGCCTCACCATCCTCACTGTAAATGACTTCTTCCTTATGTCCAACCTAGCTCTACCCTCTTTAAGCTCAGAACTATTTTCCCTTGTTCTATCATCACAGACCCTGCTTAAGAGTCTGTCCCCTTCTTTCTCATAGTTCCCCTTTAGATACTGAAAGGCCACTATCAGGTCACCTCACAGCCTTCTCTTCTCCAGGCTGAACAGCCCCAGCTATCTCAGCCTGTCCTCGTAGAAGAGGTGTTCCATCACTTGGATCATTTTTGTGGCCCTTCTCTGGATGTGCTCCAACAGGTCTGTGTCTCTCTTGTACTGAGGACTCCACATCTGGATGCAGTTCTCCAGGTGAGGCCTTGCAGTGCAGAGCAGAGAGGCAGGATCACCTTCCTTGCCCTGCTGGTCACTCTGCTTTTGGTGCAGCCCAGGACACTGCTGGCTTTCTGGTCTGGGAGGGCACACTGCAGTCTCACGTCTGCTTCCCATCCACCATTACCCCCAGGTCTTTTTCAGCAGGACTGCACTCAATTCTTTCATCCCCCAGCTTGCATTGGTAGTGAGGGTTGCCTCAACCCAGGTGTAATACCTTGCATTTGGATTTGCTGAATCTCGTGAAGTTCACATGGGCCCACTGCTCAAGCTTGTCCAGGCCGCTCTGAATGGAATCTCTGAAGGAAAAAAACCAAACTGAAACAAAACAAAAGAACCAGAAACTCTTCAAGTGAGGTGAAAAATTCAGTCTGTGTACAGAAGTTTCAGTCACTTGGATTTTCTCTGTAGCTGCAACATGATTCTCACAGCTAGATAAAATAAATATCCAGTTTTGCAACAGTGATCAAAGTGATATGATCTAATCTCCATCTTAATTCGGCTGCCCTTGTATACAATACATCAACCTGAGAACGTATTTGCAGGACAAATGTCCTCCAAAAGCAGCAGCAGACTACATTACAGACTTTACATATACATATTTATTTATTTAAAAATATAAACTGCTGACTGGACACTTCTACTACTCAGAATATCATTTCTTATAAGAAATCCTGGGGACAAAAAAAAATGTCCCTGGATTAATATGACTTTATAAAACCTACAATTCCAGTTTTGTTTATTAAAAACTTGTAAAATGAGTACCTCTAAAAGTGTTTCATACAACAGAGAGTCATAGAAATCATTAGTGAAGTGAATCATAGTCAACAGAGAGTGATAGAAATCATTAGTGAAGATCCTCACTCGCTGAAGATGCTCACCGACAGAGCATTTAGCTCTATCAGCAGGCTAAATGCTGTCAGAAACAATTCAGCTGAAGTTCCATTTAAATTGAAGAACATGATTTCTTAATGTGGTTCCATCTGCAAAGAAAAGTTATGCCTACATAAATTACAAATCCTGGTTTCAGTAAGCCAGACGAAGAGCCTAAAGTCATTTACATAGATAACAGACAAATACAGCACAGGCATCCAGTGTTTGAGGCTCCTCAGGACCACCTCTCTTCCCACGTTGTAATACACTCCCTCTGCTACAACAGCTGGAGTATTTCATTTTTTTTTTTCCAAATTTAAAATATGTTCTCTTAACCAGCAGTGTGATTTAATACAGTTCTGTTCAGCATAATACTATTTTCTATTAATACTCTGCAGTGTCCTAACTTTACAATATTTCATTATAGATACAGCTTTAGATTTGCTCACACGAGCTAAATTAAACCATTCTTCAAGTACAAGTGCATTGTAAGATCCAAGAAAGAGCCAGCAGGAGGAGGGGGAAGATGCTGACAATTAGAAATTCTGTCTGAGCAAATCATCATTAATTATGCTATTGAAGGCTCGATGATTTATCAGCAGAACACTGTAGCGAGAAATGTCAAATTTTAAAAAACAACAAGCCCTGTGGTATGTCTCTGTTTTTTCTAATTTCTTGAACGTTTAAGATAAAAGATGGATCTGATCAAATCAATCTATTTTTCTTTTCAGTGATCTGACTTACGTTAAAATAGACTTTCCAAACAAAAATGGAGATTTGTCCTTTGCCGCAATGTCACCAGGAAAGAACACGTGGAGTAAGGACACGTAAGGGGGAAAATGCAGGTGTAAATGAGATCTCAGTGCAAAGGTTTGGAACAGAGCACAGCAAAGTTGTGTGTAAAGACAATTTCACACCACCCCATAATCACACTCATGCACTGATGGGACACTCCATAACAGGAGAGGAATAAAGTCAAGAGAACTTCAACAAAAGCACTTTATTTCAAGGCAGATATGGATAAAGGTGGAGAAGCTTCCCAAACCGGCACGTAAACAGCATTTTAAGATGAGTTTTGCCAATGGAAAAGAGGAGCTGGCTCTCCTCAAACAAAGTGACAGCCACGGAGAGCCCCAAGGGAGGAACTGCAGCTGGGAGATGCCAACATATCTGCAGTGATGGAGAAACGACGGCAAAGAGATAACCTCACAAGCAGCAAGAGTGAGAGCAAGAGGAAGGAAGGCCAATGCTGAGGAGAAGGCCTGGTAAAGGAGGGGCAAGACCTCCTGATCCGAACCTTCCAGGGCTCTGCCCAGATCACGGGTTGCTGCCAGCTCTGCTACCGGTGATCAGGCCAGGGGGACCTCTCCCCTCCGTGATCCTGAACCTCCGGGGACACCCGTGCTCCTGTGACAACCCGACCAGTGGAATCCACCCGTGCTGAAAACTTCGTACAACAGAAAAACGAAACAGAGAAACGACAACACAACACTCCAGTCCCATGCACCCGGAAACTCGAAGTATAGACAGAGGGCTAATTAACGAGTTTCTGAGCACGCACTCCGTACACCTGTCACAACGGTCCCTCCCACGCCCGCATTCCAACGGGGCCCCGGGACACGCACCGGCCCCGCCCCTTCCCGGAATCGCGCCCACAGGCGGTGTCCGCAGGAATCGAAACCGGAGCCCCTGGGCGCGTACCCGCGAACCGCGCGCCCCCGCCGCCGCCGAGAGCCGCGCGCGCCCC
>VXAB01005239.1:237387-361334 GCA_013399175.1 Odontophorus gujanensis
CCCTTTACCGCTCGTCCAATCAGAGGCCGCCCCTGCTCTGGCCCCGCCCACGCGCGCTCTGACCTCACGGCCACGCCTCCGGCGGCTCGGCGGCGCGACCAATCAGCGCCCAGAAGCCGAGAGNCGTTCCGGACCCGCGAGCCTGCCGCCGGCTGAGGCTCCGAGCCAGGCCGCCGCCGGCTGCCGTTCCCTGCCCGCTCTGCCGAGGGCGGGAGGGCCCCGCGGCGGGAAGGAGGAAAGGAGCGCGCCCGGCCTCGGAGCGCCGGGGGAGGAACGTCGGTGGGGCTCTGCAGGGCCCCGCGGCCCCGGTGCCTGCGGGGTGAGAGAGAAAGTGAAAGCGGCTACGGCGGCACCGGGCACTCTCCGGCCGCGGCGGGGACGGGCGGCCGCGGCGCACGTGTGGCCCTGAGGCGGCGCTGTCCATACCGCGCTGTAGTGGGGCGGCATCGGCCCCGAGGAGCCGCCGGACGGAGACGTGCTCGGGGCGGCCGCTCTGTGCGCCGGCTCTGCGTTGACTCTCTGTTGGGAGGCGGCGGTGCGGCCGATAGCGCTGCCCGGCAGCGGGGTCTCGCCGCGCGGGCTGCCCGCTCCCGCTCCGCGGGATGTGACCTAGAGGCCCTTTAGGCGCATCGGGACGTGAGCGCGCCCGGCCGCGGGCCCCGTCCGTGCTCGGTGCTGCTTACCGTGAGCACGTGGCTCCGGGCGCAGCCATGGCGGGGGGACCCCAGCTCGGCCCACATGCGCGCCCTGTGACTCCGGCAGTGACAAATGAACTTTTTCCCCTTCAGGAGCCGAATTGCGGTGTCAGGGAGGCGGCCGGTGCCCTTAACACCGCTGCAGTCGCACCGCCGATGCCGTTATAAAGCGTTTGTTAACGCTGTCGTCCCTTAAAGCTCTGACCGCTCGTATGGGGTTGGGTATGTGTTGACATCCAGCAGAGCTGAGAAAAGGAGATGTTATATCACGACCGGGTCCTGTGACTGACAAACTCCTGCATCAGGAGTCTCCGTGCGTGCTCTGAGTGCTTGTGTTGCCGTCTCTGTCAGCTCATCTCTGAGGTTGTGATGACACCATTATTATTAGATGTTACACAAAGGAACTCGTTTTGTAAAGGAATTTGTAGCGTGTACCACCACAGTCTGAACAGGTGAGTTAGAACATGAGTAGACTCCAACAGAACATCAGAGCAGCTCTCTCAGGGCTTCCGTGAGGCTCCCGAAACCACTTTTATTAAGGGCATAATCTGGCAACAGTACTCCTTAGGAACTACGTTGTAGTATTCCGTATTAAGGGAACTGGAGTGCGTCTCCTATGAAGACAGGCTAAGGGAGCTGGACTTGCTCAGAATGGAGAAGTCTTGGGCAAAACCTGATAGTGGTCTTTCAGTACTTGAAGGGAGCTTCTAACAGGAAGGGGACAGCCTTATAGTGACGTGACAAGGGGGAATGCCCTTACAGTAAAAGCGGGGAGATTTGGGTTAGATGTTAAAAGGAAGTTCATTACTCAGAGGTGGGTGAGGCCCTAGCACAGCTGCCCAGAGAAGCTGTGGGTACCCATTCCTTGGTGGCGTTTAGGGTCGGGTTGGATGGGGCCCTGTGCAGCCTGAGCTGGTGGGGGCAGCCAGCCCACGGCCGGGGTTGGGACTAGGTGGTCTTTAAGGTCCCTTANGAGCTGGACTTGCTCAGAATGGAGAAGTCTTGGGCAAAACCTGATAGTGGTCTTTCAGTACTTGAAGGGAGCTTCTAACAGGAAGGGGACAGCCTTATAGTGACGTGACAAGGGGGAATGCCCTTACAGTAAAAGCGGGGAGATTTGGGTTAGATGTTAAAAGGAAGTTCATTACTCAGAGGTGGGTGAGGCCCTAGCACAGCTGCCCAGAGAAGCTGTGGGTACCCATTCCTTGGTGGCGTTTAGGGTCGGGTTGGATGGGGCCCTGTGCAGCCTGAGCTGGTGGGGGCAGCCAGCCCACGGCCGGGGTTGGGACTAGGTGGTCTTTAAGGTCCCTTAAATCCAAATCATTATGTGATTAAACTTGATGCAAATATGGAAGATCCACTTTTTCTTCTGTGTTTGAGTCTAATCACATTAATTACCATAGGCTAGCATTTAAGCAGCGTCCATTTTACAAATCATCTGCACACCGCTGTTCTTAAATTCACCAGATCTGTTCTGGGATCAGTAGAAGTGTGGGGTGCTGGAATAACAGCTGACCAAGCCGTTCTGCTTGCTCTGTAGGAAGGCTGATGTAGTGACATTCTGCGAGTGGTAGGAACCTCCCAGGAGTCAATTAAAGGCTGAGTCCTTTCTAGTTCACATTGAATTGGAATTAAGTTTTCTGTGATGGTTTGAAGTGTTTTATGTTATAGCAAAAGCAGCTGGAGCTACCTGCCTGGCTCTGTTAGGGCCATGCAGATTGTCTCCCCATGCTTCAGTCCAATCCTTAAGAGCCCTTACATCTTTGAGCAACTAAGTAGTTGCTTTTATCCTGTTAGGTAACAGGGGCACACATCACTTATCAGCTCCGTGGATGATACTGTCATTTCCTAATCAATGAAGCACACTTACTGAAAGCACTTTCAGTACAATTGTGCTGAAAGATCTGGTAGTGCACAACATCAGGCTTTTTGCAGGAGTTACCAAACACAGTGATACACTATTAGAACAAAAATGAGAATTGATCTCACGTTTGTTTGTTTTTTTCCCAATATTTCTGCCACCATTACAACGTCAGTTTCTATGCAATATGTGACAGACAAGCTGTGAGGAAAAGCATCCACCTGTGTTCAGAAATTTACTTCATGATTCCATTGCAGTAGATGCAGATCCTTATGAACTAATGGTGGTGACAGAAGTCACGTGCAGATAAACAGCTTCGGGGGGAAAATGTGTGGAGCATCTCAAACAGCGCAGCCCCGTCCAAAGCAGCTGTCTGTGGGTAACAAGGTCTGGTATCCGAGCTCTGGTCTGGCACAGCTCATTTGTTTGTGTTCAGGTGCTGTTAGTTCCAGCATGGGGTAAAGGGAAAACTTGATTACTGGTTTAAGTGTCTATCAGAAAACAGAAACAAGTGGTGTAACGGCAGAGTGATTCAGTGGAGCTGAAGGATTCAGTGGAGTTAAGAGCTGATCCAATTCCTCTTCCTCCCTCAACTATTTTCCTGTCTGTGTGTCTGTTGTAGGATGCTTCCTCTTAAGTCGCTGAAGATTATCAAACTCCAACTTCCAATACCATGTTTATTTCTAGTACTGTCCTATTTTCTGGGCAGGAATCATTCTTGGGGGGGAATTTCAGATACTTACTACACTCCAAACCCAGTGCTGTGCTTCCTTTTTGAGTTGAGGCTCACAGATCTGTACCTGTGCTTTGTGATTTCAGGGCAGGGCTTCAAATTGTGCAGTGTTTCTCTACTCCGTAGTAACAATGCAAATGTTTTTACATCAATTAGAGGGGGAGAAAAAAATCTTGAGTACTTTGTTGGGATTCTTAAGCTTCCCTAAGTCCTCCAGCGGTGTTTTCCCTGTTACCTGCCACTGTTGCCAGGTCTGTGGTGGCTGCGGGGAGCAGTGTGTTTGTATCTCACTGGTGAGTGAGAGTTGTTAATTCCTTGGATCATAAGACTTCCAAAAAATTAATCTGTGCAGCAGTGTCTGGGGAATCGCTCTGTGATAATGTCCAGTAGAGAGATGGTACTTTTCGTGATGAAATTTCTTGCGGGTGGTAGGGTAGTTGCTGGAGAGGGAAGCACTCGATGTCCAAATCCTGGCACCTAGTTGAGAAGCTGCAGCAGAGGGGATGGATACGGGCAGACTCCTTGAAGCTCACTGTTCCTCAACTGAACGTACTGGCTGCTGTCTTAACGCTCTGTTGATACCAACAAGTCCCTATAATTTTTATTTTATTTTATTTATTTTTTGCTTTGTGGTCTTCTTTTCATCAATGGTCAGTTTGCAGTTTGGGCTGCATGTTGTCGTGTCCTTCTCGTGCCCCTTGTGACTCCCTGCACTTTCCCAGTGAGGTCTTCCACCTCCTTCATCCCTGGTGTCGCTGACACGCTGCCTTTTTCTGTTTTCTCTTTGCTTCCCAGCTCTCTGTTTATCCCATGTTTGTTTGTGTACAGGCCACAAACCTTCCAGGCAATACATAACCTGTGTGCCCATGGAGGACCAGCCCAGAATGGGTTTCAATGGACAGGTGTAGGGACAGGACCACAGCTGGCCAGTCTGTGATGTGAGCTGTGAGTGGGGAAGGACTGTCAAAAGGACTGAACCTTGTTTGCTAAACCAGTAATAGCTTATGTTGTTACCAGCAATGGGCCACATTACTGCTGCTTGGAATGGTTTGTAATTAAGCTGATAGCTATAATAAGCTGCCATGCAATTACTCCATAGGAGGAACTGACTTGATATCTAGACTGCAAATGAGATATGTGTCAGAATTCAGTTCTTTCTGGATGCTTCAAGGAAGCTTAAAGATATTTTCTTTTTTCTTATATTTTTCCTTTTTTTATTCAAAAAACAAAACAAAACAAAAACCTGTGTGCATCTTCCGTGTTGAATTTCAAGTATGTCATTCCAATGACTTCTTTTACTCCACGTGGATGCAGAAGAACACATCTGAAGTGTTTCATGTGAGTGTGTGTTTATTCTCAGGCTCTGACAGCCTGTACGTTTGTTATTTATAAGGCTGTGGGTATGCAAGGAAGTGTCATGAGTATTCTTTATTGGTTTTGCTTAGTACTTAGTGATGGCATACTATTCTTCTTAGGAGTAAATATATGTCTATATTAATTAAAATCTTTTGGTGGGGATGTGAACATGTTCTTTTGCCTCCTGTAATTCTGGCAATGGAAGTAAGTATTGGAAGTTTCTGGCCTAGCATTCTTTGTATGAAACAATCTTTGTTATTTCAGGGTCTGTTGTCTTCCAGGTTTTAACTCAGTTGCACGGTCCTGTTTGGTTGTCCAGTCATCAATGCTCTATGTGAATGCTATGACTGTATGGGATTTGGACAATTCTGACATTAATGGGAAGTGCACCTCTGCACAGTCATTGCATCTTTCCTTGTTGAAAAGTGAAATGTCTTTCATTTTTAATTAAGAAACATGAAGCTTGTAGCTGTACGTGAAATACTACCACTACACAAAAACATGTAAACTGTAAGGATGAGGCATTTCTGTCATCTTTGTTATTATAATCTTGGATGTAAAAGATGGGATTTTTTGGTGACAGATCTGTTGTAAAGTATTACTTTTAAAACATTTTATTTTCTGAGGGTTTCAGAATACCTTTAGTTATGGTGCTTTACTGTTGACCTTGTTTTGTAGATGAATGTGAATTTGATCCCTTTAGAGCGACTCTTGCTGTTGTGTGCAGATTCCACAGAAATCCAGCTGCATGCACATGCTTTCATTATTTATTGTAGTACTGACTGATCCCTTAGGTTTTTTTTTTTACTTACTCTCCTCTTATTATATCGTCTTCACAGTGCAGTGACGGAGCACTGGCACAGGCTGCCCAGAGGGGGGGTGGAGGCTCCTTCTCTGGAGACATTCAAGCCCCGCCTGGACACCTACCTGTGCAACCTGGGCTAGGGAGCTGCTTTGGCAGGGGGTTGGACTCCATGATCTCTGGAGGTCCCTTCCAACCCCTATAATTCTGTGATTCTGTGATTTTATTTTTTTACCTATATGAGATAATGGATATGCTAAAATACAGAAATCGGTACAGAATCAGACTTCAGTCTGAGCTGTAGCCTGTTAGTTTATCCTATGTACTGGTTTGTTTCCTCTGCTGTTTGTTAATTATGTCTTTAGTGTAAGTTATTGGCAACCTTTGCTTTGAACCATTCTGTCAGTTAAACCCCCAATAAAGTTAGTTGATGTAGTCTTTCAAATCATGGCCTCCATCTTTTCCCATGAATTTTCAAATGGTAGGTAATGCCAGTATGAGAGAGAGTCTAAGGGGTGCTTCATACAAGTCTGTCCAGGATAAATGCTTGAGGCACTGCTGCTGGAAAGTTACCTAACTCAGCACACTGTATTTGGAGATGAGAATCCCCCAGATAGATGTTTCCCAGTACTGGTTAATTCAACAAGCTATTCTGATACCACATCCCAGAGCTTTGGCTCTCTTTTTGTTTGTCTGCATCAATTTTCACCTACGCTGTCATGGCCGTAGCCCATTTTCACATGTGAACAAGGCTGGCAGGACACTGACCAGCCCATAATTCATGCTCTAGTGATGTACTGCAGATCCTGAAGTGCTCCAGCTGAGTGGCCCACCTACTGACTTCTAGGACCACGCTCCTTTGACCTTGGCTGCAATATCTACCTATTTTTTTTTTTTAATACCCATTTTGCAATGAAGAGTTTTCAGACTAACTGCAAAAAGTTCAAGTACTTTCTTAGTTGAGCTGGTATTATCTCTTGTAACAGCACAGGCCAGCCCTGGACTGGTTTTGTTTTCTTTGCTACCAACTGAGCTTAGAAGCATCTTTCTGATGATTCACAATAGCACCCAGCTGAGCACCAGGAATGTGAGCACACCAGATTGCTCTGCTGAGGTCAGAGCTGGGTTTCTCATATTCTCAAATGGTTGGCATGTATGGACTTAACGTATTTAAAGGATTTCATTGCAAACTCTTGTACAACAAAGCTCGTGAGCAGAGGTGCTTATTCCAAAGGGCTTGTTACGTATCCTCTTTAAAAAACACACCACCTCTGTCTCCATTCTCACTGTTTTGTCATGAGTACCTCTTAAATCATTTTTCTTAAATTTAAACTCCTTATAGTTGGTGTGTTTTCTTGGATGGCTGCTCTAAATCCATTTTGTGCTTCATATTATTTTTCTGCTATATTTAATTGAATAGAGGTATTCTTTGTCCAGCGTACATCTTTATTTGGATTAAATTTAATAAGGAGCTATCACAGCTGGAGAATTAAAGTGCCTTATTTCAGTCAAAATTCATAACCTTGTTGTAGATGGTTGTTCTAGGACTGTTGAAATTTGTGGAAACAAAACCTAAGCCACAGTCTTTGAACTAAGTATCAAAAGACCTTTGAACATATTTTGGAGTTCTGTTTTCTTGTAAGGGTCTCTTAATCTCAGTGGGAACTTCTGCTTGGTTTTTGTTTCTGTAGAAATGGTGGTTTCCTATAGAGCTTAGAGTTCACTGCTGCTTATCAAGAGCCTGTCTGTACAGGTCCAGCTGTACAGGTCCAGCTTGTGTCAGCCACTACCTGAAAGCATAGATTTATCAACGCTGTCCCAGTCTGTAAGTCACATGAAATACATTTCAAATGCCATCGGTTGTCATCGATTGTTCTTTCTACACTCTGTAGCACACAGGGAGTTGCAAAATATCGTCTGACAACAGGGAAAGTTCAGGCGTTTTTGAAAGTGTATCTTTTATTGTCCACATGCCTTGTTGTCTTTTTTTTGCGTGTGGATGATTGTATTGTGTGTTGTTTGTTTGTTTTGTTTTCCCCAGTGCCATTCTTTGTCTCTTCTGTGACATGTTCCTGTTTCCTGGGGCATGATCCTTTTTCTTTCTTTCTTTCTTTCTTTTTCTTTTTAATTTTTTTCTTTTTTTTTACCACAGACATTTCATAGAATCCCAGAACAGCTTGGGTTGGAAGGGTCCTCAAAACCCATTCAGTTCCCCCTTGCCAAGGGCAGGGTTGCCACCCACCAGATGAGACTGCCATTTGACTTCCTACACAACCTTCTGACCATCACTGTAGTGAATGTGCACCATTTTCCAGCGCCATAGATGTCCTGAAATGCCCACTGATGGGCAGAGCCACCATGATGCATTGTAGACAGATGTGCCTTCCAGGTTCAGTGCCCTACCTGGTTGCTTGTAAGCACTGCATAGGCTGAACAGGGGGCCTTTAGCTGATGGATAAGTCCTTGAGGTGCAGAATGATGATGTGGCTTAGCATAGTGGAGGCCTGGACATTTGGCATTGGATCTGGAGGCTTTCTGTTACGGTTAAACACACTGAGAGCAGGAGAAAATGGGTCTTGTGGTTACCTTCTCACCTACCTGTACTGTGTGCCTGGAGTAAGCAGCAGTTGGAAGGTGTGGTGCTGTAAGAATGAGGTCGAGTCTGAGTACCGCAAAGTCCACGAGGGCCTTGTGGTCACCCAGTGGGTGCTTTGGTTTTGTAGAGGAAACACGTAGCTTTGTGGAATGCTGAAGGAAGCACACGTGTTAAAATTACAAGGACTTGATTAGGTGTGAAATATCTTAATTGCCAGGCTGGCGTATTTTTCACTGTTTAAATAGATTCTAATATGTGAAGAATAAGACTATGTCTTACACATACGACTCTCTGTCAAGTACTTGATGAAGTTTAATCGATTAAACGTATCAATTTCTTTCAAACTGAAATAAGTTTGCATCTTTAGAAATAACTTTTCTGGATGCTAAGAGCTATATACTTTCAGAATGAGGTCTAATCTGAAGTTAGAAAAATTAGCGAAATCTGTTATTTGATGTTTGGTGGATGTGCATTTGAAGTTTTCTTTTTGTGTTTTGGTCTTCTTGGTTTTGTTTTGTCTCTGTTGTTTTGGCTGAAACTACTGCTAGGTAGCCTGGAGGATAAGTCTCCCCAGGCATGCTGCATGAAGGAAATGTCTGGCTGTTAGCTCTCCAGTTAGGTTTCAGCCCTCATATTCTGCTCATGTACTGCCTGGGTGCTGTTCTGCAGTTATGCTTCAAAGCAGAGCTAGAATGAGAAGACCCTGCAGAAGAGGGTTTAAATGCATCAGGGAAAGGTGGCACCAACTCTGTGTGTGCACTGCACTCCATAAGTTAACTTGGGGCCTGTAACTCATTTGATGGACAGAAAAGTCTAGCTGGAGGAGATGTCTTTAAATGACTGAAGTCAGAGGTTGTTTCAAATACAGTAGTGGAAGATCATGCAAGCTTTCATTTTAAGGCAAATGTTAACTGCAAAAACTTGCCTGTGTTAGTAATTTGGGTCATTAAATGTTATTAAAGAGACTTGAGTAAACATTCTCGCATGGATGTGGTGTTTTGCCTTGCTTGAATCGTTGTGGACAAAACAACGTTACGTTACGTTGTTTTGTTCCAGAGCACATTCCAGGAATTCAGGTACTGGTTTGGGAATTGTTCTTGGAGTGTCTGCTCTATGCATCATAGTTTGTCAGCTCTGTGCTGAGTGCTTACTCTGAAATCATGAAGCTATAGCATCCCGGAAGGATGAAGAATTAAAGCAAAGTCAGTGTTTGTAAGTGATACAATAAAATGAAGTTACAGCTTAAAGTCCAGTCCCTTGCACAGTCACAAAAGAGACTGGGACTTCTCATACAGTCATAGTAACTCGTGTGGCAGCAGCGTGAGGCAAGGAGTTCTGCTGTCTGTGTTGTGAAGTAAATGAACCTTCTCATTTGTTATGTTTCCTCTGAGACCATTTAGTAACTTTATTTGCTGTAAGGCAATTGTGTGTATGTTCATACTCCTGTTAGTCAGAAGGATGTGATATTTTTTCATAACATTGCATAGTAGGTTTCTGTGGTTGTGTGTTTTGCATGTGAACAGAACTGTCTGGCCTGGCAGTGTTAGTTTTTTTCCAAGTTCTGCCTAGAACTGGGGACAGATGTGTTAGAGTATATGGAGTGAGATGTTTCCAAATGGCTAGAACTAAGTCTAAAAGCTAGTTAGTAATTCCTCCTTTGGAGTGGCTGTGGAATTGGAGCAGAATAGGTTGTGCCCCGTTGATGTCTGCTCAGCAGTGCTTTGTTTGAAGTGAAGGCTGATAACTTGCCATTACAAGCTTGGATTTTATTTGATTGGCCTTGGAAACCTCATACAAGTAAAGATAATGGAAAGATCTATAAATTGACCTTTTCGTTTATTTGACTGTTCCTTGCAGCATTGGAAGCCCAAACACAACTGGTGCTGTAGAAGAACCAGAAAATGCAATTGAGCTGTCTAGTTGGTTATCCAAACTGAGTGAAATACTAAATAGAAGTGACATTTGAGAGGAATAGAAGTCACTGTTTTTAAAGTTCTTAATATACAGTTCTAGCAATACAAGTAATGGAAACACACATGTTTTTGTTTTGAAGGTGTCAGAGGTGCAGTTTAGAAAGACAGGACAACGAAGAAGAAATTGTTGGTATTCCTTATCAGGTTTCTTGTGGTATTAGAAATGACACTTCTTGAGATTATTTGGGGTAAGAAGTAGCAGCAGTTAAGTTACGCTCATCTCATGGTCAAATCTGGCTTTTCAGAAGAATGTTGATGTATTTTTAGCACCTTTTCAGATTTTGTTGTGTGATGGAGCTTGACTCTGCCGCAGAATGAGAAGTCTGGGGGAGGTGAAAACCTCAGGCGTCTCTTTTAGCAGATTTCCCAACAGTAACAGGATTGTGAGCTGTCATCGACATCGTTTGGGTTTGGGAAGTCTGCTCTGGTCATGGTGAATGAAGCATTTAGGTAAATCCCACTGTCAATGCCTTCTTGAGCCTGGATGGCTTTCGCTTGAACTTCCTGACTATAGTCTTATCTGCTTGTATTTAATTGAAGGGCTATCTCTGCATTGGTAGTGGCAAACAACTTTGTAGCCGAGCCCGGTAGCTGCAGGAGGCCAAGTGTAGTGGAGAGAAAACTGTCTGGGCAGGTGAGTGCTCAGTGCTGCTCCTGAAACACAAGCCATTGATGTCTTTCCCAGTTAATCAGAGTTGGGGCGGTGGAAGAGCTGACATGAAGGGTATTGGGGAAAAAAAGTCTGTTGCAAAAACAAAGAAAATGAGGTAAGGGAGACAGACTTCTGAACTGAAAATCTAAAGACTACAGGAGAGGTTGTCCCGTAAGTGCTTACTATGTGGATTATGGGTGGAGGAATAGGTCAGAAGAGATGGAGTTAGAGCTCTGCTGAAAACCATAATATGCCCAATGACTTCTGATTTCTTTTGTCTTTTACAGTGTTGTTTCAAGCACTTAGCGCTGTTTTTCTTAATGTAGGTTACACACTACAAGCAATATCCACCTAATACAAGCAAAGTATATTCGTACTTTGAATGTCGTGAGAAGAAGACTGAAAATTCCAAGTTAAGGAAAGTGAAGTATGAAGAAACTGTTTTTTATGGTTTGCAGTACATTCTGAATAAATACTTAAAAGGTAACTATCTCAAATTCCAGTACAAACCTACCTGTAAATAAATACCTTAATTTTTCTCAAGCTTTACTGGTGTCATATGATTTGGTAGGTTACTGGTAGTGACAAGCACGAGGCTGAATTTATGTGATTCTGAAAATGAGATGACCACCCCAGTAAAATGATATAGACTTCTACATTCAGGCACCATCCTACTATCTTTCTTTATGACAATGAATTATTAGAAATGAAGAGGTGTTCCTACGCCACCTTCAGTGGGCTAAATTGAGATGAATGGAAATGGAACAGACTTCTTGGAATCACAAGAAGATACATTTCATGTTTTCTGAATGCAAGTTTTAATCTGCATTTGCTCTGTAGCCACTCAGGTTATTTAATATGGCAGCTACCTGTGAACTTGCTTTCAGTATTGGCAGTTTTCAGTTTTATTGGCAGTAACATTCGAAAATTCTGTGGTGGTATTTAAGATTTTACTTGGGTTTTGTTTGCACTGTGTAAATATCACCTGTTCTGACCTGAATGCAAATTGCTTTCTGCCAAGCTTTAGAAGGAAAGCCGTAGCCATATAGCTTGCATGCTTTTGTTGTGTCCAGAATCCATAAATATCTCTGCCAAATGTTGGGATTAAACTAAAATCAGAAGACTTAATAATCTTACCTCTTCTCTAGCAATCTGAGGACTGTTCTCTAACATTGCAAATAGACAATTAGTCCTAAAGCAATAGCAGTGCTTACTCAAGTAATCAGGTCAGTCTGCCTTTCTCTATCACAGAAGTGCTTAATCAGATACTGATTTTTAAGGCATCTCCACAGGGATTCTCTTAGAGCAGTATAGCTGGAGCCTTGTGCTAGGCAGGCTATGTCTTGTTGAGTGTGTTGGTTTCATAATTGCTATACTATTCCAGGAAAATGAGTGGTGAACAAAACTCATGATGAGTTATTAGCTGTTATTATAAAAGACAGAAGATCTGAAATTGTCCCTCAACCACCTGCAGACCACAAATCTATTTTATGCTGTTAGCTTTCTAAGCATTCTAATCTAAGTAATAAATTAAATTTGATTTAAACATAGCTACTATACTACATTTGATGTGTTCTCCATGGTTTTTCTTTTTTTTTTTTTTTTTTTTTTAGGCAGAGTAACTCTTCTGTGTATGAATGTGTTGTTATTTATTTTCTAAGCTTTCATTTGTTTCTGAAACCGCAGGTAAAGTGGTGACCAAAGAAAAAATCAAGGAAGCCAAAGAAGTGTATAGGGAGCACTTTCAAGATGATGTCTTCAATGAAAAGGGGTGGAACTATATTCTGGAGGTAAAACTTTATGAAAATAAGACAAGTTAACAAAGGATTTATGAATCAACTATAAAATAGATATGGCAGTTTTTTCGTTAAACTGAGATATTTTAGCCATAATACTGAAGAGTGGATAAATGTAGCTTTTTATATACAGTGTACAGGAGTAGTAGCTGTCAAAAATTATGATATAATTGTAAGAGAAAAGCAGTACTCAACCTTTTGGATGACCGGTACGGCTTTGCTGGAGATAAGGGCTTATGGCTGCCATCAGCCAGGATAGAGTAAGTGGGGGCTTGTTGACCAATCTCTGTTTATAATTTGGTGCCTAGTGCTTGGTTGCATCATTTGTATTGCTGTCTGTAACTAATCATAACTGTTCTAATTCTAATGCAGAAAGCATTACAGCGTCTTGCATGTGTAAATAGTTCCAGAAAACGTGTAAATGTGTTTTGTTCAATCGTTTCCCAAGTCTTTCAGAGATGCTTCAGTTCAACTCTATTACAAAATACAAGACTTGACACACAAATCCCTCCAAGTCTTTCCACATTTTATAGTATTTCTCTTATGTTTGTGAATACGTCAGTCTTCAAGTAATTGCAAACATCTCTCTCTGTAAAACCAGCATATTCAGGCTGATAGAATTCTTCGGAGCTGTTCTAATCTATGCAGATGAATTAAATGCTAAGCTTTGTTGTGAATTCTAATGGCTGACATTTGACGCTCGCAAACAATTTTTAACCCCCTGAGTTTATTTTCCTATCAATACCCTGACTGATTGCATTTTATGGTGGCATCTGTTGGTGAATATATCTGGATGTCATCTTGCAGCAAGAGTTGAGCCATCAGGTGTGCAAGAGAACGGTGAATTTTGGCTAATTTTGTGAATTGCAGTAAGGTAAATGAAACTGGTGTTTGCAAAGAGATTCATAGAAGCCTTGTCTTCTTTTGAAGTAACTACAGATGTGAATTCGAACTGTATTCCTATTTAAGCTACCTTAAGCATTGTGGACTGCTCTCACCTGTATTTAAAGTAATCTTGATCCCTCTTTTGCTAAACTGAATCAATGCCTTGTGATGCTACATGTCTGTTCACACTGAGTTTTAACATTATTTAACTAATCCTGTTTCAGTGCATGCTTTTGCCTTGGTCAAAACAACCATTCCACGTGCCTGCTGTGAACGCAGTTTATCACTGCTTGTGTTTTCTTGCCAAAGTGATTCATATTAAAACAAATATGATTCCCCTTTTTGATCTTAGATGTGAATATCTGTTGAACTGGAAGAGTGTTTCCTTTGTTTGCTGAATGTCCTTACGTGCACACTGAGACCCTTTTGCTCTCTGTACCTCTATAAACCTACCATTGCCTGCTCTCTGGCTCTGTTGTTTAATTTCTTGTGCTAGGGGAAGTGCAGGGGGAAATACTATGCATTTTACCTAAAATGCTTACCAGATGTACTCCATATATGCTGACAAGACTATCTAAAACATTTGAAAATGATGATGCTATACTGTTATGATACAGTCTTACTGCTTTTCACGGATAGAACCAGCATCAGTAGGAACTTCTAGGTCTTGTGTTTTTTTTCCACTTAAGTATACTTAATTTAATCATTACTAAATATTTTTGAGCCTTTTGGAAGGTCTTATTGTCCTTTACTGAACTAAAACAGTCATCTCCAAAAGTCTGAAAACCGCACAGCCTGGGTAGTGTATAAATGCAGTTCGCTTCAGCATATAGCACTTCAGAAGAAACTTATCTGTAGTATGTAAGAGATTTTTTTTTTTAATGTGTTTCAGGCACTGGAGAACGTGTGTTGATGCTAGTTAAGAATCTGTGTAATTTCTCAAAAGTTGTGCAATTTTTTGGTGCAATTTTTGTTACCTTTTAAGAAGTAATATCTCTTGTGAAGGTTTCTGTTTTCTGCTTTCTGTCAAAAAGTATTAACGTGCAAAATGTTTTAAGTATTACTGGTTTAGCTTGGAAAGCTGTTTCAGAAAGTTATTATTACTGTTTTAGAACTACTGTTCACAACTGCCTTTTTGCAAAAGACATATTCCATAGAATATTTAGTTTTCAAGGATGAAAGACTGAATTTGCTGTAGAATGATACTTGAAGTCTGGATTTCATGTTTAGTGAATAGTTGAGGTGATAAAACATTCTTTCAAACAGATCCTATTCCAGTAAATTAATAAATAACGCATCTATACCGAACAAAACTACTATGGCTTTTTGAAGGCTTAGATATTAGCTTAACTTTTTTTTTTAGTTCAGGTGAAAACACTGAAGAAAATGAGTACAAAGTATTTCGTATTTCTTATTCTGTGAATGGAGTATATGTATTTTTAGGCAATATTTAAACCCTTCTGCCTCAATTTGCCAATGAATGCAATTGAAAACCTTCATTTGATTTGATGAAGAGACTTTTGTTCTTTAGACTTTTCCTCCTTTATTCATAGGTTGGGTTTTTTATTTAAATTGGTCAGTATCTAAGTAGACTTCAATATTTTTAGATTAGAAAGAAAGAAGAAACTAAAAAGCTTTATGAGAAGACTCGCAGACTGACTTTTATCTACTGCAATCAAGTGAGAGAAGTAGTATGTAACCTTCCTGTTGCCTAATGACATTTTTCTTTCTCACACAGAAATATGATGGCCATCTTCCTATAGAAATAAAGGCTGTTCCCGAGGGCTCTGTCATTCCCAGAGGAAATGTTCTCTTCACAGTAGAAAATACAGATCCAGAATGCTACTGGCTCACAAACTGGATTGAGGTCAGTCTTGGGAAGTTGGCATGTTTTTTCTAAATAAAAACTAATGGATTTAAATTAAAGGTTAAATCCCATACTGACTTAAGGGAAGTCTCTGACAGATTTAATTTTCTGCTTTAAGTAAGCCTTGATTCTTCCTTTAGTTCTTGTACACAGACCTTTCCTCCCTACCTGGCAAGTGATTGTAATAATTTTACAGCAGTAGCTTCTCTGTAAAAGAAAGAGGAGGAATGGAGTTGTACACGTCTGTGGCTTGGGAGCAATAAATGTTGAGATGGCTAGTATTACCCTGCCTTATAAAGGTATTATAAAGCCTAATTACTTTAATCTAAAGTAAACTGTTGGAGGCTTTCTGAATGGGTGATGAAAATAAATAGCCCTCTTTGTACCTGTGCAAATGTTTACTTAGGATTCAAAAATTCTCACTTACTGCATGCCTAGTAATGTTTTGGTCTTTTGCTTTAGACTATTCTTGTTCAGTCGTGGTATCCAATCACAGTGGCTACAAATTCTAGAGAGCAGAAAAAGATTTTGGCCAAATACTTGCTGGAGACTTCTGGCAGCTTGGAAGGACTGGAGTATAAACTGCATGATTTCGGCTACAGAGGAGTTTCTTCACAAGAGGTAATACAGCTTTTCTAATAATTTTGAAGGTCTGTAAACTATAAAGGACAGCAGTGAGTATTTAACTGTTGTAATTGTGTGCAACAGTGAAATTGTGAATTCACAGAATGCTGTGATTGTATTTATGTGGAGGGAGTGGATCTGGGCATGTGGAGTGAGTAATTCTCAGAAACAGTTCAGAAAGGGAGAGAGAGCCTTCTTCTCTGTGGAAATTGTCTTTCCTTTTTAAATGTATGAAGAGTGCATTGGTGAAAGAGGAACCGAGTCAGTTCTGCTGTTTCAAATTAGTGCTAGCCAGTAACTGATTTTAGACTCCTATATTTGGCCTGGCAACTGAAAGCTGCATCTTTTTCAGACTGCAGGAATAGGAGCTTCGGCTCATTTGGTGAACTTCAAAGGAACAGATACTGTAGCTGGAATTGCATTAATTAAGAAGTATTATGGAACTAAAGATCCAGTTCCAGGATATTCTGTTCCAGCTGCTGAACACAGGTAGGATTTCTGGCAATAAGATTTTTTTTTTAATAGGAAAAATATCTTTTGTTAAACTTGCTAATCTTTGTCTAGGAATGTTGCTTTTTTTCCACCTTAAAGGAAAAGTGAAAGCTTCTCTTCATCTTAAGCTGTATCATTTATACCATACTCTATTTGACTGATGCAGATATGGAGGCTAAAGTGTTCTGTACTGATGCGTCTGTGTGTTTTAGGGGCTCAACAGTGGTGTGGCTGTTCTTAGCTGTACATGTTTTTAAAACTGAAGCTGAAAAAAATCCGACAGAGTAACTTGAAACACCAATGAGTAATGTCAAGCAGGTATTCCCTTTGTTACAGCGCTGGGTTTGTGGGGATCACTCACCAAACATGCACACCAAAGAGAGAAATGACTATATGTTTAAAGGCATAGCACATACATATTCATTACATTCCAAGGACATGGACAGAAATTCCAGGAAATGATTGGCATCTCTGGTGTTCATGGGATTAAAGCTAAGAGTCATTCTCACTGTAAATTTCCAACCTGTAAGGTGGGAGATAACATCAGTTGGAACCAGTTTGGGCTATGTTGAGCTGAGGCATCTGTTTTGCCATTTTATCTTCAAAAACAGGACATCTATTCTATTTCTTATCTTCACTTGACAACAAGCTTTGTGGCCTCTGCGTTTTGTTCTTGAACTTGCATTTATGCAAGCCTCCTGTCCTTCAGCTCGTATCTGCTCAAATTGTTCTCACAATATTCTCACGATTCAAAACTATGGTCTTCCTAACAGAGTGAAGTAGAAGTTGGTGATCCTTGTGGTGGGTCCCTTCCAATTCAGGATAAATTATATAGTTCTGAATGTAGATGATTATTTTTTCAGTGGAACCTGAATGCTTATGGGTAAAAGATATTGAGGATTCATGTTACAAACTTCACAGTTACAATTTTATGTTTAAAATAAAGTGAAAAACCATATGGGGTACAACTTTCCTACTATGTTTTCCTTGTTCTGCAGTTTCCTATCAGCATAGTGGATTCAGGCAATAATATAGTTCTCAAATTCATTCTCAACAAATAGAGAGTAAGGAGTTAATCTCATACAGGCGCTTGAGGTGAAGACCTCTGCTTTGATATTGGAATCTTTTACAATGTCAGGAGTGATTGCAAATCTTTGGATGTCACTTGTGTCTGCATACTGAAATAAGCACAAAGGGAGGAAAGACCTCTTGTACTCGCTAAGAAGAAACAAAATACAGTTCCTTTGAATAGAGGATTTTATTCAGAATTTCAAGAAAGGTAGCAGGAAAGCTTACAGGAATAGTTCTAATAGGGTTGTGATCAGTTTTAAAGGTACTTTGTTTCATTTCCCTATCTGGATCCTTGCTATAATGCTGTTCTAGAACTGCTACTTGATGTAGAAGTAACAAAACGTGCCTGATGCTTCTCTTGGCTTAACTCTGAAGTTAATTAAAAAATAATAATAATTTTACAGTCACTTGCTCCTATTTTTTATGTGTAATAAAGAGAATGCCTGGAAGCATCTTTTGCACAGCATGTAGAAGTGGTAGCATGAGAGCTGTCTTATGCAGACCAGTCACTGTTTTCAAGCTGGTACACAAAATGGGTCTTTGCAAGAGACCTGAATTGCTCTAGATTTGTTCTGCTGCTCCACAACTTCCAGTCTGAGGTGGAGCTGCGTGTGGTGCTTCCTTCTGGAACACAACCTGGGTTGTTTCTGACTGCCCCAGCCTCCTGGAAAGTAATTTTGTTTTGTCTCTTTGCTCCTGTGACCCAGTGTTCATCTGCTGAAAAGTTAATGCTAGCATTTTGGGGGGAAAGCTGCAATGCGAGCTAGTTCTTACTGCATGCCTGTGGTTTATATGAGTGTGTTTTATTTGTTCACACAGAAGTTATTGATGTAAATTATGCCAGCTACATACAGATGGCCTCTGCAGATCAGCTGGCATTCAGTAACTTACTGCCTCTTTTAGCAACTCCATTTTGTGTGCTTGGCTGTACCCTTGTACCAAGGGTAATGCTCCGAGGTTCTTCTGGAAGAAGCTTTGTGTTAGGGAACTTAATGGTTTTAAATTGTTATCCAAAATAAATTTAAAAAAAAAATCTTAAGATTCTTCTGATTTATGCTGCTAGTTTTCTACTTCCCATTTGATAGTCTGAAGTTGACAGAACAGATGGTCTGTTCTTGCATTTGTAATTCCTTAATCGTCTGAATTTCAGATCTAAGAGAAATTCTCACAAATACAAAAAGTAAATAAGTAAAACTAAGTTATGCATTAAAGAAGCTTTGCATATCCAGTGTTAGTCTGAGCTGCCAGAGATTAGTATGTTTGCTATCCGTGAAAGACAGAACTCATAAGTACATAATTTGTGCTGTCCTGCAATCACATTGCCTATTCTTATCTTGATTTATTTCCGTTAGGAAATGCAGAATGTGTGATTTAACACAAATGCTGCTCTAATGTGTCTTTTTCAATTAACTTCACAGTACCATAACAGCTTGGGGGAAGGATCATGAAAAAGATGCTTTTGAACACATAGTGACGCAGTTCTCTTCAGTGCCTGTATCTGTGGTTAGTGACAGCTACGACATTTATAATGCTTGTGAAAAAATATGGGGCGACGACTTAAGGCATATAATTGAAGGCCGAAGTCCAGAGGCACCACTTATTATTAGACCAGATTCTGGGAATCCCCTTGACACTGTTTTAAAGGTAATGCTTTAAGTTCTTTATATACAAGATTACAAAACAAACAGTTGTAATCCTAATGACTGGCTGGTTAGTAAACATAATGTTCTAGCTTAATATGCTTTGAAAAGGATACCTATAACGAATCTAAACTTATATTTAAAGGAGATACAGATATGGCAACTCCTTTGCAGTCAAAATAGCTTCATTATTTTCATTTAAAAAAAAAAACAAAAAAAACTTCTCACATACCATTCCTTGAAGCTTTTATAACAGTTACCAATTTTGTTCTTCTAATGATGCTGGAATTATACTGTAAAGAGAAGTCTCTCCTCGCTTAATAACAATTACTCTTTTTTTGCCTCTTCTTATTTGTATTAATACAAATGTCAGGCAGGTAAGACTTCTTTCTTAGGTATCTTGGAGTCTTGTATAGTCTACCATTTTAAGGTGCAAATAGATATTAAATAGTCTTCTCCCTGACTTGTATTTCAGCCAATGACAAGTGAACTTCATGTTGAAAACTGCCTGGCCTTCTAACTGTATGCAGAGTTTAATGAGTGTTGAAGGTTTTAAATACTAAAAACTGTTGGTACATCTGAATTTGAGTAGCTGTCCACACTGTTTTAATAAGTATGGAAGATTTTAGGGATACTGGTATTCTATCAAATCTGTGCAGCTTTAATGTTGTTTTTTTCTTTCTTGTGGGGTGAGTGACATATCACAAATAAGAACATTGAATAATCTCCATCATAGCAAGTAAGAAAAATCCCATCTGTAGAGTTCCATTTAAGTTCTGGCTATGAAAATCTTAGAAAACTGAAAGCCTCCTTCACCACCTTAAAGGCGGTGGAAAAAAGAGCAGGATTGTCAGCTGGCATCTAAATAGCAATAAAGGACAGCAGTGACAGAGAGGAAGAGGGGAAGTGTGGATCGGATTAGCTTTTGGGTACATGTTTATAAAGGTTTTTTGCTCTATGATTGCTTTAATCTAATGGCTTCTGCCACAATGGCTGGTGTGCTTTTTGTTTGTGTGCCTATGTTAGATATATTTAAAGCAGGATATGTGGTTATATCTATGGATTTGTGCATTCTTGTTGCTTTAACAAATCAGATGTGAAAACTTGTTTCTTTATTGGAAAGGCATTTTTTTTACTTTTATTTTGAACTGTCTTCCTTTTCTGTAGGTCTTAGAGATCTTAGGGAAGAAGTTTCCCATTACAGAGAACTCTAAAGGCTACAAATTGCTGCCACCGTATCTCAGAGTTATTCAAGGGGATGGCGTGGACATTAACACATTGCAAGAGGTGAGAGATCCTGTTCCAGTGTCAGGGTGATACTGGCACTGTTGCTATTTAATCTGGAATCTGTTATGACTAGTCACATGTTGCAGCTTCACTACTGACCCCTCCCTGCCCTTCGTCCCAGACATTGGCTTTAATATCCTCCTGTGTAAAACACACTCATTAAACCCTGCAGGGAATAATTAACATGCATAAGCAACTAAAAGGCATATCCTAATCTTAGTGTTGTAACCCTTCTGTTCATGCTGTCTCAGGTTTTTGTTCGGTTTTGTCCTGCTAGTCAATCCTAATTCAGATAAAAATCTGGCAATGCTTGGTCCTTTCATTGACACCCAAAGCACACTGCATGATTGCTGTGCTGCAGCAGTAGTAGTAATTAACTGGTTGGGTTCATTAGTTATGAATGCTCTGAGTGTTTGTACTTGGAATTTTGAAGGTGTGGATTTTAAAGGTGACCTTTTAAAAAGAAAAGTAAGGGAAGTAAGGATTCCATTGGTTGAAACCCCCCAAAATATGAATAACAGATTAGGTTGTGGTCTGAGTCAAATTAGAATCATAGAATCACCAAGTTTGGTAAAGACCTGTAAGATCATACAGTCCAACTGTCCACCTATCACCAGTAGTTGGACCATTGGTGCTTGGATTTGGTAAATATACATAATCTTTGAGTAATTATACTAAAAGTGCCATTTCAGCAAGACAAAAGCTAGTTACTTAGTGGTTGCTGCATGCTAGAAGCTGGTTAAAACTTCATTACTATTTACTAGAAGGAGATGCTAGCTGATATAATGCAGATGAGGAGGATAAAGGAGGGCTTGACTTAACTGTGTTAGAGTTCGAAGCCAGAAATACGTTTGATAAACTTAAATCCAGTAAAATTAATCCTGATGCTCATCCTAGCTTCTTAGGTTGACAGATCTCTAGGTTCTTATTAGCAAAGTTGACTTACTGCTGCTTCTCACATTAGGAGTGTGAGAGAAAGCAAGTTTAGTTTCAAACCAGCTAGAAGACATCTGCTTATTTAACGTGAACATATTGTATTAACCTCCACCATAGAACTCCAGAGATGTTTGTCACTCAAGTCCGTAGAGAGCAGTTCACACCGAGGTTGTTTCCTGATGTACCAGCCGTAGTGTAGTCATACACCACAGTTTTGTACCTGCACCTAAATCTTTAAAGCAAACTTTGTTCCTGTAGCTTTCTGAGAATAATCTGTGCTAATGTTCTTAAGGAAACAAAGCATGAGAAATAAGTCTTATGGTTAGGTTCTAAGAGAAGAGACTTGATCAGTAAGCTTATTATTCTCAGTGACTTTTAAACAGAACTTAAACCACAATAAGTTTACCTGTAATGTAGCAGATAGAGGGTCCAATTCCACAAGGCTCACAGAGTAAATATACCTATCACCTCATCTTGGCTGTTACCTTGCTGTGCACCTCATGTGAGCTTTGATTGTTGATCTGCTGACCATTAAACTAATCTAGTCCACAAATGTAGCAGCAAACTAACTTGGCTGAAAGTGATATTTTTTTCCTGTTGTTTTAATAAATGAAATTTCTCCATAAAACAGGATACTAATCACTGGCAAAATACAACAGAAATGGAAACTGTTGTCTTGAGCTGGTGGAAGCAGAAAAGGAGGAAGGCAGTGCTTCTAATTTGGCAGCAGCAAGTTATGTTGGAGCAGAAAGGCCACAAGTTTGCAACCTATTTTAGCCATGTTTAAAATTTCTTGGATTTTTCTTTCCTTTTATGTCAGCAAAACTGAGGTTACTATGCTGACTTGTGAAAGAATGGCTAATAGCTTGCCATTTAACGGAAAAATCTTGAAATATAATTCATACCTTTTAAAAAGGAGTTTATATGAACAAACCTGAATGCATTCTTGTGGCCATCTTTTTTTCTTACCCCTATGTGGGTGATCATTCTAATTATTTTGTATCAGCTTTAGATTCTAGGCATGACCTGTTATGGATCTGATGAGGGGTAATGCATATAACAGGAAAGCTAGAATGAGTAATTGCAGATCAGTCTCATTTAATTATCAGAACTAGCTGAAAGAAAAATACAGAAAACAACTCAGTATAAACTGGATTTTAAAATTCTTTGTTTTAATAGGGAATGCTGGTAGAACAGGTAAGGAACCTTTTCTGACTTTCTTCTAGTATTTTCACTTTAAAAATCATTCCAATCTGCTAACTCCACAAGATACTACACTTTCAAAGGACTTCCTTTTGAACATTCAATTTCCAGATGTCTTGAAATGGTTATAAAGAAAGAAAACCCTCTAACCTGGAGTCACAGTTGTTAATTGAGTTTGTAATTGTCAGCAGGAGGTGGTCAAACCTGAACACAAGACCTGTTCTTTACAAGAAAATAAGACAATAAATAGTTCTCTATTTGTTTTTCCTTGGGGGGGAGGAGGCTTCAGATCAGAAAGATTGAATTGGATCCGTCTGGATGGGGTTTACCAACATCAGCGTTTTCAAAAGACGGTGATAAATAAGCAAAGTCCATATTTGTGAGTCAAGGCTAGGTTCTTTCAGTCTCACTGGGTTTTATGCTTGATGAGAGGATATTGGAAGTTCATTTTTATTATCATTTCTTTGTCACGTACAGTAACTTACGAAATGCATGAGCCTTATCACCTTTTGTACAGGCCCCCTGTTGGGAAGGATGTGATAACTACTACTAAATTGCACAGGATTTTCCCATACTGAGGCCCTGTTTGCTCAAGATACAGTTTCTGAAGGGTTCCTTCCTTAGGCAAAGGTCATGGGATTGGGGCTGAAGAGTCCTTCTGCTTGCTTTCTTGAATGAGGCTGAGTAAGCAGCTACCATTAGGTTGAGGAAAGCCCTATTGTAAGATCACTACAGAATAAATTTCTGCTAAATATCTTGTGGATGGTTGTTCAAGGTGTTCTGTCTATGTTAAGTTTCTGAAAGCAAGAGCAAATGCTTGTAGGTGGGTTTTTGTTGCTTTGGGTTTTTTGGTGGTTTTTTTTTTTTTTTTTCTTTCTTGGTGTTAGCCCCTCTTGGAGTTAGGATCTACAGGTTCTGCTGATGGCAAGTCAGACATGAGCCAGCAGTGTGCCCTGGCAGCCTTAAGGGCCAACCGTACCTTGGGTAAGATTGAGTAACTGTTGAAACAGTCTACATGTGACTAAATGGATAAATAAAATACTCGTATACATTTCTGTTTACGTTATCTACCCATTTACCACTATCTGAAAGTTGTCATTTCTTCCCACCCCCACTCCTTCCATTGGAAAGCTTAATTTTACCTTAGCTGTCTCTAAAAGAAATGACTTGACATCAGCAGCTTCTGGAACAGTTGTATTATCTGTTACCGTGGCATTTCCTTTTGAAGGAGGCTGAGCGTGCACAAACGATTACCAGATTTCTCATGATGTTGTTTTCTGAAACTGCACTGTTGCCCATGGGTTATATCCTTCCGTTCCACTCCTCAACTTCCTTTTATCTGTATGGATGGGGCTTTGCTATTTCACCAACTTGGAAGCTACAACTTATATTAGTGAAATATTTAGGTGGTGTGAGTTCAAACGTTCTTACTTGGGCTGTCACTGTCTTTTTTAGCCTTATGTAGGGGGAATGAGTCATGGAAGAGTCTTGGCCACTTCCGAGCATGACCAAACTAGCACTCGTGACTCCAGGTTAGGGTATGTCATGTTTGCATAGACAGAATGGGATGAGGAGGAGAGGAATGCTGTGGTAAGCTTTAAATTGACTGTCAATGCCATTGATCTGTGTCTGCCTGAGAAAGTGCCAAAACAAACGTTCTAAGCAGCTTTATGTATCTCCTTTCCTAAATTGCTACTCTTAATTCCAGATGATGTAATTTAAGTTTTATTTATTTTTGAGCAAACTGCTGCATGCTGAGTATTGACAGGATTGTTACATGCATCTCCTGGAAACTGAATGTTAGTTGGTTAAATTGTCTGTAAAAAGCATCTTGTTTAAGTAGTATGCTATTTTGATGGAAAAATAGCATGGCCTAAAAGCATATTCTGTCATTATTTTCTTTTTATTATTAGATTGTGGAAGGAATGAAGAAGAATAAATGGAGTATTGAAAATATTGCGTTTGGATCTGGTGGAGCTTTGTTGCAGAAACTAACAAGAGATCTCTTAAACTGTTCCTTCAAATGTAGCTACGTGGTAACCAACGGTCTTGGGGTATGTCTTTATACTATTTCTACCAGTATGTTTTCAGCAGGGGCCTCCCTCCCTGATGTACTTTTTCATACCTCCTGTTAGATTACTGCCATCTACATAAGGTACACAACAGCAACAAAGTCCAGTGTTCTTTTGATTTTAGGTAAATGTCTTCAAGGATCCAGTAGCTGATCCAAACAAAAGGTCAAAGAAAGGCCGACTGTCTTTGCATAGGACACCTGCTGGAGAATTTGTGACACTTGAAGAAGGAAAGGGAGATCTTGAAGAGTATGGGCAGGTATGAATTTTCAAGGCTTATTACATTGTTCTCTGTACAAATGTAGACTGGGGAAAAAGTTAATTGAAAACAAATTGTGAAATTGTATTTTTGTTCAACTTCTGTCCCAGTACTTCAGAAGTACCTCTAGTGGGAAGTTCTGTAACAGTAGAATGTTAGAGTGTTTGTAGAATGTCCAGGTTGTACAATCCATCTTTTGTTTGTCTTCAGAAACAAGAGAATGTTGCTTTTTTCCCTAAAAGTAGTTTTGTCTTAATGTAATAGAATATTAGGAGAATGTAAAACTATTGGAGAACCTCTAAAAGGAGGCAACAAAGGTGGTGATAGGTGTAGAGGGTAAGACACTGATCCTTCTGGGTCCCTTCCCACTTGAGATGTTCTATGAAAATATTATGCTGGCCAGGTAATTCTGTATGAACCACATTCTGCAATTTGCGTAACATCCTGAGGTGGAAGGGGGATAGAGACAGACTTTATTAAACTTGTTTCTGCTTTCTCATTTGAGATTTTTAAAATAGTTCCTTCAGGTGCTAATATTCCTTGTCTGGAGTTTCCTGGTTTTCAAAGCTTTAAATTAATCCACAAATTGTTTCCTTGTTAATTCTTTGCAATCACAAAATTAAGTGCTATTTCAGTAAAATAACCTTGGTGTTTAGGCCAGTCCCCAGGCTTTCAGCTGGAAATCTCTTTTATTTTTCATTGTATGAGCAATAAATTGTTTAACTGCATGCCTCTTCCTGAATTAAGAGGTTTGAAAATAAGCAAGCTATCAATTGCAATTCAGCTATTAAAAGCTGGAAGGTTCTTGAGTTTTCTGGTGCTTGGAGACACATCTGTGCTACAAGGCAGAGGGGTACTACTAGGCACACAGTTTTATGCAACAGTAGTCATAAAACTGAGATCTCTGAGAAATTTGAGTGTAGAAAGCAAACAAACTCCATAGGTAGCATGTTCTGGATGCCAAGATCTCAGAAACAGGTTGTCTGGAAGTGTAATGATAGGACAAGTGATAATGGTTTTAAACTGAAAGAGGGGAAATCTAGATTAGATAATAGTAAGATGCTTTACTACGAGAGTTGAGAAATCTCTTCAACTCCGTCATAAACCTTGGCCTGATACAAGGCAATGTATGGTTCCTTCATTTCTGACAGGTGAAGAGATTCATAAAGAAGTTTTTTGTAATGGGTTGTTGGAGAGGGCTGTATGTGTGATTCAACTTCTGACCCACTGGGAAGTGATGGGGAGATGCACTTTTTTGTGGACCGTGTTTCCCTAAAGCCGTGTCTCTGTGTGATAGGTCACCAGGCACAGCAGCTGCCCCACATTGCTTTGTGCTAACTTTTGTGCACAAAGCTCTGCTTATTGCTCTTTCAGTGTTCTGTTCATGTGCACCCCTTGTTGTGCTGTTTTACAGAACTTTTATGCAAAGAAAGATATCTTTCATAGATGATCAAAATGAAGACTTCATCTAAACCTCTGAGGTTGAATTGCACTTAAAATTTGGTTGGTGTCTCCTCTCCTAGCTAATCTGAGAGGATCTATTTAGCTTATGTTGTTCTGCCTTTGGCCAAATGAGGACAGTTTATTTTAGGGACTACTTAGCACAAAACTTCTGGTAGTAAGAGATACCAGAAGAAGGTGAAAAGATCAGGTATTGTGGCGGACACAAGCTCTAGTCTCATCAGCCATGATTTGGGTCCTTGCATTTGAGTTTACATGTAGTTTTGTGTAACCTGCGTTGTTGGTTTATTGACCAAATCAGCCTTGCTAAAACAATGGTGTCTCTTGCAGGATCTCCTCCATACGGTATTTAAGAATGGGAAGGTAACAAAGTCATACTCGTTTGATGAAGTAAGACACAATGCCAGGCTGAAGAACAGTGAACTAGAAATGGCGTCTCACTAAGTTTCATTCCATGCCTGTGTATGTGTGTAACACGTATGTACTGCATAGCTACTGGATTTACTGTACAGATTTGTGTGTTTGTGTTTTATGACATTGTAGCCAAATTATTTGTTGGTTTATGGACATACTGCCCTATCTTTTGCCAGCCTTTAGAAAATATGAAATCAGGAAATGGTACTTACATTGTACAACATATTTAATGCTAAAGTGTGCTTTTTAGGGCCCTTTGCCAGTAGTGATTCAATCTGGTATTGATCTTTTCACAAATGAGACAGAGCTGAACTTTTTTATATATAACAGAATATCACAAAATGGATTTACATAAAATTATCATGATTGCTTTATGTTTATATTTAACTTGTATTTTTGTACAAACAAGATTGTGTAAAATATATTTAAAGTTTCAATAATTAAGTCTTTCCAACTTTTCATGATTTTTATGAGCACAGACTTTCAAGAAAATATTTGGTGGGGGGGAGAATCCATTGCCTTTTGTCCATTAATCAGCAAATAAAACACGGCCTTAAGGTTTGTTGTGACATTGTACCATTTGATGACTGAATCAGGACTTGTATCTCCTTAAGATCCTATAGAATTGCTGACCTCACCGTTTCTTGTAGTTGTCTGTATTAGTTAATCTGCATCGAAGGAATTACTGTTCTTTTTAGAAGGTTTAGGTACTTACAGGCCTTGCTGGCACAGTAAGGTATGTAAACGGAATGCCAAATTTGAAAGGATCCTCTACTGCAACTTAACTTGCCAAGTCTGTCCCACTTGGCGCATGCACCTCAATATTTTAAGAGTAAAGTTTTTAGGAGATCTCCTCTTCCACTATAGAATATATGTGTAAAATATTGAAATATGGAAGCGGTGTATTTTAAAGTAATTACACTTCTGGGTTTATTTTTCATATACTGTAAGTGACATGACTTTAAAGCAGAATACTGGACTCGGTAGTGCACTTTTTTACTTTTTTGTATTTTTTTCATTGATTTGCCTTTTGTCAGACTGGATGTTAAATTGTAAAAAATGTTTAACTATTTTTGTTAACAACTTTAATAAAACTTTATGCTAGCCAAACTCCTACACGAATGGCAGAGCTGTTTCCCCTTCTCCCCCATCTCAGTGGGGCGAGGAGGGGCCTTCATTTTGCAGAGGGTAGCTGTAAGCAGCATTGGAGAGACTTCTGAACTGTCTGCGCTTGATTGTATGAGCTCTCTGCATATGCTTGATTTAAATACCTGCTGGAAAACAAAACTGTTGAGGATTTCATTTGAGAAGCTATGTAGTAACCTCTGAAATGTTAGTACTGTAGGCTGGCTCTCGCTACAGAAGGAATACCTCCCTTAAAAAGCAACAGCAAAAGCCAAACGGCTTCTGTATTATTTTAATGATCAACTATCGATGACTTCATATACTGATGCTTCTAATTAGGAAATGATGTTAAAGGAAAATGCTAGAGGTCCTCTGAAATCACTTAAGCCTACAAAAGTTATACAAAACATGCATTTAAAGGAAGATTGAAAAGCCATACTTTATTGTTTTTATTCTCTCACCAAAAAGGGCCACATCAAAGCATTCAGAATCTTTCTAGGGTTTGTGGTTAAGATATTTATGCCCGGTCTCAGTAGTTCTTGTTCATAAAGACTTGTTTTTCACTCTTAGTGTATGTAATTATACATTTAAGTGATGTATTGTTTCAAAAATAGCGCTTTAGTAGAACTTTAAGTGCTGACCTTTCATACTGAGGAACTACCTTCCCTTTGCTATTAGTGACACTGTTTGTATTTGGCCAAGAAGGGATTTAAACCTGGGCTTAGTACCAATAGCAGGTAAACAGTACAGAACCTATTTTACTCCTCCACATGTGTACTAGGGAATTTTATGATGTACAGTTTAAAACGAAAAAGTAAATGCTGCTTTCATTCTGTACCAATAAAAATTTTGATAACTATTAAGTACCCATAACTGATATTTTTGTATTTGGGAACTGAGGATATGCTGTGGAAGCGCTGTTTTCTTTTGTATCATGATGTGCATCAGTATTTGTTCAGTGTTGTCTAAAATGTAGCTTGCTCGTTGGAGTCTTAAAGCAAATTCTGTGTGTGCACGTCACTCTCGGAAAGTTGTCATGTCACTCATCTTGGTAAATGCTGATAAACTTTGAGAGGGGACTTTGGGAGAAAAACACCTGGTGCTATTCAGACCCAAATACATGTTTCTCTGTGTTTGATGGTTTGTCGTTCTGGGCATCAAGGAGTTGACAGAAATTACTGCAGTGGTTAAACCATACAGTATCCTAATTCTTCCACATAAAAGCAAACAGCATGTTTAAGCTTGCTTTAAATTACTAGATTTGTAGTCATCGATATATTTTAATTATCCCCATTTCATAATATAACACAGTATTTGTATTTAAAAATAGGAATTGGGAGTTTTGTGTTAATACTTTATTTGTAACCATATTTAGCATAAGAAATGGATTTTATAAAACTATTTTTCTTGAGCTGCATGATTATGAAAAGATGGGGTTTCTTTTTCCTACTTTGGAAGATTGGAGGAGAGAATAGAAGAGTACTTAACTGTTTGGATTGCCAAAATCAAAACTGAGTTGAAACATTTTTTTTTCCTGTAGGTTTTTACATTCCTTCTTAACCTGTTTAGTGAAGAATAAATATTCCTCACTTAAATCCTCTGTTAAAGTAATTCTAATGTACTTGGCATCAAATACCAGTATGTAATACACATGGAAATAAAGTTTAGTTCTGGCAGTGAAAATTAAGAGCCATTTGCCTGTGTCTTAAAGTTGTGATGTTGGGCATCAGATTTCATTCACGTGCTCTTTGTTGCTGAACAGATGGGAGCATAGGTGTGCTGTCACAGTGTGCTGTGGAAGAGCTGCTCTGTCAGCTGGCATGCAGTTTGTGGTCAACTTTGCTCTAAAGAAAAGGAAAACCAGACTCTTCTTCCTTTTCAGTATTTTTCTTGTAGAGCGTCACTGCATCTGTGGTTCAATATCATGTGTGCTTCTGCTTAAAGATGGAGCACTTCTGATTGGATTTGCTATAAAGTCTTATCCACTATCTATGCTTCACATAATCCTTCCTCAAATAAAGATTTATTATTTAATTTTCACATGGAAATCTACTAAAATGCTCTGGAATCTATTGAAAATATCATCTCTTAGGAGAGAGAATAGCTCCAGTCCCTTTGAACAGGATTTTCGTAATTGGAAGAAACTGCTTTTAGTTCCCATGCAACTTTAAATGGCAAAGCGTCTCATAAATGCAATCTGTAATATGAGTGTGAAGATTTAGTTCTATTTGTTTCCTGTCCCTTCACGTCATACTGGAATACAAGAAGGGGCACCTGCAGCCTACAACAATGGCACTGAGCACTTGACTTTAAAGTCCTTTACTTTACCTTCACTGAAAATGTGTGCACCCTGAGTGCTGATTAGGCAGGGCTCTTCCTCCTTTCTCTGCTGGTAGAAACGTCCAGCTGCAACACTTCCATCTCTTCTTCCTCTAAGCAGCCTTTGGGAAAGTTAAAGGTGATTGGTGACATTGAGTGTGCGTTGGTGAGCTCCCAGACCAGCACTCAAAAAGGAGCCTGCTGAGAAGTCTCAAGGCCCCAGCTATGTAGAAGGCAAGGGACTTGCAAACATGGCTCCCTGTGCCCCCTAATTCTTCCCTAATGATTACAGTTATTAATGATTACTGTGCTGAGATACTCAAAGCTGAATCTGCTCTGATATTTAATGAATGGTAGTTGTACCTATGAGCTGTACTGCATGTTTCTGCTTGTCCTTGGGAGTCCCCGCAGCATCCTGTAGGCGTGCACCTGCTCTGAAGCGTGTGTGAGCAGCTTAGTGTGAGGTGATGCTCTTGTCTTAAACATGATGGACAGAGGCAAGATACGGGAAGAACTCCATAGTGCCACCTGAAGCACTTAGCCACCTGAAGTAAAGAAACACTGATATTAAAGGTGCTCTGTGAAGTCATGCTTAGTGAAATCACAGTTGTTAGCCATAGATACTGTGTTCATTTTCCCCTCTTCTTACTGATAGCACAGCCAATCTTGTTAATGGTTTTAAAACATCCGTCGCATTTATCTAAAACGCTTATATGGGAAGAGATGGGTAGCACGTAGCAATAGAGCACCTCCAAAGGCTCTTTTCCTGTAGGCTTATTTTTGCTGGGTTCTGCTGCAAGACAATGCAGAGCAATTCAAAGGATTTGGGAGTGAAGTCTGTAGGATTCTTCTCAAGTTACGTACTTTATTCTGCAGCATTTCCTTAGAGCTCTTTATCTGAGTACTCTGGAGATGTTCCAGACCCGCCTGGACGCCTACCTGTGCAACCTGGGCTAGGGAGCTGCTCTGGCAGGGGGTTGGACTCCATGATCTCTGGAGGTCCCTTCCAACCCCTACAATTCTGTGATTCTGTGAATTTTAAAATTTTTCAATTTATGGGGAAGTTTCCTAAAATCAAAACTGAAGTTCTCTATCCCACACCTTGTTGGAGCAGGAGGGAAGAACCCATCACGCCTCCAACAACTTTCGTATATCCCTCTCCTCCAACTCTTCTGAGGAGAAAAGCAGTAGCAGAAGTTTATTGCTGGTTTACATTTGAGTAAAAAATCAGAACAATGTGGTTTCTAGATCTCTATATGCAATAACACAAGCATACTTTATAATTTATCTGTATTTTTAATTGTTTGCATTTTCTTATGTTTCACTGATGAATACTGTGAGTTCTGACGATCCGGTTCTTGGCAGTTTGCTTGTGACAAGTAAACACATTGCCTGCAGCCAGGGAATTATAAAGTACAACGGCTTCTATATTTTCTCTGACTACTGTATTTGAGAAATTCAAATAGATGATAATACATGGAATGGTCTAAGGGATGGATGTTTTCATTTACTTATCACTCAGTTAAATTATTAATGTTGATATTTAAAGGTTCCACATCAGCTCTTTTATATGAAAAGGGATGTGGTCCTCAATTAAAAGATGCATGACCGGCAGGTAGAGGGAGGTGATCCTGCCCCTCTGCTCTGCATTGCGAGTCCTCACCTGGAGAACTGTGTCCAGATGTGGAGTCCTCAGTACAGGAGAGACACAGACCTGTTGGAGCGCATCCAGAGGAGGACCACAAAAATGATCCAAGGGATGGATCACCTCTGCTATGAGGACAGGCTGAGAGAGCTGGGGATGTTCAGCCTGGAGAAGAGAAAGTGACCTGATAGTGGCCTTTCAGAATCTAAAGGGGAGATATAGGAAAGAAGGGGACAGACTTTAGCACGGCCTGTGGTGATAGAACAAGGGGAAATAGCTTCAAGCTCAGGGAGGATCGATTTAGGTTAGATAAAAGGTAAAACTTATGAGGGTGGTGAGGCACTAAACAGGTTGCCTAGTGTTGTGGTTGACGCCCTGACCCTGGAGACTTTCAAAGCGAGGCTGGATCAGGCCCTGGGCAACCTGATCTAATAGCGGTGTCCCTGTGCATTGCAGGGGAGTTAGACTAGATGGCCTTTAAAGACCCCTTCCAACTGTACAGAATCTGTAATCCTATGACAAGGAAACTTATTTTATGATGACTTGAGTATTCCTATCACCAAAAGATTAATAAAAATATTACACTTTCGTGTCAGGTGAATTGTGAGAACTCTAAGCCTTATTAAAGCTTCCTTTCATTCTAAGAAGTGAAGAATATCAGTCTTGAACTTCCTTCCTTCCCTTTTCCGCAAAAGGGAAAAGAGGAAAGCTGTTTTCTGAGGGTCATTGTGATGCAATTTCCTCAGCTGACTGAAGCAGCCACAGCTAGCACATTTCCCTTTGAGGGAGTTTTCCATGTTCCAAAAGATACCACCCTAGTTTATGCATAAGGAATTGCAGCTTGGTTTTTGGTGTCAGAAGGATGGCCTATCCTGCAATTTAAGAGGATAAACTGTGAGCTAAATGGCTTTGGGTAGGGATACGTCTGTAAATCACAGAAGGGTCAGAGCTTGACAGCTAATCTCCCTCTGGTGAGGGTGCCTCCCTGTGATTTCTGTCTCAGCTGAGCTGGTTCAAGTCTATCCTGTAATCTGCTGCAACAGCATTGAGGCTATTCAACCAAAGCAAAGTGTGTCCATGTCCCTGTGATAACAAAGCAATGGTCTGTTACTGTGCACCAGTCAAACCTTAATCCATTTTTCAAGGCTTATAGCAACTCATTAAGCCAAATGCCAGTGACAAACTTCATTAAAGCTACCATTGGTCCCACGCTGTCTTTTTTTATGCAGCTTCACCTGCAGCACTGTTGCTTGAAGACCATTACTTGCTTTTATTGTGGCAATAAATCTTCACGAAGTAAAAGGAAGATTTCCCCTCTGTACAAGGTTTTGCAATCTTTACACCACACCTTCAGACAAAAGCAAATAGATTAACACAGTAAAACCAGAAGAGAAAGCTGCCCCTGTGCAGCCTTTCATGTTAGTTCTGAGTCTGCCAGCTGCTACTTTCTCTTGCCATCCAATTCCTTCCTTTGGAAAAGGAGAGGGCATATTTCACCTTTTCTGAGCCATTCATGAGTACGTAGGTCTGTGCCGTAGTCCCACTCCAGGTTGAAGCATCCCAACCTAATTCTTTGCACAGAAGCTCTTCACTGCTCTGTATCTTTCTTTTCTTGTCTCTCTCTAAACCTTTTCTAATACAAATCCACGTGGCTTTAAGTTCAATGTTACAGTCTCTGCTTTTTCATAGCGCTTGAATTGCTCAGGTTTTTTTGTTTGCTTCTTTTTAGTTCTTGTTAGCTTTGTACTGACATTTTGATAAAGCTATTTTTTTAACTCCAGGATTTTGTGTTTATCTGGAGTAGATGATTCACAATGCATCATTTCATATGTAAAGCAGGATTATGTCCTGTGCCCATCAGTTTATGTTTATCTACACTGGATTTCATCTCCAAATTTAATTTGTAGTCACAGTGTTTCATAAGATCTTTCTGCAATTCTTCACAATTGGTACACATCTTTATTACCTCAAATAACTCGGCGTCTCCAGCATCCCCTATTTACTCATCTTTCTCCAGATTGTTTCATAACGTGTAGAGCACCATGAGTTACTGCACACATCAGTAAGAAGCTCCACCCCTGTATGTAAAAGCTGAGCACTTTTTCTACTCTGTTTCCTATCTTTGGGTCCATAGACTTCTTAGCTTCTTCATTGTGGGCCCCTCAGTACAAGAAAGACATTGAGGCCCAGGAATGTGTTCAGAGAAGAACAACAAAGCTGGTGAGAGGTCTGGAGCACAGGTCTGATGGGGAGTGGCTGAGGGAACTGGGATGGTTCAGTCTGGAGGAGATCTTATTGCTTCTATCGCTCTCTACAACTGCCTAAAGGGAAATAGTGGTGAGGTGGGGATTGTCCTCTCCTCCTGTGTAACTAGCTATAGGACGAAAGGGAATGACCTAAAGTCGAACCAGGGCAGGGTCAGGCTGGATGTTAGGAAAAACTCAGAAAGCATGGTCAGGCACTGGAACAGGCTGCCCAGGGAGGTGGTGGCAAAACCATCCCTTTAGGTGTTCAAGAAGCATGTAGATGTTGTACTGAAGGACATGGTTTAGTGGGGAAATACTGGTGAGAGGTGGACAGTTAGACTGGATGATCTTAGAGATCTTTTCCAACCTTGGTAATTCTATGAGCCTTTAAAGACTTCTGACAAGAAACCTTGTGGTATGCATTTTTGAAATTAAAGAAGGTTATATTATAGGATCTCCCTTACCACACACCTGCTGATTCTTTCAGAGAACTCTGGGTTCTGAAACATGACTTCCTCTTGAAATATGGTCTGCAGTTATCCCATTAACTTCCTTCCTACCACTGCAGTTTCAAAGTTGAGTCCAACTTCAAGCCACTTGGCCTTTCTATGGCCTTTATCAGCAAGGTTAGAAGTTCTTTGAAGACTTGGAAAATCAAGGTCCAGAAAATTCAGGGAATTTGTGAAACTGATCCTTGTTCTTCTGCTGTCTTTGCTACATCAGAGTAAATTCCTCAGTGGCAAACGCCAACTGCAGTTCTATTCATACGGTGACAGTCNTAAAGCTACCATTGGTCCCACGCTGTCTTTTTTTATGCAGCTTCACCTGCAGCACTGTTGCTTGAAGACCATTACTTGCTTTTATTGTGGCAATAAATCTTCACGAAGTAAAAGGAAGATTTCCCCTCTGTACAAGGTTTTGCAATCTTTACACCACACCTTCAGACAAAAGCAAATAGATTAACACAGTAAAACCAGAAGAGAAAGCTGCCCCTGTGCAGCCTTTCATGTTAGTTCTGAGTCTGCCAGCTGCTACTTTCTCTTGCCATCCAATTCCTTCCTTTGGAAAAGGAGAGGGCATATTTCACCTTTTCTGAGCCATTCATGAGTACGTAGGTCTGTGCCGTAGTCCCACTCCAGGTTGAAGCATCCCAACCTAATTCTTTGCACAGAAGCTCTTCACTGCTCTGTATCTTTCTTTTCTTGTCTCTCTCTAAACCTTTTCTAATACAAATCCACGTGGCTTTAAGTTCAATGTTACAGTCTCTGCTTTTTCATAGCGCTTGAATTGCTCAGGTTTTTTTGTTTGCTTCTTTTTAGTTCTTGTTAGCTTTGTACTGACATTTTGATAAAGCTATTTTTTTAACTCCAGGATTTTGTGTTTATCTGGAGTAGATGATTCACAATGCATCATTTCATATGTAAAGCAGGATTATGTCCTGTGCCCATCAGTTTATGTTTATCTACACTGGATTTCATCTCCAAATTTAATTTGTAGTCACAGTGTTTCATAAGATCTTTCTGCAATTCTTCACAATTGGTACACATCTTTATTACCTCAAATAACTCGGCGTCTCCAGCATCCCCTATTTACTCATCTTTCTCCAGATTGTTTCATAACGTGTAGAGCACCATGAGTTACTGCACACATCAGTAAGAAGCTCCACCCCTGTATGTAAAAGCTGAGCACTTTTTCTACTCTGTTTCCTATCTTTGGGTCCATAGACTTCTTAGCTTCTTCATTGTGGGCCCCTCAGTACAAGAAAGACATTGAGGCCCAGGAATGTGTTCAGAGAAGAACAACAAAGCTGGTGAGAGGTCTGGAGCACAGGTCTGATGGGGAGTGGCTGAGGGAACTGGGATGGTTCAGTCTGGAGGAGATCTTATTGCTTCTATCGCTCTCTACAACTGCCTAAAGGGAAATAGTGGTGAGGTGGGGATTGTCCTCTCCTCCTGTGTAACTAGCTATAGGACGAAAGGGAATGACCTAAAGTCGAACCAGGGCAGGGTCAGGCTGGATGTTAGGAAAAACTCAGAAAGCATGGTCAGGCACTGGAACAGGCTGCCCAGGGAGGTGGTGGCAAAACCATCCCTTTAGGTGTTCAAGAAGCATGTAGATGTTGTACTGAAGGACATGGTTTAGTGGGGAAATACTGGTGAGAGGTGGACAGTTAGACTGGATGATCTTAGAGATCTTTTCCAACCTTGGTAATTCTATGAGCCTTTAAAGACTTCTGACAAGAAACCTTGTGGTATGCATTTTTGAAATTAAAGAAGGTTATATTATAGGATCTCCCTTACCACACACCTGCTGATTCTTTCAGAGAACTCTGGGTTCTGAAACATGACTTCCTCTTGAAATATGGTCTGCAGTTATCCCATTAACTTCCTTCCTACCACTGCAGTTTCAAAGTTGAGTCCAACTTCAAGCCACTTTGCCTTTCTATGGCCTTTATCAGCAAGGTTAGAAGTTCTTTGAAGACTTGGAAAATCAAGGTCCAGAAAATTCAGGGAATTTGTGAAACTGATCCTTGTTCTTCTGCTGTCTTTGCTACATCAGAGTAAATTCCTCAGTGGCAAACGCCAACTGCAGTTCTATTCATACGGTGACAGTCACCTATTTCAGCAGAGCCCTTTGGAACAGGAGAATCTTTCATACAGCCTTCCATACATACAACCTGTATGGGGATCACTTACATACAATTGTATATACGTATATATAAATAACAAAAACAGATATGCAAATCTGTGTATGAATAGAATATAGATTGGTGAATATAGATTCATAAGTATTCTGCACATAGAAGGAAATGTCTTATAAAGACTAAAGACACCCTAACCTAATCTTTTCTAATCTGTCATGGGCTGTGATCTTTCATATTCTCTGACTTTTCACAAACGTGAAAAGGGATCCATCCCTGCCCCATTTCTTCCTGCTAGCTTCATTTTGTACACTGAGAGTTGTGTACTCAGCCTTTTTGGCTGCCACCTGACTGGCAGCGTACACTGAAGTGATCATCTATGATCACACTTAAATCTATCTCTGAATTCTTGCTTGCCAAGACAGTCTGCATGTCTATCTCTGGTGTTGCATAAGCTGGAATTTAGCTATCTGCCAGTGGGTGCCATGGGTCTGCGCCCAGGCAAGGCAGCTCTGCGTAACAGTAACCTGGCTTTTTTCCTCTTCACTACCTCCTAGTTTCCATGTCTTCCACAGCCTTTGCCAGCAGTTTTATGTCATTGTCTGCTTCACTGACAAACTGAACTGTAGCAAGAAGACCCCAACCCTTTGGCATCCCTGCTAAAAGTGGTCATGCTCACTGATGGTCTCCAGTGATCGATATGTAAATCAGTGATGAGACGTCATTTTAATCTATTTTTTTATCTATTTTTTTCCCTATCTGTTATAGTTAATTCCCTGCTAACACCATACTGCAGAAGTTTTTAAAATCAAACACAGTACTGTATTAATGCACTGGAGGAATTAACATTATATGTTTTTTGTTATTCAACAGATACACACTGCCATTATTAAAAAGACAACAGCTTTCAGACCCATGCTCTATTAAATCCCCTTGTCACTACTGGCCATTAAAGTGCTCTGAACTGGAAGGTTACAGATTATATTCTCCATTTAGGATCTCCTTCTCCATTTAGCTTTGAGCAGGAAATGCTGCTGGCCAAATCCTCATTTCTGCTACAATTCCTAACTATGAAAGGAAATACCTTTAGGTAAAGAATGTGCTGAAAATATTCAGCTGGAGAAACACAGCCCCTGGGGTGAGGTGGCAGCCTGCGTTTACTCAGTAATGTCACACGGGAAGAGGAGACCACCACCACAGAGCTGTCCTTCCCTGCACAGCTCTGACCTGGCAGCTTGTCTCTCTTTGGGCAAATGCCTGCATTGGATCAACGCAGAAGACTGGGGCCCCAAGCGAGGCTGGAACGGGGTCCTGAGACATGAGCTGCTCAATCACCAAGAATTTTCTTCTTCTGCAGAAGGGCTCAAACACCCACCATAGCCTCAGTGTGCAGCCCTCTGGGGCTTTGAAACCCCTCATGGGCTCTTGCTTGGAGCAGATTCCAGATGTGCAGACCAGACCATGACACAAGCAGCCCCTGCTATGCAGTACTGCCAGGTCGTGAGCTCCAGCAGCCTAAGGGCAACAGTGGGCAGTTCTGGGGCTGGAGTGTCAGAGTACCACTGTGGCATTAGCACAAAGTGAGCGTATGGCCAACACCAGGGTGAAAGTCAAGGCAGTGAGTTAGATCCATCCCAGCAGTGGATCCCTCCTGCTCATTAGGTGTGAGCAGGGAAGGGAAATCATCCAGCATGATGTGACTTTCCATGCCAAGCTGCCTTGGCAGGGTGCATTTGTGTTTGCAGCTGAGCTCCCTCTACTTGCACCCAAAAAAGCCAGAGGAGTCCTGCAAACTGTGTTTTTGTCATTGATCTTTCAGCTTCCAAGCTGGGGACCAGCATGAGCAAGGAGCTGCTCCCACAGTGACTCCTCTCCCACCACCAGCCATGCAAAAAGTGCATGGCATTCTTAAGCAGCATTAGACTGCTGGCCAACATTAATGGGCCCATGGGTGTTTTATAGGGATTATGTCCCCTGGGGAACCACTGACCATCTCTGATATATGCGTGAGGTTTCTCTGTGCTGTTGGGGCAGGATCGCAACAAGGGTAACCCTGGGTGACAGTGATGGCCCACATGAGATGTGCCCACCTCACTCCCCATACTGCCTTCTGTACAAGGGCCTCTATAATAGGCTCAGTGTTGCTCAGGAAACGACAGAGGCAACACCAGCAAAGAAAAATTATTCCAGAAGCGGTAGAATCCAGGATTCAGTGATGCTTTCTTCTGCCACTTGAATAATAAACCAGCAGACCACAGTGTTTGTAACTAGAGTCTTCTCCATATTTTTAGCAACTGATCTATGAGATCATTTTGCTATTTTCAGTTGTTTGTGACTTGGGACTTTCTGCTGTGAACACACTGAGTGGGGAGGAGAGCATATATACTCTGCGCTGCCAGCAAGGGTCCGAACAGTGCCTGAAAAATGGAGCTCCTTGCTGAGCCTCAGCAAGCAGAGCACCAGCAGCAGCTTTGGAAATGCCCTCAAGGTTGCTCCTCCATGACAGAGATGAATAAGCATGGAGCCAGGGGAAGTCCAGTCTTCATTGAACTGAACTGATCACTCCCTCTGTCTGTCTGATCATCTGGAAGCCAACTCCTGTGCCCGATTTGCAAGCTGCTTGCTTCAAGCAAGGAATGTAATTCCCCCGCACATCATTGGGTGATGCATGGGTTTCAGTGTGAAGCATCCTGCAGCACATGAAGTTCTGTGCATTTGACATGAGCCCAGGTGTTAACAAAGCTCTTGAAGCAACACCACACTCTCCTGCGCTGGTTGCCCAAGTGCAGAGCCCTGAGCAAAATTCCAGGTGCCCCAGCCCAGCTACTGACACCTTAAGCTTCAATGGTGCTTCAAATGTATGAAGGCCTAAATATGCATTTTTTACTACCGAAATGTGAATGTTTACCTGTTTTTACCTTCTCTCCTGCTACAGAAGATTAGAAGGAAATATGAACTTTCTTTCTCCGAAAAAAAAAACATCTGACCTTTTGACTATTATGAAAGCCTTTATACAATGATTTGGGCAAAAAGAGCTGGTATTTCTCCTCTGAAGCATATTTTTCCTTAAAAAATGCCAGTTTGTTACAGAACTGCTGGCAGAAAGACTTGGTTTCCATGAATCTGCCCATTTGGTGCACTGTTAGATAAGTTCTGAGACTGCAGAACTGCTGAGTTTGTCAGCACAACTTTTCAGATAAAAACTTCATTCACAGCTACAGTTAAAAAAAAATATAATGATAAAAGGAACTGAAATAAAAATTTGGTATTTTTGCATGATTTCAAACAAAAATGTTTGAACTGACTGAAGGCAAAAGTTTTCTGATTTTAACTTCTGAGGAACAGGAGAGAGGTTTGCAAGCAGCCCCAGGAGGAAAGTGGGGACCAGAGGGGAGGCTGCAGCCTGAGCTCTGCAGTAAGCTGCCAAAACTGAGCAGCAGCAGTACTTTCCAGTAAACTGAAGCAAAAATAAAAGATACCAGGCAGTCCTTCTGCCTCAGTGTTTCCTCTGCAGCTGGAAGGTAGGACACAGCAATGGATGGTTTGCCTGAGCCTACGTGGCATGGGGAGGATGCTGGGTTGCTCTTGTTTGTCCCTGTTTCACCGATCTGCTCCTATTCGATGGTTTTGTTTTGTTTCCTCTGAACAGAGCTGCTTCAAAGCAACAGGTGAAGCATTTCTGGCTCTTTCCCTTTTCACAAAAGTCAAATAAAAAAAAAGAAAAAAAACCATTATGCTAAAGGCATGCCTTTTTCTGCTAAAAAGCTGGAAGGCTTGGTACAGTTTTTCTGCTGATTTTTATCCCCCAAAAGGGTATATGCTGGGCTAAAACTAGTGCGAGGTCCAGGCAAAATCCTGCCCTCTGCTAAAAGTATTCTTTTCCAGGAAATGTGAGGATGACTGATGGGTAGTGGGAACCAAAGGAAATCATTAAAGATAAGTGAGTAAACTGTCTTCCTTTCTTTCCACCCTCCACTTTCCACACCAGAGAAAGAGTTGAGAAAACACACAAAACCAGTTACATTCATTCTAATTTTGGACTAAAAAATTGTGGGTTTTTTAAACCAAAAAATAAAAATAAAAAGCTTAATTCTGGAATAACATCTTCCAGAGCTCACACTGGTGAGGTGCTAAATGCACTTTCCAGCTGTGTGAAGTGACGCTGCCTTTGGCCTTTTGCCCCATAGCACACTGAAGGCATGAAATAAAGGCTCATTGCTGATACCTTCGATCATGAACTTGAACTCACCCTGCAGGAGCCATAAACCTCCCAAGACAATTGAGCTGCTATAAAAACACTAGACCCTGCACAGCAGCTCTGGGGCTGATCTAATTGGTTCCCTCAGCTTTCAAATGCTCAGCTGTGACAGGTACCCTGTCAATATTGAGTTGATACAGATTCACACTTAGGGTGCCAGCACAACAAAGAATACAACCACCGAATGGCTGGGGGTGGAAGGCTGCTTCAGAAACTCTGCTCTGAGGAGATCCATGGGAGATCAGGGCAGGTGCCCAGTCCACTGTTCTCCTAGGCCTTAAAACCTCCAGGGTGGCTGTGCCCAGCCCGGGTCTCACACAGATCTCTGTACAACAGACATAGGCCCCTTTGAGTCAGTAGATGCACACTGGTGCTACAGACCCCTGTATGCTGTTTCACAACATCCCCAGCTCTCTGGGGTAGGTCTGCCCTTCCACACATTTATGAAGGTGGATTGAGCTGAGGCTGCTAATATGCCAACCAAGCTGAACTGTTTGCAGGTGAAACACAGAACTCAGGTTCATGATGACAACTGGAAATATTCCTAGGATGAAGCCATAGCATTTGGAAAGAAAACCTCTGTGGGTGTGCATGAGGCTATTGAGTTGTTTTGATGGAGAGCATTGATTTTCCTCTGCAGTCAACTGCTGCTACACAACCTCACAAATACTCCCCACTTCAACTTTGTTGGAAAGTTCAAATTTGCCTGTGGTGCTGGAAAAAAGGCTGATGAAACAAACAGTAGCTCTCTTTGACTTGTCTTTCTTTCTCAACACAGTGAGAGCAATTTGAAAAGGAAAAAGAATCAAGGTGAGGTCCTTTTTGCAAATGGGCTGAGCAGCGAGCACTCAGCCTCTTCTCAGAGGAAGCACAGAGGCTGCAATGAAAACTACAGAAGAGCCCACTCCGATGCCAGGAAATCCTAAGTTCTCCCTCATTAAGTAACATGAGAAGATTTTTTGGTCACTGAAAACTGTTACCCTCTTTCTCAAGGCAGCACAGGAGTTAAGAGTGCAAGCAACTGCCATCAAGTGACAAGAAAATAAATCTCTGTCTGAAGGCCAATGGGAATGAAACCACCTCAAGTATTACTGGAAAATCCCTCTCTGTTCCTTACTGTGTTCAACCAAATGATTAAATCACAATTTTTCCCTTCTCAGAGCTGTGCATCTTGTAGATAAAGGATGACAAATGTACTATCATCCATCTCTGTTGGCTTGCACGGCTGATGCTCTGTGCTCAAGGGCTGCAGAAAACCACCTTGCAGAGGAGGCAGTGGCTCACCCTGACAGGAATCAGGCCCTGTTTTGGTTGAACTTGCTTTTTTTTTTTTTCCTTCACCTAGGGAAGATCCAATATCAACATTGCTGTCATAGCAGCAGCACAAGGAAATAAGTGATTTCCTGTCTGAGCTTGTTCCACCACTTTGCATTTCATTTCTGTGCGAAACCACAGCTGTGCGTATTACCCCACCCTGCACTGGGACACTTCACCCCATCCTCTGCCATGGGAAAGGCAGGGGCAAAACATCACAGAGGCAAAATGAACACCATACACTCTCTCTTTGGTTGCTACAAATGCCTTCCCCAGAAACATCCTGTCACAGTAGTCTTCTACTGCCCTGGATTAGCTGAGGGTCCTTCTTGCAGCGTGTGCCCCTTCCTCCTGGAGCAGTCAATGGAAATGGAGACAAGAAATCCAACCCTCCACTCATTCTTCAACCAGATTCCTCCGGAACATAGAACATGATGAAGCCCCCTAGTGGTTGTGCAAATCGAGGAGAAAAACCACAAAACCCACTGACAATCCACTCTTTGCTTTCTTTCCTTAATAATAATAATAATACAAAAGAACTAACGTATCCCAATAGAGATACGACCTCTCTGAGCGTTTTGTCATTGATGTCTATGAGAGGGTTATTGGCAAGGGTGTTCGAGTGTCCTAACCTCAGACTGAAATACAGAAAATGTACTGCCAGCTGATTGCAAAACTTGCAGTCACCACCTGCTCCCTCACAAGCCTTTGCACAAGCTCTGGCCCCAAGCCATGTGCCCTTGCACGGGTTCGAGCAGGAAGCAGTGGCTCAGTTCAGTATGACCTCCCCTGCCCAACACAGCTCTCATGGTGACAGTCGTGAATGGCTCTGCAGCTCCAGGGGCTCTGTTGCCTCCATCTGCCTCAGACTCCTGGACTGTATTCTGCGTTGTTAGAGTGCTGAAGATGATTCCCATACCAAAGACTGATTTTCTTAATAGGGCAGTTGAAATAAAGCAGTTCTTATTTACACGCAGCTGAAATATTCTATTGGATCCAAAATATTATGTTTTTTGTCTGAATACCTTTTAATCTATTCTCTATATCAAATTAGGAAGATTTCAGAATAAAAGTCTGCTTTGAAAATAAAAAAATACTTTTTCTTTGAAAACATGCAATAATGAAAACTTTTTATTTCTACACATGTACGTAATATATATGCAACATATATTCATCAAAACATCATCTCTTTCTCTCTGTGTATGTATTGTACTGTTCCCTTCATCCAAAAGTTATATTCTGAATTAGATATGATTTTTGGTCCATGGAAGAGGGAGTTGGAGGGAATGCCACCTATCAAAAAAAAAAAAAAAAGCACAGACCCTTTTCTAGTTCTGAGATTTTACTTCCACTCATTTCAGCAGTCACCAGTGGAGCTGTTGGCTCTTCTTAATTCACCTTGAATGAAATTCAATCTGGTCTTGAGGTCAACGTGAATGTCAGCCCAGCCTATGTGTAGAGGTCCTACTTGAGAGGTACGTGATCCATCAGCCTGTGCTGGATCATCGCACAGGGCTGAACGTGACCTTTAGATCACTGCTGCAGCTCACCTGCCACCTTGTACGTTATCTTTGGGACAGCAGGATGAGCTCTCCAGGGAAATGCTGCAGTGCAGCCAACAGGCTGGTTGCTGGACCCATGGCACACAATGTGCTCCTCAGTCCCCAGCTTCTGGAGTCATATGATTACGTGAGGATCTCAGCTTCCACTACAATTAAAAATAAGATTCTAGCCACTGAGACTGCAGAGAAAAGCTGGAGAATGCCACCTCCTAAAGGTAAAGGATCAGAAGACAAATGGAAAGAAATCTCAGCTGTATCTGATTTTCAAGCCAACTGCATGGCTTGAAAGCTGGATGGTTTTGAGGACTAACAACTGAGTTTTCAGAACTTTGAAAGAAAAATAATACCATGAAATTCTTGAATAGAATTGCTTTTTACTTCTTTGATCCCTGCCCTTCTTCCTTCTAAGGCTCAAGACAGTCGCTCACTCTCTTTGATGCTTCTCAACCTGAAATGCCATTGGAGAAGGATGCTCTTAGCAGTCAGATGGAGCATGAGTACTGGGGATTTTCCAGGGTTACAAAATGTTTTCCTTGCATCTGCCAAAGCTAATGGCAGTTGTTGCTGAACACGTGTCACTGGAAAATCACAAGCAGGCTGGCTGCCAACTGCGCAGAGCTCTTTGGACAGAGGCTTGTCAGGGTCTTGTGAGTGTGAAAGGACACAGCCGTGTGTGAGGCAGGCAGGCAGCGCCGCAGGCTGGCCGCGGGCACATGGCAGCTCATGGCTGCACTCCCAGCCAGCAGACCTGGGGCCGAGCCAGTGCTGCTGTCAGAACCCTGCTGCCAACCCTTGGGCTCCACACTGAAGCAAGCCTTGCGTGATGATGCTACGCTCGTCATCAGATGAGAACATTCATTTTTTAATGCAGAGGTCTAAGTGGAAACAAAGTGGTCAGCCTGGAACAAGCAGTGAACAGCTAAAGGCTCGCTGACAAGCCATCGCAGTTCAGCAGTGACATCTCCCACGCTCCTTGAGTCTTGTGCCAAGCCAGCAAACCTTTCTCATTCAGCAATTAGCTTGTATACTTCCCATGTAAGATATAGGCAGAAAGTAATCAGAGATATTGAAGCAGTGTCCATGCTTGGTCAGTCCTGGGACTTGTCCTCTGTACTTCAGCAGTGCAATGAGACACTGGAAAACCTCCTAAGGCCACAGAAGGATTTCTCCCAGCCATGAGTGTGCTGTGACACAGGGAATGCTGAGTGCAGTTGTGGTCACCACGATATAAGAAGGACATAAAGCTATTAGAGAGCATCCAAAGGAGGGCTGCAAAGATGGGGGAGGGTCTGGAGGACAAGATGTGTGAGGAGCAGCCGAGGTCCCTGTGTTTGCTGAGCCCAGAGCAGAGGAGCTGAGCTGAGCCCTGATGTTGGCTGCAGCTCTCACAGGGAGCGGAGGGGCAGCGCTGAGCTCTGCTCTGTGTGACAGCGACAGGGCCCGAGGGAACGGCATGGAGCTGTGTCAGCGGAGGGAGCGAATAGGGAAAGGGGTCAGGGAAAGGGGGTGCACCAGAGGGTGGCGGGCACGGCCCCGAACTGATGGAGTTCAAGGAGCATTGGGTCACCACTCTCAGACACAGAGTTTGAATTTTCAGTGGTCCTGTGCAGAGTCAGGAGTTGGACACAACGATCCTTTTAGGACCCTTCCAACTTAGGATATCCTTTGATTCAAAGGATCAGGTGAGGGACACTATTCACCACACATACAACCATACGCTGAATGGGCATGTCATGACGTATAATCTAGAGAAAAGCCAGTGAAAATGGATGAATCCATGCAATGAGAGAGATCATATTTGATAGGATAGGTGAGAATCATATACAGAGGAGAGCATGGTATTCCCATAACAATGCACATCTCTGCATAAATCTGCTCATATTGGGTTGATTCTGCCTTCAAGCTTTTGCACTGAAGCCAAATTCTTTAGCCCAAACTCTATATTCCCATGCAATATGCTCAACAGCACCTATTTTTTAGGATATAACTTCCAGAAAGTTATTCTTGATTTATACAACTTAATGAAAGCACAAGTAAAGCTCCACTTCATGGAAAGTTCTGTCAAAACACTTAGGTCCTAAATTCTGCCTTCCCTTAAAAACATGCATTTTAATTAGGTGTTTGAAATTTACAACTTAATGTAAACTATGTCTGAATGTGTTATGTGCCAAGCCTATATATATGTATTTGAAGGAGATCCAAAAGAAAAAAATAAATAAATTGCCTTGGATGCTAACAGGAAAGCATGGAGAAGGTAAAATCATTAGGCACTATGTTTGGCCAAGAAATTGTTGAGCACTCAGTGCAGAAGGGATGAAGAGAGGAAGTAACAGTGGATTTATGCCTCTGCAGCAGCAGCCAAGTTGGGTTAGCCTCACAGCATGCAGCCCATGGCCCTCCAAGGTTGCTCCAGCTTTATGTTGGAGTAACACGCAGCGCCAAAACACTGCCTGGGGTTGACAGGCTACCAGCAGGACTGATTAAACCTACTGGAAAAATCCCCAGGAAGCTAGGCAAAACATAGCATTTTTCAATGCTGAAACACCAGCTGTATCAATTCCTAGAACTGACTCTGGGGTTTTGTTGTTTTAAATTTTAGGTACACACACACACACTTGCACAGTAGACCACGACAGTGAGGTGACAGCACAACCACAGCACATCACAGTCAGGGTTTCAGAGTGCTGTACACAGGTAAAGTAGAACTGTCTGTGCTCTACTGACATGCAGATATTTGCTGGGAGGCATACTACAGTGACAGTGGCATCGGGATATATCTAAGAGACCTCAGAGCTACCGTGCAATTACGCAGCCTAGACTTCCACGCTTTCTATTCTTCTTCAAAATACTCTCAGAGCAAACAGCTCGTTTGTGAATATGATGAATGGCTAATGAAACAGCTCGTCCAGCAGGATGCCTACAGTGCCACGGGCTGGGAGCAGACACAGCAGCATTATCACTGCCTGGTTTCTTGCCAGCCCCCTGCTGCCTTCCACCTCCTGTCTCCTAGAAAATCCACCCAGGTTTCATTATCATGAGAGGACCTCCAGAAAAAAAATGGAGGCAAAGACAGTTGATGTCAGAAAGGAGAAACCAGTCTTATAAGGCCCAACACAAGCATCTAAATGGCTTGAGAAGGTGGGAGAGCAAGGCAAGTACCTGGAGCAGGGGGAAAGAAGGAAACACCAAGCAACTTCCTGCTCTGTGCCATGCTTATACCCCAGCCCTCCACAAAAATGCTGTTTCTGGACAGAAATATTGAAGTGGTAAGGAGAGCTGCCTGCCCTGGAGCATTGTCAGTGAAAACAAACTGGTGAAGCACTGGAATTTGGCTTGGGAACACAGACTCACTCCCACATAATTCCTAGGCCCAGTTCAAGTGCGATGATGGCCCACCAGGTCACACAGCCACCTTAGTTTGGAAGGTCCCCAGCCCTGCTTAATACTGGAGCTACAGCATCACTGGAAACTGTTTTCTTCCATATTTTACATTGCATTTATACTGCCAGTCACCATGATACAGATACGGCTCTGAGAAGGCTTTTTAAAAATTACACTGGAAAGATTCCCAAAGGAAATCTGAAACCTGACTTTTAAGATCTTACTGTGAGGACCAGGTTCTTTTTCATAGCCCAAGTATTTGAAGGTCTGGATCTGTCAGCTAGCCTATAGGAAGTGCTTTTCTTACAATTCCTCCGCAGTATTGTTTTCCTAGGATAACGGGGCAACATTGCATCATCTTTCTCAACTGGTATATCCATTTGCTCAATGTTCTGCCAAAATGGCGCTTGTGCTGCTGACAGGCAAGAAACAGCAGTGCCTGGGCGCAATCCCTGGCTCTGAAGGCAGCAGGAAGAAGGGCAGGGGTCACCGAATGCCTTCTCAGTTTGTTTCTGTTAAATGTCAAGTGCTGAAGCAGGAGGGAGGACATTAAACATGCAGCTACCAAACCACAGTGCCAAGAGTGCAGTTTGTTGTTCTACGTGAAGCTGGACTTGGCCAAACCCTTGGCTTGCATGTACAAGACAGCTCATTCTTACATTTTGCAGACTGTGAACATTTGCACTAAGGATTTATGAACTATTTTCACTGAGCAGCATTTGCATTTAATAGCACTGAGAAGGGCTTTTATATTTACATGGGCTGCTTGGAACATGTTTTGTGTTTTCATTTCTAGAAAATATAATCTGGTCAAATGATAACAGAATTAACTGCATAACAACACAATTTTATTACGCTCTCTGTTTCAGTTTTTCTTCAATTTCTCACAGCTGTTTGCATTTCATTTCATTTGTATGTATTTTTACAATCTGTGACCTAAAACACACAATCTACCCAGCGTATTTCATTGCCTCCACATTTTTAACACACTCTTTGAGAGTATCTATTGTGTCCCATTTGGCAGGCAAATAATACCTGCTGAACCATCTGTATTTGTGTACAGCCGTTCCACCCAAGCACGCAAGACTTCCTTTCTCACAATTTAGAATGAGGAATATTTGTACTGTTGAATAGATTAATTTTTGTTTTGTGGTCTCGTGTCCATGACCCAGATTTGAGTTATAAACCTGTCATGTGTCAGGGCTTATTATCCACTGATTGCATAAGCTATTGTTACCAGGATACATTTAGAATTAATCTGAAATTCACAATTAATAATTTGAGCAGCTCTACAAATAAGGTCAGCCATTATCTACTGTCTTTGAGTTTATGTATATTTACGTTTGCTGCCAAAATATCTTCTGAGTCTTTGTTTTCTGATCAGAAATATCTCATCCCTGATTCATATTTGTTTGTGTAGTTATCTCACTAACTTGTGAGTCAGCATGTCTTTTAAAGAGCATATACTAAATTTGTGCACAGATAATAAAATAGCAAAATCTGAAATACATACTGTTTATATCCTTCCTTTGCCTTCTTTCTTTCTTTCAAAAAATATTCTAAGTACATCTTGATTCAAGACGATTAAGCTGAGACCTAAAATGTTTGTCCTAAAACATTTTTGTTTTTTCAAGTCCAGTAATGCTTCAGGACTATTTCCATCTGGTAGTAACAGTCCTGCTTATTATGGAACATCTTGGATTATATTATGCATCTGTGCCACAGAATCTACTGAAATCACGCAGAACACCAATGTATCTGCCAAAGTCAATAAAACTACTGTTTGCTGAAGAAAACAGTAAACAACAGAACTTCATAATGATGATATTATCACATCCTTTGTCAACAGTTGGGAAATCTGGAACCTTAAAAAAATAAAGCAAAGCAATGCATTCTGCTTGCTTGTATAAATAATTATACAAAAAACTTCTAACGAGATTTGGATAGGCAAAATGTTGGTATAGCAGCATTATCTGCACAGCAGCACAGCAGTGTTCATTCAGGACGCAGAGTGGATGCTGTATTTCTTCATCCATCAGATAAATGGGGAAGTTCTAAAGTTGCTTTGCTTCTCAGCCTCAGTGTGCTACAACATGTCCTTGGAAACTTGGAACTGCCGTGCAGATCTGAGCTGAACTCCAGACCTGCTCATGCAGACACAGTGCATTTGGAAGCTCCCGAGGGATCACGTCCAACCCTGCGCAGTTCTCCTGCTCTTTGTGTTCTCAATACAGTGTCCTGAAAGGGAGTCATCATCATCTTTTTTGCAGTGGCCATCTGATGTCTCATGTGGGGGTCAGGTTGTTTCTGGGGCAGTCAGGAATCACTCTGGCAAAGGAGAAATGCAAAGTAGTTGAAAGAAAGGCATTTCGTGCCTCTAGCTGCTCCATCCTATCCCAAACAACATCTTGCTTTGTAACAGCACAGGGATTAGTGCATCTATTTGGTACAAAACTAAATCAGTAAAATAAAATGAATTATAAAATGAAATGGTTTCTTTTTCATCCCAATCAAATGTGTGACAGTGCAAATTTATGTGGTTGGCAGTGCAGCCAGGGGAGAAAAATGTTTTTTTAACCAGCAGTGCCAAAACTGAACATACTAGGGTAGTTCTCAGAGGCAATTATCAGAAAATAAAAGGAGGGGAAAGGAAAGGGGTTAACATTTCAGCAAAAAGTAAATTAGTAATAGCACTACAGAGGTGTGTTTTGCCATAAAAAGCAGGTCATATACAGTAATTTTGGCCTTTAATGATTCTAATCCATAGAAGCTTCTGATGCCCACACCAAGCTTGTCTGTCTGACCACACTGGTTTGGCTGTAGCAGAGAGTATGTTCTACCTCCTTTCTCCCATATTTTCCACTTTAAATTATCCATAACATTGACGTTATCTTCCCTTAATCCAAGAAATTCACTGTAAATGCGTTTCTGTTGGGTTGCGCAAGTGATAAACATAAATTAAGAATAATTTATGATATGAATAATAACTGCCTTTTCCTGCAGTTGGGTAACTTCCATAGCATGCTCTATCCCAGCAGGCCACTAGATGGTACGACAGGATTCTGCCTGCACAACTGCAGCCGCTCAGCGCAGCTTTGCTCTGTCTGAAGATTCTACGGTGTAAGCTAGAATTTTAAGTACAATAGCACACGTCGTAATTATTGTCTGCTATGTTCCAGAGCTCCATCTTCAGCGATGACCTTCCGAGGTGTACTCACAGAACAATTCACAGCTCAGCATACTGCATCGGCTGCCTAACAGCTGACTCGTTAACACCTGCAAATGTTGAGCTGTGAAAATTAAGGCACAAGATTCACTTGTAGATTGTGATCCCAGGTGAAAATCACACTGCCTGGGAGGCAACCGCAGCTCCAAGAACCTTCTGCGGTGGTACTGGATTAGATGAGGCTGCCCAGGGAGGTGATGGTGTCACCGTTCCTGGAAGCATTTGGGAAAAGTAGAGATGTGGTACTTAGGGACATGGTTTAGTGGGCAGTATTGGTGGTAGGTGGACAGCGATTCAAGCAGAGAGGGTATGAAGAAGATGCCTGGAATTTATTTTTAAAATTGATTCTGTGTCTCAGAACATCTAAGTTAATCACAGGGCTTAAAGCCTGGTTGGGTATGGTTACACATGGAACATCACACGCTGTGAGAAACATCTCAAGGATTTTAGCAAAGTGCAACACTGAGCAGCGATTTTCGGAGTTCTTAGGAAAAGGCAATGGAGTGCCACAGAAGTCAGGGAAAATGCACTGTGTAACTTAGTGCTGTTGATAGAGGGCCAAAAGAGGAATAAATGGAACAATAAATACACCAACGGTTCTAACAAGGAAAGTTTTAAAACATCAGAGCGCACAAGGAAATAAAATGATATAAAGATTCTAGAAAACAGAATGGTCAGACTAATGCAACCTGTTGCATCCAGAGAAACTGTAAATAGCTACTTGGCAGGGAAAATGTATTTGATATGAGAAGAAGAAAAGCACTTTCCCCACCTGAAGTGTCTAATGTGGCAGTAAAACTGCTGCACAGTCTGGTGGGCAGGGCAGCTCCATGTAATGGTGTCTCCCTGCCAGATCAGTACTAAATTAATAATTCTCTCTTGATTTATCTATAAACATAGAGCCTAGGACTTCCCTGAATTAATTCTTGTTTGGACTACGCAGGAGATTAGCATGGGAAAAGAACATCAGGAATCATCAGGTTCTTTTCCACTGCTATCACAAGTCACAATATCACAAATATTCTGAACTCCCTCTGAGAACAGCATTTACATTGAGCTTGCTGATGGGAGACACCTTCAGAACCTCACACTTACACTTTACACTCAACATAAATTACATTCTTGGACTATATGCAGTCATCCCCATGGTAAAACTGTCTTTTAGTATCAACCTCTTCCTTCCCTGAATCTATTCTCTGGTGTACTTCAAGACAGCAGTAATATCTTCAGTTACTCTCCACTTTGATGAGCTAAACCATCTAACTTCTTTCAGACTAAGAAAAGGAGCTCTCCACAACCATTAACCAAACAGGCAGTTGAAATTCATCTCCCACAAGAGTAAGTGAGGCTGCCGTACTCAGAGGATTCTCCTTGCAGGGCAGCACTGGCACACTGCTGTCCCTATTATAGACATGCCTCTGGGCAGCAGGCAGACCCACAGGTTTCTCCCACCCTAGGTGCTCTGATAGCAGCTCTATCAGCCCACAGCTATGTCTTATCTTTTCCCAAGAATGATACTCAATATATTGAGAAATTATTTTTACTTCCTTGCTAATATTATGTATTCTCAGTTTAAGATAATCACAGAATCACAGAATTGTAGGGGTTGGAAGGGACCTCCAGAGATCGTGGAGTCCAACCCCCTGCCAAAGCAGCTCCCTAGCCCAGGTTGCACAGGTAGGCATCCAGGCGGGTCTGGAACGTCTCCACAGCAGGAGACTCCAGCACCTCTCTGTGCAGCCTGTGCCAGTGCTCTGCCACTGCACTGTGAAGGAGTTCCCACACACATTTGTGCAGAACTTCCTATGCTTCAGTTTGTGGTCATTTCCCCTCGTCCTATCACCACACACTGCTGAGAAGAGTCCAGCCGCATCGCTTTGCCCCCTGCTCCTTAGATATTTATAGACATGGATCAGATCCCCTCTGAGTCTTCTTTTCTCAAGGCTGAACAGACCCAGGTCTCTCAGCCTTTCCTCATAAGAAAGGTGTTCCATGCTCTTTATCATCTTTGTAACCCTCCTCTGGACTCTTTCAAGCAGATCCCTGTCTTTTTTATACTGGGGAGCCCAGAACTGGACACAGTATTCCAGGTGAGAACTCACCAGGGCAGAGTAGAGGGGGAGGATCACCTCCCTCGACCTGCTGGACATGCTCTTCTTAATGTACCCCAGGATCCCATTGGCCTTCTTGGCCACCAGGGCACACTGCTGGCTCATGACCAACCTGTCATCCACCAGGACACCCAGATCCCTCTCCACAGAGCTCCTCTCCAGCAGCTCATCCCCCAACCTGTACTCGTGCATGTGGTTATTCCTCCCCATGTGCAAGACTCTACACTTGCTCTTGTTAAACCTCATCTGGTTCCTCTCTGCCTCCAGCCTGTCCAGGTTTTGCTGAATGGCACAACAGCCTTCCAGTGTGTCAGCCACTCCTCCCAGCTTTGTTTCATCAGCAAACTTGCTGAGGGTGGACTCTATCCCCTCATCAAGGTCACTGATGAAGATGTTCAACAGAACCAGCATTGACCCCTGAGGAACACTGCTAAGTACAGGCCTCCAACTGGATTCTTCACCACCGACCACAACCTTCTGAGTTCTGCCAGTCAGCCAGTTCTCAACCCATGTCTCTGTCCACTCATCTATTCCACACTTCCTTCACCTTTGTTATCAGGATTCTGTGGGAGACACTGTCAAATGCCTTGCTGAAATCAAAGTAAACTACATCCACTGCTCTCCCCCCGTCCAACCAGCCAGTAATGACATCATAGAAGGCCACCAGGTTGGTCAACCACAACCTTCCCCTGACTGACTCCCCATGCTGGCTACTCCTGATAACTCTCTTCTCTTCCAATTGCCTGGAGACAGCATCTAGAACAAGTTGTTCCATCACCTTTCCACAGACAGAGGTGAGGCTGACTGGCACGTAGTTACCCAGATACTTCTTCTTGCCCTTTTTGAAGATCGAAGTTAATTTATTAAAATCGGTTACTTCCCAGTTAAAATCAGCATTTCACATCAGTTTTATATTCTCACGCATTCATCAAGTCCCAGGTCAAATATATGTCACAGTGACAACTATTAACTGCATCAGCCCAGTATTTTGATCATCACTGCTTAAGCACAGGCTTAGGCATAGGCCAATCAGCAAAAGGTAACTCCCAAATGACCTCATATTTTGAGATAAACTATGTTTATTTAATTCTCTATTAAGAGGGTCATATTTTTTCCTTAGGAATAGTGATAAATGGACAGGATTGACCTTGTCATGACATCAGACATCTGGATCCTGAGCAGCATTTCAAAGATGACTGGCAATTAGTAGCAGTATTACAAGAGCTCTTTTATCAGCCCTGTCCAAACTGGGTTTGCTGGGTACGGACAGCTGATGGAAAGGCTTTAGCAGATGTGACACAACACTCTCCTGAGCCCTGCTGGAGTGGAAAGGATTTATTATACTATTAGCACGTTAATTCTTCTCTGCTTTTTTCCCAAATACAAAACATAATATTGATTGTTCCTGCATTTTTTTTTCCCTTTGAGCTTAGTTCAATCTTTTCTATCTATTCACTTTGGTATAATCTCTTCCTTCTACATTTTAAAAATGCATGGCTGTTGTCTGCGAGTGTGCAGATCATACACTGGTCCCTTGGTCCATTGGCTCCCTTATCACTTTTCTGCAAGAGGCCACTTTCTAATTTATATTCATTATTAACAGCTTCTCCCATTTGCTGTATAATTTCTGTACTCTTTTCACTTTCTCTCTAAGCCAAACCGCTTTGCTAAGCAAAATAACTCTCTTCTTCAGTAGTGCACTTTTTTATTGCTCTTAAACAGTTTTACGGTTTACCTGCTTAAATTCTTCCTTGCAGAGATTTGATTTAGAATTGGTTTTAGCTTATGAAATTGGCACTGTGGAAGCATCATCTATATTAATATCTTTGATACCACTCTGGAATGCAACCTATTAACAAAAATGTTCCAAAATACTTTTAACCCCAGTGAAGAGATAAGTTATATGGAGTGAGAGCATTTTACAGTTTTGAATTAATGAACCCACAGCTAGAATCTGGCATCAAGACGAGAGTAATTCCATACCAGGTATCTAATACCTGGAGAGACACTGGTTAAAAAAAAAAATCAATTAGGGACTCAGAGTATTTTTGAAGAATGTTTTAAATAAGGCAATAATTTTAACCAAATGATGAGTGGAAAAGGAGAGGAATCAGAGAAAAACCTATGTGTATCTTTATGGAGATGCACAGAACCACAGAATTGTAGGGCTTGGAAGGAAACTCTAGAGATCATCAAGTCCAAACACCCTTTCAAAGCAGCTCCCTAGCCCAGGTTGCACAGGTAGGCATCCAGGCAGGTCTTCAACGACTCCAGAGAAGGAGAACCAAATAGATATTCCATCTTTTCTTTTGACCTGTCCCATTTTTTTATAATCTTCTTTAACTCCTTAAAAGAACTGTCTGCTCAAGGCAGCTTGGCTAATTAATGTGGCTCAGCATTTGTTGGTTGTTTTGTTGTTGTTGTTGTTGTTTGGTATGTTCTGGTGAGGTTCTTGTACTGACAGCTGGGGATTGATGATATTTCATCTGTGCAGTTTGTGTTATGTTGCCAAGCACACACATGAACAAAGCATAAGTCACTAGCCAGGGAGGAAGCTGCCAGGCTGGGCAACTGCATGTGTAACACAGCAGCAAAAGAAAAGAACAAACCACTCTTTTCACAGCTTTACACTGGGTTGCCTCCGGGAGCCCATAGCAGATCTCAGCACCTCTCCCAGTAAGCTGGGGCAGAAAAATCCTTCTACCACAAAGAAGCAAGTTTGTGGTAATGTCACATAAAACACACACAACGTGCTGCAGTGCTTCAATGCACAGCCACCTTCACCCCAGGTGAGGTGAAAGCCTGAGTCATCGCTGTCCTTTTGTGCCCCGCGGTCTCTTCTTATTTCTGTATGTTCATACTGGGTAGGAGGAGAAATAAACCACGTAGCCTGGAATAAGACTTATGGTGTGATGGTCTATTTTGAGACATTAGTAACCATGAGGGTCAGGCCTCACTTCACGGGCAAAGAACTGGCTGGAGGTGAATCCATTCACCACCACCAAGAGTGTGTTGGTGAAAGGATTTAAATCCAGCTGGCGATCGATTGCAAGTGGTGTTCCCCAGGGGGTGGTATTGAGGCCTGTACTGTTCAATATCTTTACTGATGACCTGGATGAAGGAAGTGAGTGCATCCTTGGTAAGTTTACAGATGACAGCAAGCTGGGAGGAAGGGTTGATCTGCCTGGGGTAGGAAGGCCCTGCAGAGGGATCTGGGCAGGCTGGATCGCTGGGCTGAGGCCAATGGGATGAGCTTCAACAAGGCCAAGTGCCAAGTCCTGAACTCCTGGAGTATTTCACAAAATGGCCAAAGCTGTTCCTACCTGTGACTGCACTACTTCCCCGAGCAAGATCTCAACTCACGTCCTCCACGGCAGCAGCAGCCATCTCACACAGCTGGACCTTACACAGGGCCGCAGCACGATGGAACAGGGAGCAGGGCCGTCAGCAGTGCAAGGCATTAGGGGGCAAGGCCAACCCAGTATGAGGTAATGGGGGTGGGGCCACCTGCACTGTGATGTGAGTGGGTGGGCTGGGGTATGGCAGTGGGTATAAGGGGCTGCCTGGGGGCATAGGGGCCTAGTGGGGGTTTCTCTGGCTCCTAGAAGTGGCTTGGTTGTCTTCCAGGATGTTTGGCTTGCAGGTGGACTGCGGCTTGCTGCTGGAGCCCCTGGGCTTCATCAAGGTCCTCGAGTGGGTGAGTGGGGCAGGGAAGGTCCTGAGGTTGTCAGTTTGTCCTCCTGCTCAGAGCTTGGCTCTCTGTGCTGTGGCTGGGCAGGCCTCAGCAGGAGCGTGTTGGCAGGCAGCCTATGTACGCTGTGCTGCTAGCGGTGGATGCTCTGCACAGAGCTGCTCCTCAGGTCCCATCTAGGAGGAAAGAAAGCACTTCTGCAGATAAATATCATGATCTACTAATTACAGCTGTTACAGCAACTTGGGCTGCTGGCTGTTAGTATCTTAGCTCCTGCTTGTAGGAGCTTTGGGGTTTCTCTACTTAACATAGGGAAAGCAAGAGCTATTTAGAGGTACAGCTTCTTGTTACCACGCTGCACAATTGTGGGTGTCTGAGACTCCTAGAAGTGCTCATTAGTTACAAGAGAGGCTGTGCTGGGTTTCCATGAAAGCATTCAAATCAAAATGGTACTTTCTTAGTAGAGCTGAGTGAAATGTGAACAAGAATCTTTGAAACTGACTTGTTACGGTTTTTTTCCCAATTATTTTTATAGAAACACAGTGTGCTAGTTCCTTCTTGCTTTTGCTTTAATGTTTTTTCATTAACATCTTATTTTTTTTTGCCTAGTTCTTGGTTTTTATTAGCTGCTTCTGCTAAAAGGCTGGGATGACTTCTTTGGAGATCTACTGGTGTGTGCTAATGGCTTTTGTTTCAATTTCTAGATTTTTTCCATCTTTGTTTTTTCAACATGTGGAGGCTTTCATGGTGAAACTACCCTTTTAGTTTCCTGCAAGGGTGTGGTGAACAAAACAGTTACAGCTGTGTTTGCTTATCCATTCAGGTGAGATTAATCTGTCCAGCTGTTACTCATACACTGATTATTTTTTTCCCTTCATGAACAGCTCATATATACAAATCAATATTGTAAACCCCTTGACTTGATCTGTGGTTGTTGAGTGGGAAGAAAGTGGATAGTAGTTATGTTTGAAAGCAGTGTGATTGTCAGTGCCTTGTGGAGGCAAGTAGGTAGAGGTGACAATTGGCTGTTACTGCTTTGTGTTTCTTTCTCCTAAACTATATTCCACCAGTATGGAAAAGCTACGGAAGGTGATTAATTAGCAGCACAAATCAAGTAGTCATAGAGGTATTTTCCAACCTTAATGATTGTAAGTCACCTAGTCCAGTCTTAACAGCCTCTTTCTTCATCAATTTGTAGTTGATCTAGGGACCCAGGTAAGAATCTTTTTTCAGATTAACTGTTGTCATAATAATGTCTTTATATGAAGACAGAATGAAAAAGATTAACTTCTTATTTTAATTTAACTGTAATTTTTGTGAGGGTGTTCAGCACATGACTAAAGACTCTGCTATAATTGCAATGTTGCAAATGCAAGCTGCTTTCCTGGAGCATGAGGCAGAAGGCTTATTCTTTCTTTGTACTTCTGTACAACTGTAAGAAGTGCATGTGTTACTTGCATGCCCAATAAGCAGTAGCTATGGATTCAGATGCTAGCATGTAAAGACCACTACAGAAGTACAGAACTCAGTCACAAACCTTATCTTTGTAGAAGCACTTGGAGGAGAAGTGTGGTTACTACTGGTTGCGAACTTTATTGAGCTTCCTTTGCTTAAAATCCAGTGCTTGTATTTGCTTGCAGATATGCAGTTGTTTCATTTTAAGTCTTGCCCCTCACCATCCCTCCACCTTCAAGTGGTAGCCTCCAAAATCATAGAATCACCAAGGTTGGGAAAGACCTACAAGATCACCCAGTCCAGCTCTCCACTTAACCAGCAATAGTTCTCTCTGAACTATGTCCCTCAACAGTGTCTGAATGTTCCCTGAACACCTCCAAGGTTGGTGACTCCTCCTCCCTGGGCAGCCCACTCCACTGCCTGACCACTCTTGGAGAAGTAGTATTTCCTGAAAATGTCTGCTTCCAAAGTGGGGCTGCTGTCTTCAATTAGTCTAAATGCGAGATCAAGATTCTTTAAAGCTACTGTTGTATATATCAATGTAGGATAGGTAACAATCTTCAGAGATCTGTATGTATCTTTGTGTTGTATAACTGATATGTTATTCAATCTGTTTTTCTTACAAATTTAAATAGCTAGGATGCTGAAGGGAGCACTGGTCTTGTGAAGCATGACTGTATGAAATTTTCTCTGCATAGGAGACTATAACTACATAAAAGATAATCTTTTCCAGGTTGAATACTGTTCAATTTAGTGCACCAGATTCAAATCGCTGTGGTGGTACTTGGACTGACATCTACCTTGTGGGCAACTTCTCCTTTTCTGCACAGTTCTTTGTAATGCTTGCAGTATTGGCTTTCCTCTACTGCATTGCTGCCATGGTAGTATATGTTGGATATAAGCATGTGTATCAGCGCAATAGCAAGCTTCCACTAACTGTAAGTAATACTAAGCATTTCCTTGTTATATCTGTTTTAGGAGTACAAAAAGATGGGAAATACTGCTAACCCAAGCTACTCTGAATTAATGTAGGAGTACTCAGTAGTTCCAAAAGCTAGGTGGAGTATGAACCATGTCTTGGATTAGTGGCTACAGCACTTGAGCAGAAGGAGGAAGGAATACAGAGCCCTTTAGTATCCATGGCATCTTGTCCTATACATGTAATGAAGCAAAGACTAGAATGAAATTTCCTCTATAGTGAAGTGTCTTCACCAGAACCTCTATTCTTTCTCATGTATTTGAATGTACAGTTATTCTATAGGTGGAGCTTTCCTTCTAGTCACTGAGAATTCCCTCTTTGTAGAGCACCTGTGGTGTGGATGTGATAGACATAGGGGAAACTGCTACCTTGTGCATTGTAATCACCTTAAATACCAAAGCCCCAACCCTCAGGATGTTTCTGGGTATGATCTGGAGTATCTCAGACCTAGTGATCTTTCAAGCCAAACTTTGGGGTATCAGCAGTCCAGACTGAGATTTCCCTGCCACCTGATTTTGTGAAACTTCAAATTTTTAGTAGCAAGTTCCAACCATCTGATTTAGAAACACATTTCTTCTCAAGGATAAAGTTGTTTGTTGCTTCAATAGATACAGAAGGCATATATGGTTTAATAGCTGGTATACAACTTTATAACCCATGTTGACTTGTAATTACTGTTAATATCTAAATATACCTCTCTTCCTTAGTGCTGGTATGGTTATTTTGATGTAGTTGATACAGTCTGCCTTATTCTCTAGTGCACATTCAATTTATTTTAAACCTTTTAATGAGTACTTCTCTTTTGTAGGACTTGGCTGTAACTATTGTAACAACCTTTCTGTGGCTGGTCAGTACTTCTGCTTGGGCAAAGGCACTTGCTGATATCAAAATAGCTACAGGGGCCAGCATTATTACACTAATTGACTTTTGCAAAGCTCCAGGAACAACTTGTCATTTTGGTTCTGTGACCAGCATGAGAACTCTGAATGTCTCTGTGGTATGTATGTCTCATCTCATACAGTGTTCAATGAATGTTATAAATGCCAGTGGTACCTGAGAAGCCTATTCTCATTACATGTTTTGATTTAATTTAAGATTGCTTTGTGGGGATATTGGTTATACCATATTACAGTATTGATATCTTTAAAAGGAAGCTTCTTCAAAGAACTGGATAGAGGTGACTTGAGGGATGCATCTTCAGAGTTTTAAGATACAATGGTTCCCAGACACATTTGTTTCCATGCTATTTCTGTCCCTAACCCATAGCACCTTAAGTGTTACTGTCACCCAAATGAGTAAGTGAGAAGGAAACACTGTGCTTCCTGCTCTGCCTTCTGGTGCTGGACCTCTTTTTTTTAATCAACTGTCTGAATTTTTGCACATCAGATTCCTTATAAGATGGTTGGTATGGAGTACTCGTGCATTGAACTCATCCTTGTAGCAAGGCAGATCTGTCTCACTGTAAGGTCCTTTTTCGAAAAGCAGATTTCACTACTCCAGCTGTTACTTGTTGTCCCAGTATAATAACTGTGCGCTCTGCAAATGCAGGGGGACTGAAAAGAACTTCTATTTCCATATGAAAGACAGAATAGGTCAGCTATCTGATTTCCAGGGAAGTCTGTTTAAAATGATTCATAATGTTCTGGAGCATATGCAGGTCTCCAAATCAAGGAGATGACAGAGCTGTTGCTGTCTTGTTTTGAAGTCATATTCTGTATTCTTCATGTGCCTGTATTGTTGGGGTGGTTTCTGTTGTTTCTTAACCTAAGCTCACTTTTTTTTCTTAACCTACAGATATTTGGTTTACTAAATATGGTTTTGTGGGGAGGAAATATCTGGTTTGTATACAAGGACACCAACTTGCACGGCCAATCGAACAGAGGTTTGCAAGTTCCAAGGACGTATTCAGCACAAAGAATATAAGAACAAGATTATACTTTGAAGTGCTTCTACTTTTACATCGGACTGCCAAGAGCACGGCGCCATTAGGATTTACTTCAATAATAACTAATGGTACAGACTTCAACTGAATTATCTTGAAATATATTTTGCCTTAACAAAAAGGCTGTATGAATTTGTACAATCTTTTTAGAAGAAAATGTTGGGATCATCTAAATGCTGACACTTCGGGGGGCTCTTATGTTAACCTCATAGGAGGGATGAGGAAGGTGCAACTGTGTTTGGGTTATAACTGCAGCCTATTTAGTTTAAACAAACCTTTACTGAAAAATGAAATGCAAATACAAATAGGGCACGTGAAATTACAATGAAAATGTAGTTCATCTTTGTAAAATTGATACCATGCTAAAGCCATCTGCATGAAGCCTGGAGTTCTTCCAGATTGCAGACACATCACATCTGGATTTGGAGGTACTCCATTCAGGTTACAATATTAAATCTGCCAACAGGTCTTTCTTAGAGGACATTAATTTGTTGTTACTGTTTCCTGTCTTAGGACAATCTTAAAACAAGAAAATTGATTGTAAGTTCACTTACCAAAGATGTGTGTGCAGTGGGTGACTTAAAGTGTCTCAGAACTCACTTGCATATTGTGGACACCAAAACTAATGTATTCTAATGGTTGATATCAGAATTTCTGCTAATTCCTCTGTGGAGTACAGTCTTTGCATGTGGAGGGGTTCAACTGGAGCTGTCAATATGAGAATCTTTGATGCTGCTCAGCTCACTTGTATTTACTGAGTGCAGTATTAGTTTGTTCCTGTGGAGATATGACTGAATTACACAGGAAGAATGTGTTTTGACTAATAAGCTCTTGTTTAATCTTTGATTCCTTCATGTCATGAAAATGAGCATAGGCATACCATTGCGTATGACAGAAACCTAAACTGTTGAATGTGCAAGAGCTGTATTTCTGATAGTAAACTTCTGAGTATAATAAAGTTAGTGTGGCTGCTGCAGGAAGACTGTGCCTTGTATCCTTACTGCTGTAATAGATGTGAACATGTTGGGATGTGGCTTTAGCTACTGCTGACCTTGCTGGCTGAATGAGTTAACTGTGCTGCAGAGGAGCTCTTAATGCTGATGCCTTGAGTTAGATTTTGGTTGATTTTTTTTATCTGTTTTGTTTAGCTTGGTATGTTTTGTGTTTTTCTACTTTTCTGGATGGAGGTTTGTTTTTTTTTTCTTCAAGAGAACCATTTCTTACTTAGGCAGACTACAACTGTCTGGTGCTTTGTAACACTTGTCAACCTTTAGTCTGGGGCCTTTTATTGCTTCAAACTGTCCAAAGTTTCATTTGAATTCTACTTCAGGTGAGTTAAGAAACGTGGTGTTCATGTGGCCTTTTTAACAGACATGCTGTTTTGTTTCTTCCCAGTTCCCAGGTGAGAGCTTTGGGAGCTATGGGTATCTTACTGTTTCCTGTTTAAAAATACCAGCTCCATTACTGACAAAACTGGCTTGCATATTTATAATAATCACTTGTGTACAGAGTACTATGTTACCTCAGTAGAAACATTTGTAAAGTAATGTATGAACTGGAGTGGAGTACTAGCTACTTTTCTCACACATCGGAAGTATGATGCACAAAATCATAATGCAGTCTCCTTGAGACCTTCTCAGTACATCTCACTTCCAGCTAGCTCTAGGAAGCATCTGTTGCACCTTCTCATAGCCCAGAGAAATTTTCAGCCTCAAAAGGCTCCAGGGTAGGATTTTGGGAAGATGCTACTATTATCACACTCAAAATTGAAATGCTAAGCATGCTACTCCTGTTACAGGTTTGTTCAGCGTTTGGTAGGGTTTTTGTGACTTTGTGGGGTTTTTTTGGTAGCAACAATGGCTTGTTGTATCTTAGTCTGTCTTGTTTATGTAACTCTGGTGTTAGCTGAACACCTGGCTCCAAACCAGGTTGGTAAGTATTTAGGACCACCCAGTATTAACTTCTGCAGATGCTTTCCCTTAAAGGACTGTTGAAACTACCAGTATGCTTTGGTTTTGGTAGTGCTGTTTGTCTTCATATTTGAAGATCTTCAGGCAGTCAGTGGTTGGTGTTAATATAGTGCTTGACTGAGCTGTTACCACAGCCTTGCTTGAGTATCTCTTCTGTGTGACTTGCCAGGATGTGTATGCTGCTAGTAGTCTTAAGCTGTTGGCACTTCCTTTGTATTGAGCCTTCATAAAATGACTCCTGGCTGGGTTAGGTTTCTGTCATTTCAGTAGTCTTAATTGGATTTTGAAGCTTCACTGGAATTACTGATGTCAAGTGCTGAGCCTCATATTGTCTTTCATCTCTGCTACCAGCTGGGTCATGCCCAGCAGAATTGCACTGGGCTATAAATAGTGTGAATCTTGTTGAAAGGCTGCAATTATGATGCTGAGGCGTTAGCTAATGCAGAACATGAAGCTTTTTATTCAAGATTTAAAGTACTGAGCCAGACAGTTGATTATAAATATAAGGAGGCATTATTTTTAAGTGGTCTTGCACTAGCTGTTCTCATGTCTTCCAAGAATTGGTGCCAAAAACAACCTCTGTGGTGTCTTTTCTGACCTCTTCTCTTGCATCAATTTCATGCTCCAAGTACTGACTTCAAACCTTAAATTCTCACTTCTCCCTATATAGCTTTTTTTTGTAAGAGGATGTTTATATTGTGTGTACAGCTGGGAAGAGAAAAAAAAGTGCTAGTTAACTAAGGGGAAAAAATTAAAAATAACTTTGCAGCTTATAGGGATTTTTTCTTTTTGTGGGGTGGGGGGTTAAGTCAAAACTATTGGTCCTCCTCAGCTTTCCTGGTAGAACTACAGATGCCTGAGACTAAGATTTAAAAAAAAAAAAAAAAACAAAACTGAAAGGTCACTAATCCAAGCTTGCTACAAAAACAATATTTAGATGGTTAGGGTAATTCCATTGCTATATTTTTTAAGCAATAAATATAGCAAGTTAGTATTTGTGACTTGATCAAAGCTTGCACTGCTTTGAGCAAAGTTAAACCAAGCTTTTTTCCAGCTTTTCTATCACCTGGTGAGTGACTGTTTCCCTGTGTACCTTGTTTTTCTCTTTTAGCCAGAGGCTCCCTGCTTGTATCCTGCTTGCTTCAAGCACACATTGAATCCTGAAGTTTAAAACTTCTATGAATTTTCTTATTGCTTAAGAAGAAAAATAGTCAATTGTAGACTAATTCAGCTCTTTGATCTCTTAATTGTTTAGTTTTTAAGGTTATATGTAGTGTGTATTACCATTTTGCCCTTTAGTAGTAGTTTTTTGTTACAAAATTAACAAAAACATGTTCACAGAATTGTAGGGGTTGGAAGGGATCTCTAGAGATCATCTAGTCCAACCCCCCCTCTTGTTTATTTACCACCTGCAGCTCCAGCTCCACAATGAGCTGACTGTCACAAAAGCTGCTGTTACAGTCAGTGGTGTATCTTTGTTATAAATTGTAATTGTGTGGATTTTTGCACAGGAGAGGAGGAATGGATTAGATCAGTGTCTTTGTTGGCTAAGGTCTAACCTACAACTGAAGCTGGAACAAAGTGGGATTTAATATGCTTTCTCTATGTAAGGTTTATATGAAGAGGCATTCCTGTTTCCAGTAGGCTGAAACTCTCTTGCACTTGTTAGTGGAATGTGTTCCATCCCTGGGGTGCTTCCTTTTGAAGGCAGATAAAACATGGCAAATGAGACTAAAATTGGTAAAAATATAATTGGATATAATTTCAGAAGAACATCAAGTTGATGACTGCTTGCATGGCATATTCAATCAGGTAAATGTTAATGGTGTCCTGGCTCTGCTTGCTGAGGTGAATGTGATGCTTAGTCCACAGCAAGCAAGATTTCAGGAAGAATAACCACATGTCCTTTCCTGGTTCATTAGGATAAGGCTTGTTTCTCTTTGGAAGAGGGGGATTGCTGCAGAATACTGCTGGCTTTGATGTCAGTTGGAGTCCCGCAGCTGAGATGAAATGGGACTTGGTGCAGCAGGAGTGAGCAGCTGCTCTCATTTACACTGGACACCCACAAAGGGCTGAGGGGCCTTTGCTTGTGAATTGATATCACACTCATGCTGGCAGTGCTGAGATGCTCAGTGCCTTATTTACTGACAAGAGCAAGGAGGGGGGGAACCTGCCTGAACCTGCCAGTTTTATCTTGAATGCATGAGTATCACTGTTGCTAACAGGAGATGCAGTGTGCTTATCCCTCTGTGCTGAGGGAACAAAGGGCCTGGAGATCTGCCAGGCCTCTCTAGCTCAGCTATCCTCAGCTGGCAACCATCCTTTCAGCCTTCAGTAGTGCAAGCTCAAAAAATCCTCTCAGACTGTGTGGATCCTCCTGGGAGCAAGCTGTAGCTATGCAGCACTAGCACATGCACTGAGGTGTGATTTGTGGTGTGGCTGTGATCAGAAGCCTGGGGTAGGAGGTGAGGCTGGGCTGTGGCAATGAAGGAAAATGGAGTGAAGGGGACAGTACAGGATACCACCAGAGAACTTTCTGGATGATAACTGAATCCTGTCACTATTAAGATATGTCAAAAGAACTAGCTAATTTGTGGCTTAGGGTACCGTGACCTGTGATCTGAGGGCCAGACCTGTGTGACAGTGCAGAGGAAATTTGCTTGCGAGTGCATCAAGTCCCAGAAGAGCCCCTAGTGTGGCAGTTGGTATGCTACTGGCAGTGGACAAAGGTGATGCCACAACCTTGCAGGAAGAGCCATAGGAAATGAAGTCCAGGAGAGATCTGGCCTTGTCATGTATCATCATATGTGTGGAGTGACTCTGAGACCTGTATTGTTCCTGGAAGTGTTCAAAGGCACTGAAGGATGTGGCTTAGTGAGCATGGTGAAGGGACCTGGCTCCCTGTTGTTGTTGCTACTTACCTGTGCCCTGTTAGCAAGGAGTGGTTTGTACTTGGCATTGCATCCAGCCAATATCTGAGCAATTCCTCATGTATTCATAAAATGAACTCCTTGGCTTAAGAATGTATTACTGCTGCCAGCTGCGTTTTCTTCTTACCTATCTGTTAGGTGGTTTGCCTTAATGCAGCCGTGAAGGAAACACTGTACCAGGTCCCTTAAGAGTCTGATTATCAATCTGAGTAAAATCTGGTGTAGCATAAGCTCCAGCAGGCTTACCTATTTAATTTCAGTTTGATTCGAGTAGTTTTTCTATGAGTACCGTGCTCTGGTCATCAACTATGCTTCCACCCTGTGGCCCAGGTTCCATAGCTGTCTGTCCTAAATTCCCTGGGCTGTTTCCTGTGTTGTAAAGCAGCCAGAGTTCTGCTTGCTGCACCTCCCCACCATGGGGTGGTAACCTGTCAATTGTTACATGTACTGCTGCTCCCAGCTCATTTTTTTTCTCATATATATGCATCATCTCCTAAATCATTCTCCTCTGGTGATTTCAAATCTAATTCTCCACCACATTCTGCAGATACAGCAGCTATTTTTAATTTTTGCATCTTGATCTGCCTTTGCAAGCATCTAATTTTAGCTTTGCATTTAATATGATCAGGTTCCCTTGGAGCTCTCTTTTGCTCTCAGGCAAATTGCTGCACTGTGCATCTTAATCCTTCTGCTGGATTCTGCCATTTTCTGCTTCTGTCATTTTTTTCCTTTTTCTGAATTGTAAACATTGTATTATTATTTTTTTTTTAGCCTTTTGAAAGTACTCCTTTTCAAGTTTGTTAGGGTCAAGTTTGTTAGGGTTTTCTTTTGAAGTGCAGTGTTACCAACTGCAGTGATTGCTTTATTTGTTGTGGTGAGAGAGAGCCAATGTGAAAGCAGGAAACAAGATGTTTTAGTTGCATCCCACAACTGTTGTAGTGATGTGGGAATTGTGTTCTCAAGTTACACTTCATAGTCTCTATGATGACTGGAGAACACATGTTCAATACTGCCCCTCATCCTGCAGGCTTAGATACCACACTCTTTCTTCCATGGAGAAGTGCCTATGGCCTGGAATGTCTTGCAGGTTTTTTTGTTGTTGTTGTTGAATCTGTTCTTTCACTCAGTTCTTCAGCTGGATCAGTTGGTACCATTTGGGTGGCAAATTTAGGTCCTCCCCTGCAGGCAGCCAAAAGTTTGATATCCAGCAAAGAAACCAAAGGTTGGGCATGTACTGGCATTTAAAGATCATGGGATCATTGTTTTTCTGCCATGCACTATTCTGAACAAATCCAGAGGGTCCAACATTGCCTTTAAACTCCTTGCTGTCACGATGCACTTACAGCACTGCTGGGTCAAGTCATTTTTATGCCATGGAAGCAACCTGCAATTGAACCTGAGTGTTTCAAATAGATGCTTAGTAAACCAGCCAGCGAAGAAGATATCCCATGCCAGAAGCAGAAGAGGAGAAAAAAGAAGTCAGTGTGCTGATAATAGCTTTAAAGGAGAAAAAATAGTGTTACAATCAATCACGCTGCAAAAGCTCAGGGCTGAGCTCTGTGTTATCAGATGTTGCCAGCAGCTCCTGTGGCACCTGAGGAAGCTTAAAGGTAGAGTGCAAGCAATGACCCCAGGGCCAGCTGTGGTCGCAGGGGAAGAGATGGTGATTGAGGAGAGACAGAGGCTGTGCAAACAGGCACAGGGCTGGTGGGCTCTCTTCCCTGAAGATGATGAATGCAGGTAAACCAAGCAGTTATGGTTAGAGGAGAATGCAGCATGTACTAAGAGAGAAGATGAGGGGATTATTTTTACCTTTAGTTTCCACAGAGACTGTGCATCAAAAGTAATGAGAAAGGGCTGGCGGGCACCGGAGCCAGTGGGGTTTGCACTCAGCCCCACGAAGAGCATTTCCAGGATGTAAATCTGAGGGAACCAGTGCGTCTCGGACGGGAGAACAGGAGGCTCAGGGTTGACTTTTATCTCCCCTCGGTGTCGGTGCCACGCAGCTGCTCTGTTTACGCCGATGTGTACAAACAAAGGAGGAGGCCCCCGGCGGTATCCTTCCGCGCGGTGGAGGTGCGTTGCCGCTGGGGGTCAGTGTTGCCCCGCGCCGTGCCGCCGCGGAGCGACCGGGCTGCGTTGGGCTGCTGAGGGAGGGATAAGCACTTCTCGTAGCCGAGCGTACGTCGGCTGCGGGGCTGCTGCTGCTGGTGGTGCTCCTTTTGTGCTAGTGCCCCTGCAAGGCGCCGGCTGCAGTGGGGTGCCATGGGGCAGGCTCTCTTTAAGAAGCACTGAGCAACATGGGCCGGTGTGACTTTGCCTATATGGCATATAGGCAGTGCTATCTGATCTGGTCTGCCAGAGCTGCTTGTAAGGCACTGTTCTTCTGCTCTGTTTTAGACCAAAGTCTGATTTGCAGTGAGACAAGTAACCCTAAGAGTGCCTTTTTCTTCCCATTGACTGTGTGGTCAGTGTGCAGCAGCGAGCACAGCGTGTATGGTGAAGCCCAGCCTGACACAGTCCCAGTGGTTGGCATTGTTCTGTTGGAACCTGCAAAGGTTCTGCTCTGAGGACAGCCTATAAATGCAGCAGTCCTGGGGTTTATGCAAATGCAGTTGTGGTTGCGTGCTGTGGAAACATAACATCCGTTATGGTGTTGCAAACTTGGTTTCAGTAACCTAGCAGCCAAACACTTTGCTTGGGAGGTTGTCCCACTTGTCTGACCCAGCTGTGTCTGAGGGGTCCATCTCCAAGTGGTATGAAGTAGCAGCCTTGTGGGCAGATATTCTCATTTTTGCAGCCAAAACTATTTCCTTATGAAGGTCTCTTGGAGACCATGAACAAATACAGCATCAGCACTTTTATATTCCCTGATAGAAATCACAGAACTGTAGGGCTTGGAAGGGACCTCCAGAGATCAGTTTGTCAGTACCATCACTCTAAAATAAATAGCACCAGAAGTCACACCTGTTCCCATCACCCAGTGTGTCCTCTCCTGCACATGGTGGCTTTCTCACCTTCTGAACTCTTCCAATGGTGGAGAAGCCTTTCAACCTCAGCTAGCTGTTCTGGTAATTAAATGCTCAAAGCCTGCACATCGTCCTTGCTCGCAGTCCATCTAGTGGCTGTTTCCAACACTGAACGTGTGTTCTCAGAAACACTTTTGAATGGAGAAAGCATATAGCTGGTTGAACAGCTACATGAGGTTTCCAGCATTTAAAGCTGCACTGTACAGCATCTTTTTGTGTATTGCATCTTTTTGTGTATTCACACAGATAATCGTTTGTGTGTCTAGGTCAGTCATTTTTGTCTTCTTTCCTTTTGTTCAAACAAAAAAAAGAATAAGTGAATGGCTGGTGAGATAGGAGGCTGTTCTTGATTCCTTCTCAGAAAAAGAAATCAATAGCACTGGGGGCAGCTGATGGGGAGGCTGTAGCTGATGGCAGTCACCTCTTCTCCCAGGTAACAGTGATAGGAGGAGAGGGAATGGCCTTAAGTTGCTCCAGGATTGGTTCAGATTGGATACTAGGATACATTTCTTCTCAGCAGGAATGGTGAGGTACTGGCACAGGCTGCCCAGGGAGGTGGTAGAGTCACTGTCCCTGGAAGTGTTCAAGAAACATGGAGGTGTGGCACACAGGGATGTGGTCTGGAGCAGTCATAGGCATGGGCTGATGGTTGGACTAGGTGATCTTGGTCTTTCCAACCTCAGTGATTCTGTGGTTCTATGAAAATGGTGCTGCATTTACATAAAGCTGCGGCTCAGAAAGCTGTGCTGTTCCTTGATTTTGTAGATTCTGAATGCAAGTTTGTGCATGATGAAAATAAGGAGTAGGACGAAGAATAAATGAAGCTGGAAATGAGCATCACACCAGCAGTGTGGGTCAGGAAGCATGTAGGTTCAGCACACTGTTTTCCCTATGCAGCAAGTTGTATGGAATCGTATGACAGCTTATTTTGTGGGGACTGCCCCCCAGAGGGCTGGGTGCACCAGGAGGCTCACCCATGCTGGGCAGTATGAGCTCTGGGCAGTATGAGCTCTGAGGTCTAGCAGCTTGGCCATCAGCTGTTCTGAGGTTACCAGTGCTGGGGTAGTGGCTTTCCTCTAGCTGTGGGGGGCTGTGGCACCGACAGCATTGGCTGTGACAGTGAGTTTGCTTAGATGGATGCTCGCAGCCTGCTAACATGTTTTGTTGGCTTTTTTTTCCCTGGAAGGAAGGAAGGAAGTTTGTGTAGCTCAGCAGCAGGAGCAGCGGTAACCAAAGATGAGTTTTTATTCATCTCTTTCCAGGTTTTCTGGCTGAAACTGCAGTTTGTTTCTGCCTTCTTTTCAACCCAGGGTAATTATCTCTAAATCACAAAAGTAGAATGAGAAGAATTGAGGAAGCAGAATGGCTGCCCTTGAGAAATGCCCAGGAAAATAGGTATAAGAAAACGATAAAAACAGTGCATTGAACTTCCACAGGTAATGAAGATGTAATATTTGGAGGTGCCAGGTGTGCCTGCGGGTCTCTTTGTGTCACAGTGACAAAGCAATTGGAGTTACAACAGTATTACCATTTACTACAGAACTTCTCTAAGTGACTGGAATCCCTCCTACACAGGGATTGCACGTAACGTCCTTACAGCAGTGAATGGGAACAATGGTGGCTGGAGCTCTGACCAGCCTTGTTGGTGCTGGAGGGGCAAACAACACTATAACAACCACCGCAGCCGCAGAAACTGATAATGCATTCAGAGAATATAAATCACTCTTTCCTATCTCTATCATTGTGTCCATGGCATGCAGGGTTTCTGGTTGCTCAGTGAAATGTCATTTGATTCCAGACCTTTGGTGCTAGTGAGGAAAGCTGTTCCTGAGCCAGATCGCTCCTTTGGAGTGCAGCAAAGGGCTGCAGCACTGTGAGGAGTGTCTGTGTAACGCGTGGGATCCTCAGTAGCATTGCCCTGTGCCTCCCCAGCCAGGTCCACTCTCGTGCAACAACATCAGTGTGTGTGGCAGGATCTTACTGTCCCCCCTGAACCTAGACCAAGTGCTTTCTGTTACCACCAAGCTGAGATTACTCCGTTGATGCCAAAAAACCCTTCTTCTCATCAGGAAAAAGAAGAATATAAGCCACGGAGAATCAAGTAATCATTTATAATTAATTTTCTTTCGATTAAAATAATTTTCTGAAATCTTGCAGAGTTTGCTTGTTTTATATCAGGTTCCTAGACAGCACTTAACATTACACATTCTCACACTTGGAAAAGATTATTTCACCACATGTGTTTACTGTAATTATTCTTTTAAGTGTGCTCCACTTGGTTCTGTAAAACACTGTATGTGCCAGAGGAAATACCAAAGGTGAAGATACTGAATGCTGCTCATGGTACAAAAGAGAAATAAGCTGAAAATGTTGACATGAGGCCCTGAGTTGCCATGACAAGATGTGGGTTGACTCCACTCCAAAACTGCTTTCAAGCTATGTTCTTTTCTATGGCAAGACTAGATGAGAGGGAAGGATGAAATAAAATACTGAATTAAAATATTTCTAGCTGTTACTAGCAAACTTCTCAACTCTAATCTGCTTTTCACCCATTCTGCTTTTCAGACTTAGCAGGGACAGGAGAAGCAAGCCAACTTCATGCTCGTTTCTCCATGCAGCTGCACTCTTGGCCCCGTTCACTGGGTCCATGTGCACATTGCCCTTCCTGAAAGCAGTCCAGGGACATGGCAATGTTGGTCTAGGGGCATAGAGCTCTTCCAGAAGGAAGCTGCCAGGGGCTACAGCTCAGGGAGCAGCAGGTGCTTCTGACCATTATGGTGCTTTAGGTTCTTTTTCTCACTCTTTCACATCCTCCCTTTCTCAGTAAGCAACCTCTGCCACCTCCAGAGACTGTCTCTGCACATACAAAAGCAGGGGCTGCATTCTCCCGAATCACAGTCACTGCCCTGTCACTTTTCTTCCATTCTCTCCCAGTCTTACCTACACATGTCAATGTTAAGCCCAGCTTCATCCTGCCCTTGGGTCCACAGCAGAGGCCACCTGATGTTATGCAGCTGAGAAAGGCAGAAAGCTTTAGTTCTGGTATAACCAAATGCAGCATTCATTCAGGGAGAAGAGGTCAGTGTCTGCGCTGCTGGGCTGCTGAGGGTAACTCCCTGCCCTCAGGTTCCTCTTTGTGCTTCGGTACCTCCATCCCATCCTGGCCTGGTGCTTGGGATGGCCTGGCTGAGGGCCTGGCATCTGCTCTTGGCTCTTTCCTCTTCTCTGAAGTCTCTTTTTTGCTTGGCACCTCTTCTCTGTCTGTCTCTTGGCCACCATTGCCTGTGGCACTTGATGTTTCCTGTGCAGCTGCAGTGGGCTGGAGGGGCTCACTGCTCTTCTTCCACCTCCGAGCCCCTGACTGGGTATTGAATTCGTACATTTTGCCAGTGACTTGCAAAGGAGAGAAAACAAGGAATTAAAATCATGGCTACTTGAGCAGGTTAAGATGAGACAGATCTCCTCATGATGGGGCTAAAAAGGAAAATGTGAAACACCTGGAAACCAGATGAGTTTAGGAATGGAGCCAAGAGGGAAAGCTTCATTTCTTCAGGCAAATATAATCACCTGGAGTCACAGAATCATAGAATCATAAAGGTTGGAAAAGACCACTAACATCATCCAGTCCAACTGCCAGCCCATCCCCACTGTGCCCACTAACCCATGTGCCACAGTGCTGCATCTTCACATTTCCTGAAAACCTCCACCACCTCCCTGGGCAACTGCCAGTCATGGTCACCACCCAGACGAGATGCTTCTGCATCCGAGCACCCTGCTGTAGCTGAAGCTGTCCCTGTCCATTGCAGGGGGGCTGAATTAGATGGCCTTTAAGGGTCCCTTCCAACTCAAATGATTCTATGGTTCTATAATTTTTTCAAGTGGAGTTGCCACTCAGTGTAGCAAAGCCTGCTAGGGCCACAGCACGCTACAGATGTCTTCTGGGCCATGTCATGTCATCTAGGGTGACCCAAGGTCCGGAGATCTGGGAGCTCCTTGAGTTCTAGCTATATGCATCCCAATTCAGTTTGCACCAAATGCTTCCCTCCAGGCTTGCCGTGAATATTGTCATTGATACAGTAAATTAGTATGTGTTTTCATTTTGTGCTTCCCTCAGATATATAAAATATTGTTAAGTTTGGGTTGTATAGCATGCATTGCACTCTTTCCCTGCTACAAAGATTTTTGGCCCTTTTTGGATTTTGTGAGTGATTTCTACTTGGACAGCAAATGTAGGTCTCTGCTCTTCCAGTTCATTTACTGTTCAGAGATAGGTGGAAAAACTGCCATCCGTCCCATGTGATTGCCTCACCCTGGTCTAATTTGCTGTATCTTGCTAAACATGTAGAAAATCAGGAGCTTTAGTGGCATTGCTTTTAATTAACTATTATTAATATGAGACAAACAAAGGACTATTGAGGCCTGCCAGGAAATAGTGGCTATGTGTTACTGCATGCAACAGTTTGTATCAGAATTAATGGTTTCTGACGCATTAACACAAGTCGAGCAATTAAAGATGAAACTGGATCTCTTCACAAGGTGTTTTCTGAGTGCATACAAGACAGACATGTTACAGCAGCCCAGATCAGGCAGCAGCTCCTGACTGGCCCTCCTAATCATATTCAACAGCTGATATGCTGGGAATTATTAAATCTTGTCTCTGAACTGCCAACACTTGATCTTCTAAGACCTGGAATGAGCCATGGAGGGGAGAGGGGAGGAGCAGGGAGGCCACATTTCTCTGCTGGAACCACAAAGCCATGTTATATCCTAGTACTTGTGTCAGGCACGACGCAAGTGCTATTTCTCTGGGGGCTCAGATAGCCAAAAGTATGGTGTGGTCAGCTTTGTGAGGAAGGGAAGCATCAGCTGCTCTGCCACAACACCAGCAAGCAGTGGGCTGGAGAACATCCATGTTTAGCATTGAACAAATTCGGTTACAAAGGGGACTTCAGAGCCCATCCTTGCAACTCCTCTTTATAAATAGCAGGTGGGCTTGGAGCAGCCCCAAACCAGCCTCGAGCAGCCCTCTGGATGGCCTTAATTGCACAGTAGGGCCCCATTTGTTCACCCAAGTCCCTGTGCCTAGTGTTTCCTATTAGTTCACAGCCTCAGAGAGCCTGGAGCCAGCTAATAAGAAACACAGGTACAGACACTTGGGTGGAAATTTGGCCAGATTAATCCAAGGCTCAGAACAAGTCTGTCTTTTTCTGAATAATTTGAGACCTATTGTTTTGGGCCTATTTTCAGATGTGTTTGTTGAAGGCCTATTTTGACTGACTGTGCCCCATTTCACCAACCCACTTTCCCATGATAGGGCCCTCAGCCACCACAACTTATCTAAAAGCAAATGCTCTTCCTTGTCCTCCCCAGCCAGTGATGCTCAAGACCCAGAGAAATAGCGATGCCCTGTTACTATCTGGAGGAGGTTTGTGCAGGAGCGAGCAGCTCATCCATGCAACCAGGGAGCAGTCTGGGACGCAGAACCCATACTATTGCAGCTACATCGACCTGTGGCCATTTCCCAGACAAGGAGAGGGCAAGACCATGAAACTGTGACAGCAGCCAGGGCAAGGGCCAGGAGCTGATTCCTCCTCTCCTCCCACATCCAGCACCAGACCCATACGTGTGGGTGAGCAGTGAATAAATAATCTGGCCATCGGATGTGGGTATGTTCCGCCATTAGAAATGTACACTCTTGCTTTTCACTATCTGTGGGATAGAGCTCTTGCTCTCCGTGGAAACAGCGAACTTGAAGTATACAAAGCAAATGTCGAACTGTATATATGTCAATTCATCCAGTTTCTTTCTGGTCAAACATTCATTTTAACTGTTAATTGCTTTTTATTACCTGGGTCTCTGGCTTCTCCATCAAAGAGAGTGTTGAGTTTTATCATTTTCTGTGAAGAGAGACAAACTGTTAAATGAATCCTGTGAGTTAGTTAGGCAAGGAAAGCAATGACTTGGAAATATCGACCTACATGGATGGAGGCAGATTTCTATGACCTGTATATCGCATTCCTATAGGCTGAGTTTAATCAAAACTGGCAATAAAAGCCACTTGTGGTGAAGGGTGCTGCTACTAGACGTTCAAAGGAGAATTAAAAAGGTCTGACATGCACAACACCTGCATGTGTGCAACCACAAGAGGGTCACCTCCACCCAGGAGAAGGTTGGGAATTCCCTCTGCAAAGAACCTGGGCAGGGAGACTGCAACAGTGGGAGCACATTGCAGTCTTTATACCATTACAGCTATGGAAAAGGAAGAAGCCCCAGGATGATCTGTCTGGGAGCAAAGAAAATCACTATGCTATTTTTGCCACAAAAAAAGTACCAGAGAGGCTGCAGAATGTGGAAGCAAAGGGCCATGATGTGCGTGAGCACCACCACACTTGGGGTTGCTTCCAGATGCAGAGGTCAGCTGCAACACTACAGTGTTTTGCATTTAGGGACAGTCCTTTTTCCTCCCTTATCATCTCAATGTTCTCTTTGGAAAATAGTCATTCTTCATATAAATGTGGTCATATTCCATGATGGAGCTCAGAATAAAACTTCTTTTGTTTTGGTTTGGGGATAGCAGTACTCACCAAAGCCACTTCTTTCTTAGGTTTCTTCTTTTCTACAGGAAAGTAAATGCACATAGCAAAGAATCAGATTTTGGCTGTAGTCACCAGATGGTGACTGTAGATATTAAAATTTATCCCCACCTAAACAGAGATTATTAGTTTCTGACTTCTCAGCTTCCTCAAAGGAGCCTTATTTCTTTTCACAGGGTGATCCCTAACACTATTTGAAAAGCAAACACCTTCATGGTGTTTTGGAGTGAGGATCGGCAGCTGCCAATGCCTAATCAAAACGCGTGCATTGAGAAGTCTTATTCCTTCAATAATGAACAAATAACAGTGGTTTCTTAAATAAAATTTCCTTCCTAAGTAATATGAACAGATACAGAAATTCAAATACATTTATTATTAAACTTATTCACATCTTTGTTCCATGAATAATTCCTTTTATGTATGCCACTCCACACTACCACAACTGGGGGTTTCTTTGGGGTGAGACCTTCCCACTTGGTTCAGCCATCAGGGGTCTGTGCACCACATACTGCCCCTTCAAGGCATATTTTGAGGGTTCAGGTGTTGTAGGAGCTCGGACTGGCTGCCTACCAGCAAGCAAATCATCCTTTGGGGGATATTTGAACTACAAATTGGTGTTTTTTCCATGAGTGTTTGTACCTGCAAAACTCATGCATTCAAACATTTGGATACAAACCAGGGAAGCGCTGCAGATCCAGTCAATTCAAATTCAGATTGAAGAATGGTTTGGTTATGTGTGCAGTGGTGTCTCAGCAGCATGGCATTGTGGATGATCCCCAAGTAGCTGTTGTGATTTTGTCTTACCAGTTTGTTTTACTTCCATCCTTAGGAGAACTGCTTGCTGGCACCACTGGCTTTCGCAGCTGGGTGTGCAACATTCTGAGGCATTGAACTGATAGGAAGCCTATTCTGTATGGCCTTTGGGCCTTTCTGCCAGCACTTGGGAACCAGTGTTTTCAGAAAACACCAAGCAACGTTTTTTTTTTTGGAATCTGGCCGACGCTGAAATGCCTCAAATTGGAAAACCAAGAGAACAGCTAGCTTTGATGGGCTGTGTTAGTCATAGTTTCTTCAAGCTGGGAGATACTATTGAGTGGAGGGAGTTATAAAAGTAGATTCTTAATGAGATGATACAAACCATGCTTGTTAGGGGTGAGCTAATGGGTCTAAAAGGAACAAATGTGCTTAAAAGCACCTATTTTAAAAATGCTTATTTTTGTGTGTGTAACTCATACACCTGCTATACAGACTCCTGCAAAAGCACCAATTCTTGAAAATAAATTTTTGGCTGTATGTAATGGTGTTGGGATGAAATGAAAGGGATCAAAGAACAGGGAATTAGAGTGGAGAGGGCTGAAGAAGGATAGAATTACTTTTTTAAGAGTTAACATATTCTAAGTACAGTAATTCTTTACCATCCCTGCCAGAAAACCAGACTACTCTGAATTTGGTTTTCACCCAATAGTTAATAGACCTGAATACTGCAAGGACAACGGCATCACTTAGGCTGGCATCCCATCATCAGCCAGGGTGTTTGATCTGAGTACTTCTGTATTGGAGCAAATGTGTTTGTTTAAAAATGGGTTTACAAATTTTACACAGAATAGTAAACTCGGTGTTGTTGAGAGGTATTAAAATAAAGAAGTACACACCTGGAGCGTTTATCCTGCAATGAAAGAAGGAGTGAGAGACATAGTTAACAAATGTCATACATTTCCCTGCATAAAAGTGTCATGCTTCACCCCCTTCCAGTTGGCAAGAAGGATGTGTTTCCTTCACTTCTGGGATGTGCTTGGTTGGTTTGGTTTACATTTTTCACTGAATGCCTGCTCAATTTAACACTGTTCCCAAACAGGAAAACAGCCCTGAGCATTGCTCTGACACCTCTCCAAGAGGGGATGATAGTGAAAAGATACACTCTTATTGATGATAGAGGTGTGGATTTATATAATCTGGAAAAAAATGTATGTTCAGACATTCTCATCTTGTTCCATCCTCAGAGGAAGGACAAATTTTTTGATCTGCTGTGCTCAGATAGTACTTTTTAAATACGTGAAAGATTGTAAAGGAATTTGAAAATATAAAAATTGCTTTTCAATGGGTAAGCCTGCCTCCCAGTGAATCACTAGCTCTATTAATAAATAATAACAATGGCCAGGCTATATGCTCCTGGACTCATTTGTCATTTTTATCACATGTTGCTAAACTCTTTGCACATATCACTTGAATTATAATCACCATCATATATTACCTCTTTACATTTGCTGTAATTTCCAAATGTACCTCGAGTCCTGAGAATGCTTACATAAATCCTTTTCAAACCCCATGAAAGAACTCTTATCTCTGTGTTGTGACAATGCTGGTTTGCAGGCACCTTGGCTCCCAGCACTGAGCAATCTCTTGCCACTCAGAACCAGAGCTGTTCCCAGTGTCATTTGCCAAGAGAGAGCACCCAGAGGTACCGCAGAGCTCCATGGGTCAGAGCTTTGCAACAGGCGAGGGGAGCACTGCAGGAGATCTGCTTTGCCAAAACAGAGAATTTGGCATTAGTGCCCATGTTTGAAACAGCCTCTGGGCAGCGTGGCTGAGCAGGAGGAACACAAGTGGTACCTGCCTTCTGAGATCACCTAGTCCAGTTGTCCACCTACCACCAATATCTCCCACTGACCGTGTCCCTCAGTGCCATACCCACTGTATTGCTTGATTATCTCCAAGGGCAGCGACTCCACCACCTCCCTGGGCAGCGTGTGCCACTGCCTCACCGCTCTTTCTGAGAATAAATTGTTCCTCATATCCAACCCGAACATCCCCTGATGCAACTTGAGGCCATTCCCTCTCGTCCTATTGTCTTATGTTGCTGCAGCCAGCGACTGCAGCAGAGGGTGTATGGTTACAAAACACTCAACAAGGATTGCCACTCACAGAGGTGTGTCATCGGCTCGGGGTGCAGGCGGACAGCGGGTGCAGAGCCACCTGGCCAGGAGGACCCCCAGGTGCCCCAGCAGCCCAACGAGCAGAAGGCTGCCCAGCGTGGTGACAAATGGCACGTACCACGCCGAGTCCGAGTAGATGTTCTCCCTCTTCATCACCACTGTAAAGTCGGGCTATTAAAACAAGATAAGAAACGTTCCTGAGTGCTGCATTCCTGTACAGCACCGTTCTTTTGGCTGAACTTCTGCACCCAGACACCTGGCCCAAGGTGCCCCAGGGCTCTGCTCATGATAGGCAGAAGCAGATAGCATCTGCTGGAGATGGTGATTCATCCCACATACCTCTCTGTGAAGACTGAGATGGGCCACTAGCTCCAGGGGTAACCACAGGCAGTGAAACAGAGCCCACCCACCTTGCTGCTTCCAGATCGTGTTTCAATGTCTTGTATTAAAATAGGCATGGCATGGTGGGACTGGAAAGCCTCAGATTGCCTGAGAAGCTGCAAGTGCTCTGCTGGAGCGTTTGGAAGTTCAGGGAATACTGCCACTAACAAGATAATGGTTTCTTGTTACCTAAGGCAAAACTGGAATTAGGTCATCTTCATTGCAGTGATGATTCAGCCCCCCCTTTGTAAAAGGAGCTGAACTCTGACAAATTGGGTTATTGTACAAAAATAAGTACAACTCCTCTTTTTTTTTTTTTTTCCCTGTGAGTTGCTCCATAAGGGAGAATCACATTTCCTGAGCAGCTGCGACCTCCCACAACCTCCATGTGCCAGGAGACACAACTCTGAGCTGGCATATCCCTTGCTGCTAGCAGCTCATTCACTGGGGTCCTGCCATGAGACTGTCCCTATACACAAAATGGTGGTGAGATGGCATGGCAAGGGATGAAAGCAGTGATCAGCACAAGGATGGGGACAGACTGGTCTCTGCCCCTCCGGTTGCGCTGCCACAGCAGGCAGGAGGAAAGCAAGAATTACTCGTATTCTGTAATGGTTTGGAGGAAATCAGCTATGAAGCAAAACCAGTGAGCCAAAGCTTCCCTGGGATGAATGTGCTGAAGAGCTGGTTGTATCATGGGGATGCTGGTCCAGGGGTAAGGCCAAAATACCAGCCATGGATTGTCTTGGGGCCCAGGAGCTCAGGAAGCATCCAACCCAACTGTCTGGCCTTCCCTAACTGAAGCCTGCTGAGGATGTGCTCAACTGCTTCAGTTCCTGGCAGGAAGCTTGAACTTTTACCTGAGGGTAACTTCAGGGGTGGAAAAGTGTCCCTTGTAAATGATAAGGATTTCCTGTTATTATTGTTTTTGCCTATTTTAGGTAGGCACAGAGTAATGCATGCCACTGCTAAAGAAGCACACAGAAGTACAAGAATGCTGGAGTAGCAAATAACTTGGAAAAAAAAAAGGTAGTATATGAGGTAGTTTTAAGGTTCCAGTCAAAGGTTAACCCCTATTCTTTCCTTATTAACAAAGATGTCAAAATCTTTAACTTTCCAGTTATGTGGTAATGGCTGAGTGCCTGTTCTTTTTTTTTTTAATCTTTTTTTTAGAGACTACAATACAAAACACATGTTACAAATGTATACCTGGAGCCCCATGACACCAGGTAAAACAGTGAACATTGACTTCGGTGTAAGAACACAAAGCTCAGTGTTTCCTAAAACTGGACCCACTGCAGTTTTTTGCTTTCCTTCTGCATACAGCTACCCTCTTTTCTTCAGTCTCATGCAAATTAACCCATGAAAGAACTGTGAATAAGGCATGATTTTCAGTGAACTTACTGTTGTGGTAGTGAAAGTTGTTGGGTTTGGGATAACTCTGATGCTTAAAGTCACTGTTCCAGTTTTAACTAGGTGTGTAGCTTTGTTCTTGGCAGGTAGTAAATTGTCATCTGTTATATAGACACGCAGCCTGTAAACCCATTTTGTATCAAGCCCACTCTCATAGTCAAAGGGAGATGCAAGAATCAGCCGAGTTGTGTTGGAGCCAGCCGTTGGTGAAAAGGTAAAATGATTGTTCACATTGCCTGCAAGTCACAGTAATAAACAAACAAACAAACAAACAAACAAATTGTTAAAAAATGAAGAAAAGTGAAGGAAAATCCCGCATTAAAATAAATGCATGAAGCAAGCAAAAAGATTTGTTTCTATTGACAATCTTTTATTGATCATTTAATGCCCGTGTAGTGGTTTGGTTCCTTGATCTTCTTGATATCATATAAATAAATCATAATAAAATAATTAAAATATGGAATAAGACTCTCTATGAGGACACAGCTGAGACAAAGCTGTAAAAACTCCTCAGTGCCATCAAGCACATAAGAGGAGACTCTCAACTCACTGGAATGACTTTTTCTTGCAGCCTGGAGTGTATCCAGAAGCAGTGGCACCCAGCCTGGGTGAGGACCATAGGATGTTGCAGTTCTGTTGCTGAAGCTGCCATGAAATGGCCCCCTGGCCAAATGAGCACCACCAGCACCTCCAGAGGTCCCTCCAAATCCCTTTCCATCTCTTGTTTCTCTGCCCACAGCACACCACATGACCACTGAATGGGTCCCCTTGATGACAGCTTATGACTCAGAGGGGCTAATATTCACCAAGGCTTCACCCTCTCTGTGAGCTGCTGCAGGAGGCAGAGAAGGGAGTTTGATGTGTCTGGCCTTCCATCTCTTAATTCTCTGTTTAGGTTACTGGAGATCTGCTGGTGACCTGTGCAATCTTTGGAATGACCAGAGACAGAAGAAATCAAAGCCATAGAAAGACACCAGAAGTACATTGGTTCTGCTTATTTTGCCTTGTAGAGCTCCAGAGTTGAGGTGACTTTGAAGGCCACATCTACTGCACAACATATAATGGGGTTCTCTAGCTCAAAGACCAACTGCACAGCGCAGATCACATCTGTATAATCAAACCTCAAGGCCTGTGCTCTAGAGGGCCCCTACACACTACACCCAGCAGGGTCCTGGGCTTTTCAGCAATGTCCAGGTTTTGTCTGAGAATGTACTGCTTGGCACAGACCAAACTACAATTAATTTTTCAGCAGTGTGAGTCAATAACCTCAGCTACAAAATCAGTAACAACAAAAGAATTCACCCAAGATAGTGTATTCCCTCTTTTTGTGAAGGTGAATATCAATCCATACTCTTCAAATTAATGCAGTTGATTATTAGGTTCAAACATTCTTCCTTATAACGGGTTTTAGCGCATGCAGCACGGAACTAGATCATGCAGATTTGTTCAGTTATTTTGAACTACGTGCCATTATCTAAGTGAAAGTTACACAGTGTAACAAAAGTCACTATCATTTCTCAAGATTTACTCAACTGTAATTGCGAGTGAAATTTGACCGTGAAGATCTTTCCACTCATTCTACTGAAGTCCTTGTCAATAATGAAGTGAATTGTGGATTAATTAATTTGGTAGGCAATCCAAATATGTAAGGGCATCATTCTAGATTGTAGCACTCATAGCCAACTTATAGACACATCTCTTTTCAACAGCAGCGTAATAATGACACATGAAATTTGAGGATCACAATTAGCTCTCCATAAGAAGCAGCACACAAATTGTGCTAGAGTTTTATTTACAAATCAAATTGAACCATCAGTATTTAAGCATTTCTGTGCTGTTTTCAGTTCACAAACTGTGACACAGTACCTTCTTTAATGTAGTAACGGAAAGACCTGGGATCAGAGTCACGATCTTGACATTGAATCCTGAAGCCATTGACATTGGTCCCAACTGCTAAACTGACTGGGATTTGAAATGAATAGAAATTGGGTGAACAAACTGGTTCTTCATCATTTTCTTCCAAAACATTGACAGTTACCTGAAAGGAAAGAATATTAAAAGCTGAAGGTCTTCCATTGTATTGGGTCAGAATTTTATTAACTTCAGAAACTATTTGGTTTTGCTAATTTTGCTCTTTAAATCAACAGCAGTTGAAGAGCACAGAATCTCTCTTCCAAACTAGATTCTACCAGAAAACGTAGATGTTAATCTGACCTTTACTTCTTCTTGTGACCAGCACTCTTTTGGGAACAGGTTCCTTAACTTGAATCATGTTCCAAAACCACAGGGATTTCACTCTGACATATCTGACTAGTTGAATTACCTGAAGTGTGTTATAGTACAAATGAGAAATATTCCCAGGTACTCATTAAACTTCCTTTCAAATGTCTCAAATTGCTTCACAATTCTTAGTTAGGCTTCTTGGTACAATTTAATAATAATTCAGAGCAAGACCCTTGGAAGAGATGAAGATTCCTTATAGAATGACCATTCCAGTGAAAGTGAAATGCTGGTAATGGTCTTCTGCATGTCTGGAAGCACACTTGTTACACCAGATCTGCTTAATGTCAGCTGGTGTTATCTGATTGAGGGAAAAAGCTTACCACTCTCAAATCTCTGTCCTCTCACATTTGTTGGTTTTAATATATAATAGATAGATAAACCTGTCATGATTACAAGTTCCTGATGCTAAGTTTTCCTTAATGATTGCCTTGAAATATTATAGGTGATAAAGAGATTAAGTACCTCCTTCCTAGTGTATCCATGGGTGGTGTTTGTCTGGAATAGAACCCATCTGCCTCCCACCAGATGTGAAAAAATAAAACATAAGGTCATGACAGAGGATGCTCAAAGCATTCTTGTTTAGGAGAGAGAAAAGAGTAGATAAAGGAGAAGAAGTAGAGTGGGTTTACTCACAGATGCTGTTGCAGTCTTCTCTTGATCTGAGGCTTGCACTGTGAAAAAGTGTTTCTGAGTTGTTTCATAGTCTAGTCTAGCTAAAATCTTCACATCTCCATTAATTGGGCTGATCCAGAATGCATTTGTGTAATCCTTGGTCCCTCCTCCAGCTACAATGGAATAAGTGATGACACTGGGCGGCCAGTCTGCATCTCTGGCAGTCACTTTTCCAATACTGGATCCAACTAAGAAGAAGAAAATTGGTATTTCATTAACATTTTAAACTTAGAGGAAAAGGAATTACAGAGTACTCGCTCCTGCCAAAGCTTAATAAAACTGTAACTACATGTTTGCTTTAGAATTTTTACCCCAAAGAAGTAAGACGAAGGTGTGAGAAACTAGTTTACCATGTTGGGCATGGTTCCCAATATATGTGTCTGCTAACAATGAATACGACAATGCAAGGAATCAGTAGAGAACCACGGTAGAAGTTCTTTGGTGGCGAGGGCCACCTCAGTGCCCAGCACCAGCACACACTAATTACCTCCAGTGTCCAAGCACTGGCTTGAGCTGGAGGAAAACCCTGAGAAAAAATCACCACTCTTCTGTCTGGGAAGTTTGAAACAGCACTTACGGAGCTGAGCACATACAAATCCTGCTCCTGGATTATTGTTTCAGGCCACATTTGCAGTAATCGCCTCTGGGCTGTGGCAGGAATGGAAAAAAGCTTGGCTCCAGCCTGAGGAGCTGCACTGCCTGTTGGAGCACACACTTCCCACCCAAGTACCCCTATCCCTCTCTGCCTTTCAGGTGAGCTGGGTCTAAAGGGACAGTGGGGTGATACTTCAACACCATGCCTGGGCCTAGGGAGTCCTCTCTCGTCTGTACCATGGTCTACAGTGGTTTCTTTGCACTATCACAATCCTTCCAAAATGCTAATTTAGCAAGAGCAGAAAGACAGTCTAAAACAGGAAATCTGAGTTCAGTTCCCAGCTCCGTCACAGATTTTTTGTGCAATTGCTGAATTTGTCTGTGTCTCGATTTCTATCTGTACAACTGGAGTTCTTGCCAGTTTTGTCTATTTAGGGGTAGTAGGCAATTTTACAGGACCCCAGCTGAACTTTGAGCCATTCTCCTCATTCAAATAAATGAAAATGCATTTGGAGCAAAAGTGTATTTGTCAGCATGACAACACTGCTTCAACCATGTAGGTGCTACTTACTGTACCTTTAGTAATTTCTGGTACATTAAATTCATATGACAGACTACTGAAGACTGGAGAAAATTCATTCACTGGTTTTATCCTGATATAAATGTAAATGGTATCTGGAAATATAACACAAGATTAAATCATAGTTAAGTATGGCTGTGAAATTTTCTCATGCATATATTCAAAATACATATGGCATTCCTCTCTCCATGCTGCTACAGCACAGGAAAATATTTTTTTTAATGTGTAAAAAGGATACTTGCTTGAGTAGTTAGGCGAGGCTATATCTTGTACCGTGACAGTCAAAGAATAAACTTCAATTCCTGGATTAGATGGGTTTTCTAAATCAATACTTTCAGTCATCTAAATTAAAAAGAAGCACAATTGTATTTATACTCTCTTACATAAAGTCACGATACACATGATGACAATTAGTTTTCTGTAGATGTATTCAAGATTCTCCCTCTTGAATACACAGAATAGTCTCATAGGAGTGATATAGGCTACAAATCAATTACAGGATTGAATTTCAAGCTTTTCCTTCATGTTCACAGTCTGGGGTCTCTTGGCAATTCAAAACTCTTTCCTTCTGCCTATCTTCCCCTTAAGTGCAGGAACTTGTATCATTTGAGCAGAAGGTCTTTGCCTTTTACCTGATTAATTCAAAGCACGTGTAATGAGCTGGTTATTTACTGTGTTCTTTGTTGGCTCAACAAGAGCCTGTGATTGCTAAATAGCAATAGCTGCTCCCGGAGTTCAGGCCTGCAGACCTGTATTAAAGGTATCAGGTTCAGCCACAACTATTTATCCAGGAACCAAGTAGCTACTAAACAGTGGCTCATATGGAGCTTTAAATCCTAATCTCCTGAACTCTGTCTCTCTGCAAGAGCCTCATAAACTCTGGGGCAGTGGGATTAAAGTACAGAAATCCACTGCCTTTTGTCTATAGGAAAACTCCTGAAGGAACAGGCCACTTCAGATAGCCCATTGCATTGTACAAGCATGGTGATCAAAGGGCTGACAACAACCATATCCTGTGCAGCACTGAAAATGCCTTCTGTGTTGGTAGATGAAGCAGCTAAGGATGGTGGTCATCCACATACATACTTCCAATCAAAAGCTGGCATTAGTCATACAAAGTCATGTTACTGTGCCTATTGCATCTTCGTCTTTTAGGCAGAATGCCTGTGCAATCATTACACTTCGTGGGGTTTCTTTTTTTCTATATTTGTCTGTGGTTCTTTTTAAAGCAACAAAGCAACCATCACTGCACATGTCCAGCAGCTGGCAGGGATTCTGGCAAATGCAAATTTTACAGTAGCTATTAGCATAAGGAAGTCATATTTTGACACGTGAAATCACACAAAGTACAAATCCCACTACACTTCTGTGAGTATTTACCACATTTCCATATTGCAGTCCTTCATACTGAAGAGAAGGATCTTCCATGATCTATCATGAATAAATCACAGAATCACAGAATTGTAGGGGTTGGAAGGGCCCTCCATAGACCGTGGAGTCCAACCCCTGCCAAAGCAGCTCCCTAGCCCAGGTTGCACAGGTAGGCGTCCAGGGGGGTCTGGAACGTCTCCAGAGAAGGAGACTCCACCACCTCTCTGGGCAGCCTGTGCCAGTGCTCCGTCACTGCACTGTGAAGGAGTTCCCGTGCACATTTGTGTGGAACTTCCTGTGCTTCAGTTTGTGGCTGTTTCCCCTCGTCCTATCACCACACACTGCTGAGAACAGTCCAGCCTCCTCCCTTTGCCCCCCCAACTCCTTAGATATTTATAGACGTGGATCGGATCCCCTCTGAGTCTTCTTTTTTCAAGGCTGAACAGACCCAGGTCTCTCAGCCTCTCCTCATAAGGGAGGTGTTCCACGTCCTTTATCATATTTGTAGGTATGAGATGGCATCGGATTTCTTTGTGTAACCATGTCAAAATTGGTGCTTCACGTGCCCTAAAAACCTACTTTTTTTCGGTCATATCTAGCACTTTGATTTAAAACAGCTCTCTGTTCTCCGAAGTCTGTAGGATCAATAGAAACTGTCCTATTAGAAGGTCTGTAACTTACATCTCATCGGAACAATCATTCTCACCAACTCACTCTGTTGCAACATGAATTACAGTAATTCTTTTTTCTTGTACAGGCAAAAACTCCAAAGTAAGAAATGACCTTCGTGAAAACTCTTAAGATGCTTTCTACAGTGAGACCATCTGACATAAAGCCACAAATGACTGACCACGAGTCTTCCAGACTCAGTAGACTCCAGAGCGAAGTTGTTGCTTCCAAAACCAGATAATCCAGTGAAACTAAACAGATTGTTTGGTGGATCAACATCAATATCTTTACAGCAGTTTCTGAGATCAAGAAGAACTATCCCAGTAGTACTATTTTCATTTATCTCTTTCCTGTTAAAAAGAAACATGTTTCCCATCAGAGCTCCTTATATTTCTTCTCTTGAACTCTTCATATATTCCATGCCAAAACATTGACTTCCATTTATTTTCTAAGTGAAATCCTAGATCTAAATAGACAACAGCTGATGAAGTGATCTAGAATATGAACCATATGCTGTGGTGGATAACAGCCCATGTAACGGACAGAACACAGTTAGTCAGACTCAAAACCAAGAACTTGAAAATCCACTGAACTACAGAAGGTGCCATGAGATTTTAATGCTCAAGATCAGTTCAATTCCTAATTAGTATTTTAAAACACCTTTACAACACTCATTTCTTCATTATGTTATAATGTTTTCCTGATGAGAAATTCATTCTTTTCTCCTTAACTAGAACTTGGACCATTCTGCTGCTTCATGAAGCTAGTGATACTGGTCCTGTTGTTGACAGCAATGGTCTCCATGATGCACATGGTAGAGTTGGTAATGGAGTCTGTCAATTTTATCTTGATCAAGAAAATGAAATAAATAAAGAACTAACTGAAATGTCATTAAGTCCTGACGTTCCCTTGTACAATCCCTATATATAACCTCTCATTTCCTTCCCTGAAGACTTTTGCCTCATTCAGAGGAAAGTTTGAGCTCAAACGGACACAGAGACTGTTGTGTTGTCATCATGGACGCTGTAGCCAAGCAGTGCTCTGAATAATTGGATTCTCTTCCTGCTAGTTCATAAAACTGTATGATTTAAATGCAAGACATTTATCTTAGCAAGTGAGCAAACAGTGTAAACAGATACCCACTAACCAGGAATCTCCCACTGCAGAGGCCTTGGCTTGGGATGCTGGATCTTTATTTGCAGAACAGTCCATCTACAAGTAGTAGCAGTTCTTTGAGTACTGCCCTATGTGGTGCTGTGCCCCCTGAAACACTATGGCATAGGCACATCCAGAACTTCAGATGGACAATTTTGACCTCAGTCTTTCTGTAAAACTGAAATGTCATACCCTCATCAACAAACATAAACCAGCTGATCATCATTCTTTAAGGTTGGAAAACACCTCTAAGATCATCTAGTTCGGCTACTATCCCCACCATGCCTACTAACCATGTCTCTCAGTGCCACATCTCCATGGTTCTTGAAAAGCTCACAAAGGTCTCGGAGTTCAGAGCCACAGCAAAGTCCATGACTAGGTTACTATGCACAGACATACATGACAAGAGGCTCTGAGGTCTGAGGACACTAACTGATGTGTCCTAAACTGAGTGCTGGGCTGTGGCAACAAGACAGCGCTAAGGCAATATGAGAAGCAATACCTGAAGGTGGAGGGGTTGCATTCTGGTGGGTTATCATTGATATCTTCAATGATGACTGTGATCTCCATTTCACTGGAGTGCCCTCCATGAGGACTGTCCTCCACCCGGACTATCACGGAGATATTGGGGTGGAGCTGCAGGGGAAGGACATCACGGTCGATTCTCCTGGTCACCTGCAGCACTCCACTTGCTGGGGGAAACAGCCAGCAGTTAGATGCTTACCCTTAGGGGAGGTAGCAAACACTCAAGGTGTACATATGGGAGGGTAGGATAGCTCAGGAGACAGGTAGCAAGCTGAAGTCTTCTGTTCTCCAGAAATTATGGCTGGTTTAATTACTTTTTAAAAAGATACAAAATGGCTTTGATAGCTCTCTGTAAGCTTTTCATAGATAAATACCCACTGCTCAAAAATACACCAGTGCCAGCCTCAACAGAGGGTTTGGAAAGCACTTAGGTTTCATTACATTCTCAAAGAAATGATGCAAGTCAGAGCTCAGTGCACTCATTAAGCAGCAAGCACAATGAGCAGCTCATGCTGTCCTTGTTCTCTAGCTAGTAAGATGGCTTCACTTTCTGCTGTTGTCCTTCAAGGACCCTTCAGTACCTCTAAATCTACTCGTATCAAAAGATCTGCACACAGCTTGTGTCAAGTGCTCTGATCAGCCATTCAGTTAATTACTTTTTCAATTCTGTTAACCTCTATCCAAAAAAGAAAAGATTGTTCTGGCAGAGCACAATACTGCAGTCACTGAATGCCAACCCAAAGAGCAAAATCCTCAGGTCAGATATGGGTGCATTCCAGAGATCTTGGGAACACAGAACCAGTACACAGGAGACGACTCTTTTGAATGGTCTCACCTGAATAGGGGCATGAATAGAGCCATGAAACTCAGCAGCAGTTTTTGTGCCTCACAGTGTTAGAGGAGATTTCATGTAGGAGGGAGCAAGCTGTGATCTAACTACTTGCAGTCATCGCAAGAGCCTTGGAAAAGTCACTACAACCGTTAGAGAAGAAGGCAGCTGCTTTAACTTCCACCCAAGGGACAATTAATCTCCAGCCATAAGACACTATTTGTCAATAATTCACCTTTGGTCTACTTTCTTCAAGAAGTCTTACTTTATTTTATTCAGCTGATGGAAGAACTTGGCCCTAAAAATGCCCTGAGCATTTCCTTTTTATAGGGACAGACACCAAAGAAAGTCAATACTCAGGCAAAAACATCTTCTCCTGTGTGGCTACTCTCTTTTTTGTGAGAGTTAGAAGGCATGTTTATGTTTGTCTTACATGGATTTATGGAGAAATACATGTCAGAAGACTGGATGCTGTAGAAAAGTCTGCTAGGAGAGTCTTCATCATCAGGATCTTTAGCTGTTATATTGGCAACAACAGTTCCCAGGCTTTGTTCCTCTGGAATCCTGTAGATCCTTTGTTTTCTACAAGAGAAAGCAAAATTCAGCAAAAGGCATGTCTGTGTTTGCAGGAACAGCTGAGCACAGATTTAGCTGAGCAGCCAATTGTAGAGGTAAAACACTTGGCCACGCTGGGCTCGGAGTTGTCAGAGTCAGTATCCCAGTCACTGATTCTGCCACCTGGACTGCAGCAGCAGCTGAGCTCCAGTGTGTGCATAAAGCATGACAGAGCTGCAAAAATAAGTGTCCTTCCCTTTCCCTGCAACATTTTCATAGTGAAAGCAATTTGACTTTCACAGAATTGCGGAAGCTGAAGATGGATGGGGCTGTTCAGTCAAGCAGTCTGTCTCCCTGTAGAACCACCAACCTGTCATTTCCCGTAAATTCCATTATTTTGACAGAGAAAAACAAAAATAGAAGCAGTAACACAATTAATTGTATTTTGGAGTGAGTGCTGGAGGCATCTGGGGCACAAAAGCATTGCTAAAAAGCTTGGACTGCTCCTCAAGTAGAGGCAAGAAAGAGCATTCCTGTGGGTGCACTGCGGATGTCCCCATGAAATTGCTCCAAATTCCCAATGTTTGTCTAATTCATTTTACATACAAACAGTGGATCTTTACTGATGCTGTTTGGCATGCTAGTGCTCCCAGATTTCCCATGAAGTGAGTGTTATGGCTCAGACACGGTTTGGTAGGCAATTGTGTAGGATTGTTTATAATGGTTGCAATTGCATATTCACATGGGTGCTAAAGTAGGCAGTTATGGTACCTGACCCATGTGCTAAAACAGGCATGAGCAAGCATGCAGAAACTGTGCAAAGACTGAAAGGTGATCTGTTCTTCTGAATGCATGTACACACAAGACAACTACTCACAAAAGTCAAAGGGAGTTGAAGATGCTCAACGGTTCAAAGAAGCATTAGGAGTATGTTTCAAGATGAAACCTTTTTTGTACATTTTAAACTTTCTGTGCCACCACCAACTGACTAGTGCATAGTTCCTTTTGTAGGAAAACATTATCCCCATGCCCCAGAGAGGAACCACAGCTCTGACCTCTCTCCACAGCTCCCCCTTCATAGCCCTGCCAGCTTTACATGGGCCATTGCCTTGTCCCCACAAGACAGATCTCTCAGGAAGGAGTACGCCATTCTCAAGCACATCCCCGTTACACCAAGGGCTCATACAGCTGGACAGGAGCTGGGGCCACCTCATTCACATCTGGGCTGTGTCCTGCTGCCAATCAACCCTCCACTTGCCAGTCATGTTTTACAGCACAGTTCAAGCAGGCCTTTTAGACACTGTAATACAATTGCGAAGGAAGCACATTTGTTTTCTTGTCTTCTTTGTTTTCTTGACTCCACAAGTTTTCCACTGATTTTAGCAGCCAGAATTTCAAAAGGGTGAATGCCGATGCAGTGTTGTGAACACCAAAAACAGATGTGCCTGCACATACTATGGGAACAATTAGAAAGACCCTTTGAAACTCTGCTCTTGGCAGCTTTGATCAGGAGAAAATAAAAAAAAAAGTTTGCTAACTTGTCAAGTTTCCCCAAATCCCATCCCAGCACTAATCATTGTAGTGTCAGAAAATACATGGCCCCAGCATGCAGCTCACATTTTAGCAGGGTGAGGGCATGCATGTGCATAGTGAGGACAGCTCATGAAGAGTAATTTAATCTCAAGCTCTTTACAAACTGAGCTTCTATTTTTGGTCTGTAGCGTCAATCTAAAAGGGAAAAGATTCTAACAAATACCATGCCTTATTTGTGTCATACTGTGAGTCTTAGACATTGGGTGTTATGATTACTCCACTCACTGTCTTGAACAAGTAGATAAATATTTAACAGCTCCTTCACCATTACAGACATAAGGATAAATAAACAGAAATGGCAACATTTGGATGAAATAATCTGTCTCGAACACAATGTTGGCACTGGGAAGTAGATTTCTGCTGCTTGTACAGCACTGTGGATAGAATTGTTAACCTTTTTGGTTACTTCATACATGAAGTTCAAGTATTAAATAAGTAGCAACAAAAATAACCAAATCCGTTTCTATTATTTCATTCTTCCATTTCTCCAGGTTCTTTACCACTCCACCAGTAAGGTCCAGATCCTTGACTTCAGCCTACACAGCAACCAGACCAGTGCCCAGAGACCTTTTGGTGTGGTCCAGGTGCTATATGGACTTAGAATCATTAAGATTGGAAAAGGCCTCTAAGATCATCTAGTCCAAATGTCCAATACTACCCACTAAACTATGTCCTTGAGCACCACATTTACACATTTCTTGAACACCTTCATGGATGGTGACTCCATCTAGTCCTGTTCCAATTCCTCACCGCTCTTTCTGAGAATAAGTGTTTCATAATGGCTAACCTGAACATCCCTTGTCTCAACTTGAAACCATTCCCTCTAGTCCTATCCTATCACTGTTACCTGAAAGAATAAGCTGACCTCCACCTCACCACAACCTCCTTTCAAGAAATTCTAGAGAGTGATAAGGTTCTCCAGATTGAACCATCCCAGTCCCCAGCTGTTCCCCCATCAGACTTGTGCTCCAGAACCTTCACAGCTTTGTTGCTCTTCTCTGGGTACACTCCAGAGTCTCAATGTCTTTCTTGTAGTGAGGGGCCTAAAACTGAACACAACGCTCAATGTTGCACAAACATTGCACAATGCACAAACCTCATCAGCACTGAGTTCAAAGGCACAACCACCTCCCTGTCCTGCTGACTACACAGTTTCTGAAACAAGCCAGGTTGCCATTGGCCTTCTTGGCCACCCGGTCACAGTGCTGTCTCACGTTCAGTTGAGTGTCCATCAATACTCTCAGATCATTCTCCATGCAGATTTTCAGCCACTGCCTCAATGAAGACAGTAGTAATGCATGAGGTTGTCGTGACCAAAGTGCAGGATCCGGTGCTTGGTCTTGTTATAGCTCATACAATCGGCCTCAGCCCAATGATTCTGCCTGCCCAGATCTCTCTGTAGGGCCTTCCTACACCCAGGTAGATTGATACTTCCTCCCAGCTTGGTGTCATCTGAAAACTTACTGAGGGTGCTCTCAATCCCCTCATCCAAATAATCAGTAACGATACTGAAAAGGACAGGCCCCAGTATCAACCCATGGGGAACACCATTTGTGACTAGTTACCAGCTGGATCTAACTCCATTCACCATCACTCTCTGGGCCCAGACTGCAGTCAGTTCTTTACCCAGAGAAGAGTGTACGTGTCCAAGCCATGGGCTGCCAGCTCTTTGCATAGGTGGCAGGAGAGATCTCACCATAAATACTCCCAGCAGAGATCTTCTACACCTTCAGGATCAGAAGACACAAGGAGAACATCTAGAATCCAATCAATTTCTCACACAAAATGACAGATATAAATCAACTGCAGAATCAGACCAACTCTATAAGAATTGTGCTGGTCAGCTTCTTGATTCCAAACCATCGCCCATTGTGCTTTCCACCACAAAATAGCCCTCCAGTAGAACATGGGTGTTCTTTCCCATTTTGCAAATTTTCAACAATATTCTCTGTTTCAACTAAAGCTCCATTCGTCTTCAAAAGCTATTTCTGACTTCTGTGTTATGACACCACAACAATTTCCTGCTTACAACAGAGTCAGGGATGGCAGTGTTTCAAAGAGGACTAAGGTCATTACAAGTGAAAGTGTCTGGGAAGAAGAGGAAAAGACAGATTAAAAATGAGTCCTTTTTATGTCTAGACATTTCTGCATGAATAAACATCATTACAGTGAAACACATATCTGAATGAAGAGTAAAGTCTGTATGATCATATTCACATGGGCTAAAACTCAGGCCTTTGTCTGAACTTGCCCAAAGGTCTTTGCATAGCTTTAACCTCTACTTGCTAACAAGTACAACAAGCCTGTTTGGCTGGCCTTAGCACAAGAGCAGAACCTGGAAAACTTAAAACTAATAAAAGTATAAATAATAAAAAAGGGAAATGAAAGCAAATCTCCTCAGTAAAAGAGCAGGAGACACAACAAAATGAAAACACTGCTCTCAGTAGTACTGTGTTACTTGTTTCCTCTCTGTGACACCCTGCCATTGGTGCCATTGGGAAAATATCTACATTTTTAGTATGATGGAAGTGTTTCACTCACGTGGTAAAGTAAGGTCTTTCATCATCGATGTTAATTATGTTTATATTTACTGTTTTAGTAGAGTTTAGTCCTTCTGGATCGGTCACTGTTATGTTTAAAAAATAGCTGTTAAATAAGAAAACAAATCAAGAATCACTCTTTGGCTACATAGCAAAGCACTACCCCCTGCAAGCACACGGATAAGATAAATTCTCACCAATGTGGATCCTTCTCATAATCTATTTTCTTTTTTGAAAAAATGTCTCCATTTTCCAAGATCTGGAATGGCACTGATTCAGGGAGTGGTGAATACTGAAATGAAGAGGACAATGAATCGGTTTCTGCATCATTTTCATAGATTCATAGATACATTAGGTTGGAAATTTTGTTTGAGCATCCCTCCGCTCTTGCACTGCTTTGTAGAAGGGCTAAGGCACAGCGCGGTGTCTGACCCAGAACTGCGTGGTGAAGTGCACAGACACACAGACACATTCCCCACTTAGAGTCCAGTGCCTGAATGTGTTCTTCTATAAAACAAAAGCCAACATGGCAGAGCTGCAAAACAATTCTTAGCTAAGTGCTTCACTTTTTTCCTTTTTGCAGACAAAGTTGTCACTTCCCAGGGATTTTTGCTGATACCAAGAGTATCTTCCTGTAAGCTAATCCATTTGCTTAACTGAGGGTCATAGTGTGCTCTGGGATTGCCATAAAAATGAGATTCCGTTGCATTGTAAGCAGTTTCCTTACTGTCTCATATGAAAGAATTTACATTGTGACATAGAAGATAAAAAACTTCACATACTTTCTTCATTTTTTGTCTTTCACATTACTTTGAATACACGATTCCTGCTATATCTCTGATTAACTGCATCAAATTCTGCCTTCAACGCTCCTTAATTTTGGAGTACTGCAAACTCAAAATACAATTGTGTCCTAACATTGAGGCTGAGTTTCTTCAATTTATTATTGACAATGCTTCAACCTTTTCCAGTGTTCCTGATGATGAAGTGTGTTGTTGGAAGAGGCAATTAGCACTTCAGATGCAGTGCTTGATATAATTTCTATATATTTCCAGCTTACTTTGAGTACACCATTTTCAGGATCAGTTGCACTGACTCTGTAAATGAGTCCAGGAGGCGTTCCTTCCAAGACATAGATCCTTACAGCTGCATGGAGAGAAGTGGACACAGTGTTAATTGCACAAGAAAGAAGGGCACACCAACAAGAAGACTGGCACTCTGAAGCTGTCTGGGTGTGTTACTGCCTGATGTGTGCTCTCACTTCACCAGTGTCCTTCCAAAATTCTCACAGGAATGAGCACAAATGCTCAAAAGATTAAAAGGAAAAATGTGTATCTGCAGACAGACACCCCTCACTGGTAGCTGAGAAAGACTGATCTGTAAATAAGGTCTTCCCTGAGCTGCTTGATGGGTATGGAGCACAATTGCATTTTGTAGATACATGTCTGTTTCAAACACGCAGATGGGGAGAACATGATCTGGCCTCCATTCCCATCCTCTTCACACCCACCCCTGCCCCCTGCCAGGAGAGCTCAAAGCCATTCCTCTTCATTTCTGCTTTTCCTTTACATCTGTGGGGTGAATAAATGGTAGATGGCCTGTGCATAATTTCTTCCCTTACTCCAAACAGGGAATACTCCTTCACAACTAAGCTGCCCCACACTCAGCCACTGGCAGCAGGCTCAGGCACAGTGAGAAACGGAACAGCAACTCCTTAGATCCCATTATTTGCTTTCTGCCCTTTGTGTCTGCTGAACCTGGCATTTCTGGGCTATTAATTGCTGCTGTGACCCCTGCTGACTGCTGCTTCTCATCAGGATGGTGGGAACCCTAGCACAGCGTAATGAGATGTTCCCAGAGGACAACAATACGAATATAAGGTTTAATGAGAGGGAGATGCTTTTTAATAACCAACGAATGCGCAATTAGTGTCTAATTGTGGCTGGTACTGTTAACTACAGCCACGCAGTTAGACAGATCAGACATCTGTGCTCACCAATTTATGGCAGCTCTAGCTGAGAGTTAAGCTGATGCATTTATTTGTAACAAGCTCCCACGTAGTATGTTTCATGCTGTGCCAATCCCCTGAAGTGTCACATTTAATTATTACTAGATTCCATCAGCACCCATGATACACAAGATACCCTCAACACCAAGAAGACACAGACTCTTCCCTCGGGGAAGCTAATTTGCTTTACAAACTAAACATTGTATGGAACGGAGCATCCACATGCTCGATGGCACTGGAGAAGCCGTGAGTTGTGGCTGTGCTGAGCCAGACCCTACAGACAGCCCAGCAGCACCACAGACAGATGCAGGCCATATAGCACTACTGTTCCAGATCTGGGGATTCGTAAGCCACTCCCAAACACCTATCATGAGCATATGGGTGTGATATTCTCATACTAAGGAAAAAAAGAAAAAGAATATAAGGAAAAAGTTCTATACAAGAAGGTTGGTGAGGCACTGGAGCAGGTTGTCCAGAGAGGTAGTGGATGCCCTGTCCTTGGAGGCATTCAGGGTCAGGCTGCACAGGGCTCTGAGAATGTGATCTAGCTGAAGCTGTGTCCCTGTGCATTGCAGGGCAGTTGGAGTAGATGACCTTTAAGGGTCTCTTCCAACTCAAATGATTTTATGATTCCATGATTGAATGTTCTTGCCTAAGTGCTATTTTGGAATCAGACACCCAGCCTTGTTGTTAACGCTGTTGCAGAATTTTACTTTCTGCATATCTGTGACCTGAGAGCAAACCTGGTTTCCTATGTGAGCAAATTCTTGCACAGCTACAATATACACTTCTTTAACTTTATCTTCCCTCTCCATATCAGTCCAGTTTCAACAAACTATGGCAGTACAGATCTAAACTGTGTTGGCTGAACCCCTGTTAAACTTTGGGTTCTCAATTCATATCTCTAGAGCGCTTCATCTCACAAAAAGAAAAAAAAACAACAACAAAAAATATCAAAAACAAACAAAAAGATAACACAAATATAAATAAAGGAACATATAAAAATAACACTGCTTTCATTTCTTCATTGTTCAAATGCATTTATATGTCTTAATCAGTTTTAATCAAATCTTCAAGAAAACTAAAAGGGCATTTCTGGAAAGGAAGCATACCAAATATTTGTGAAAATTAAACTTTGATAGAAAGTGCATCTAGTTCCACCCTTGTTTTCCTATAGGAAAATATTTGGACCACTTTAACTACAGGCATTTTATGCTGTTACATTCGGTATCTGATGCCATCTTTTTGATTGCTGCTCTTTTCACATGCCACAACTATCTTACTTTGAATTGCCATATTTCCTCGAAATACAGGACGTTCATTCTTATCAGCAACTTGGACAGTCAGTGTGTTGAGGTCAGTTCTCCCAGCAGTATCTTCAACAAAAATCTGTAAATCAAAGCTCTTTGGCATAGTTTCATAGTCTAGAATAGGGTTTCCAGTGGTGACAACCTGAAAATAAAAAATTTTATTAGCACATCGTACAAGAGATGTAAGTTACAGTCTATAGGAGTGAACACAAGTAAAGGAACACTTGTCATCAATAAGCAGTGAGTATTCTAGGTCGTCTTCTACTTACTGATACAGCTCTTGCCTGTGGCAGAAATATGAGAAAAAAAAGAACAGACCAAAATGTTGTGGTCTCATGGAGCAATGCAAGCACCTCTTGTGTGAGGGACAATCTGGGGAGGAGAAAGCTCAGCAGGAGCTGTCCTGCCTGGAAGGAAGGCAGTGTGTCACCTTCATGGCCGCAAGCACATCTCCTTTGCAGGAAGGAGCATGCAGCAGGAGCCTGTACAGCCCAGCAGGAACACGGCCATTCCCTTTGTAAGCAGGACTGACAGAAGACTTGGAGAAAACCACAGGAAGGAATGAGCTGCAAGAGCACACTGCGTGAGAGTGAGACCAGAACTGCTTGGGGAAACTGAACTAATTAAAAATTAATACGGGTCTTATGTTTTGTAAGCCTGGTAATGCAAATATTTGATTTGTTGAGATTTTTTTGAAAGACCTCCAGCTCTACACATCACCCCTTAATACAGAAGGCAATCATCGAATGGCTTGGGTTGGAAGGAAACTTAAAGCCTATGAGTCCCTTTCTTGTGCTGGGAGACCAAAGCCTGGATGTAGGCCTGGATCAGAGCAAGAGCAGGATGCTGAAAGTTGTATGCTATGATCCTCACTGTGGAGCCTAATAAAGAAACAAGAACTTTCCTTTCTTGGTACAAAAAAGGGAAAGGTGGCTGCTAACTTTGTGTAGCTAAAGAAATCTGAAGCTTGGACTCTGGTCATAGAGTGTTGTGTGTTGGGGCTCACAAGATGCGTGAAGAGGGCAAGTTATGTCAGGTTATTCTCAGTACTGCAAAAGAGTAGAGTCCAGAGAGAGTGTAGGAGGGGAACTCTGAAAGAAATCCTTGATTTTCACTGATATGTCATGATCAGAGAACAAATGCAGAAGTTTTGTAAGCAAAACTAGAAGACAGAATTCAAAACAGATTCAGTTAATGAAAACAGTTGGAGGAAAGTGAGCAGGGTCATGAATTTCTTTTGCCTACTGTGTGAAATAGTTATTCTCTGGAAACTCTATTCCACACTCCTGTATAGAGACTTCACAATGTGAATCCAGATTATCTCTTTTGTAGTTGCATTTGTGAAGAATGGCTTGCCACTGGCATAGGCTGTGAGTGGCTTACCTCAGTTCCAGGCAGGAGCAACGCTTACTAATAAATTCAGCATCCACACACCTGAAGCAGCTGCAGGTATACTGAGCAGCATCTCAAGTCACTCCATAACTGCCCACCCCTCACTTCATCTGAGAATCTCACTGCTCCTTGCTTTCCCCTTCAGTCCTGGGGAGCAGAGGAAGCATCACATCAAGATATCTTTGGGCAGCAGTGTATTTTTATGCCCTCAGCACAGTGTTCATATCTCAGTAACCATGAAGTTCTCAGAAATCCCAAAAGATATCAAGAAGTGTGATATTGCCCAGGCTTGCTGCAAAAGGACTAAATTTGGTTCATAAAAACAGGAGAACCTGTGCTAACAGGTATTTACCTAAGCTGCAAGCCCCATAACTCACATACAAAATATTGCCTGTATCTCAATAAAGATTTAATGTCAGTAAATAGAGCTGAGGAATCTTATTTTGGACCACATTGCTCTTGACAAATGTACCAATCTGCTAAAAATAGTGTAAGGAAATAAAAGTATCGAAGTTCATCAAATAAATTAACTAAGGAGACTCATGAGCATTTATCTTTGTCTTGTGGGATGCACAGTTTGTATATAGCTTTATTTATGAGTTTCTCATGACTGATATTCACTAGCCCAACCTCCTCATTCCAGTTCCTCAAGTGGGTTAGGAAACCCCAATAGCAGTTACAGTTCAGGCACGATATACGAAGTCCTTACAGGCAATTTGAGTAACAGGGCTGTGGTAAGACATGACAACGAGCTGGCACTTCGGAGTGACAGAGTCTTTTAGCTATCTGAAGGGTCATTTTTCCTTCAGGATAGTTTTCCACTCCCACTCATCAAGCAGCCCACAGTGCTGCACAGCGTGGAGATGGCACAGAACAGGAATGAGTGGGCACTGAAAAGGACTATATTTTGCAGCAGAAAGGACAGCTTTAATTCAGAATGCCAAAATACAACCTAGGAAGTGAGAAACTCCCAAGAAACCTCAGTAACACCCAGAAAAAATGTATTAATTTTTTTTTTAAGATTCTACTCAATATCTATCAGTATCTTTCAAAGGTGCTCAGGAGTGTCACTGTTGAGTCTCAGACATGCAAGTGGGCTGCAATGCGGTGGCAAGCCATCATGCCTCTGAACACTTGCTGCCAGTGATAAGGTGTGAGGCAATGTTTGCTAATTTATCCAGCAATGAAAGAAAGCTGGAGTCAATAAAACCTGCCTTGCATTTGATATAGAACAAGAGCACACAACAGATAGAAATAGATCAGGGATGTGTGAAAGTGTGATAACTTTGTACCTCCAAGCGACTTCCTCACGGGACACAGCTCTCTTTCAGAGTGAAACACAGCTTTGATCTGACTCAGCTTACGCTGTTTTGGAAGTGAGTCAAACTCATTTCAGTTCTAGGTGGGAGTGTTCAAACAGGAGCTCCATGTGATTTAAATAATCCACTTTAAATTCACAGCGACTTCATATTAAGTAGGTTGAAAAACTTACAGATAACTACAGATAAACCCACAAAACAGAACTCAGTCCTACATGCCCTTCTTAACCTCACATTTTCTAGAAAATCATGTTTTCTCTCACAGAATCAACAGAATTATTGTGATGAGTGGTTTCTGCCGAAATGCAATTAAAATTGTAATCAACATTGTTACTCATTTGTCATATCTACTGCAGTATGTCCAAATAGTACTACAGTCTGCATTTACAACTCCTTTCTGATTAACAGATGAGTCACTGTGCACTGTCAATTCTCAGCAATCCAGCAGCCATCAGCTGACAGGATGGAGCATTGCTCAAACTGAACAGAAAACTCACCCTGTACACAAGATCTCCTGTGGACACAATGGCAAATGCTTCCGTAAGTGGATTTGAATTTACTATGGTAGGATGTATTGCAACAGCCCCAGAAGATAAAGGAGAACCAGTTACATTGAAGGTATAAATGGAAACACCAGCTGGTGCATTTTCTTCAATGGTCCTTGTTGCAGGTAAGCCCCTAAGCAACGGGGTTCTTCTTCCTGCAAGATGAAAAGGAATGAAAAATTACTTCTAGGAGTCTCAGACTGGCAGGAGCACACAGCTGTTGCCAAGAGATGCCATTAATGAGCACAGAATGCCCCGATTTTCTTTCTGCTCATGAATGGTGGCATTGCACTGCAGCAAACCCAATACAAATGGTAGAAGAATCAAGCTTTTCTCTAATTCATTACTATGCTATTGCCACCTCAGGTAGCTGATGTTTAAGCAGTATCTTACTGCACTGCTTGCCTTCATATCCCCAAATTGGCTGCATACCTCAATGAGACAGAGAAGAACTGAATGCTGATGGCTTACCCAAAACACTTGCCAAGAAAGCTGGCAGCCATAAGTAAAACTTAGTGTTTTCTGTGTGCCAGGACAGCCGCAGATTGTGCTCACCAAGAGGCAGGCAGATCATATCCCAGCAACTACTGCAGCAAAAGTACCATGAAGTCTTTATTTTTGCTGGGCAGCTGCAAGGTAAAAAGCTGCTGGGAGGACTGTTCTGAGGCCATGGGGGCTGCAGCATATCCATACCTGGGAGCTCAGCCTGAGCCTTGGGAATGCCAAAGGGAAATGTGCTGTGTTGCAGTACCTTTAAATGGTGGGACGGAGCTATGTCCTTCTGTCCCACCTCGTGTGGCTGGGGTAGGATGGCCCACATCAGCCTCTCAAGAGGCCCTACAATTGCCATTCCTCAATGGCAGCAAGCTCTTTGATTTGGAGGGGAGAGCTCCAGGGGTTTCAAATGACATTAGAAGAAGCTTTGATAACTTTTGCACTAAACTATCAAAAATCTTTTTTTCTCTGACTCACTAGGGAAATTTTGGAGCATTTTAGGGACAGATTACATATGATTTGTGTTTGTGTGACAGACATTGCTTCTAATACTGAACTCTCAAATAATTGATCCCTATAGGACCAATGACCAAATGTCCTAGTGTCTGCTTCCTGAGAAGCAAAAGCTGTAGCAATAGATGACTCCATGAAGCAAAGCGTGGAGTACTATGGTCTCTCTTCCCAAATCCCAGTGAAGGAATAAGCTTTTGTCAATGTTCTTGAAGACACCAGAAAACACTGTCAATAAAAATTGCCTGTGTAAATGAGATTGAGCTGAGAGTGCCTTCTGGGGATACATTTCCACAAGTGGAGCTGAGCTTTGAATGTAACCTGTGACAGTATTCAGTATCCAGTACTTAAAACAAGTCACAGTTCACTGATGAAAAACATGTACGTAGTCAATGAAATAATTTTTAACATTTAGAAACACAGAAAAAAAAGTTACTATTTTCATGTTATCTTTGAAGAGTTCCTTGGCTGTTTACTCAGGATTTGTCTTTTTGGCTTTCTGATTTTACAAAAGTGCTCCCTCTGTTTCCACAAGTTCTTGGTTACCTCCTCACTAAAGGTATGTGAAGGATATCTGAACGATGAACCATGCTTGAAGAAATTTAATACACTATTTTCAGAATTACCAGCTCCGATCATTAGCAAATTCTGAACCCAATATAAAGCAGTTACGAGAATGGCTTCTGGAAATATATGTATATTCAAGCCCTAATTACCTGTGATTTATTAAGCTTTACAGAGGGCTTGACTCATATCTTCAAGCTTTTATTTTCCCACAGCCACGTACGTTAGACAAACACTGTTCTTCAGGACCAGTTGAGATTCACATGCAGTGTCCTGATAAAAGCCAGGGGGGCATCAAAGAAAACACCAAATACTGGCAGGTTTCTGAGGACTGGAAGAATTCATTCATTTTCTTGAGGGAAGGCGATCCTACATGGGAAGGCAGCTTGCTACAAGCAACTCTAGCAGTCATACACATTGCAGTTTGTAAATCTGTTTTATGTTGCTAACATGTACGTACTGGCAAACTTTTTGTGTTTTTACTCTGAGCAAAAATACTGATACCCTCCTAATATTCTCCATAAGTGTTTTTCTGTTCAGTTGCTTGTTTTATTTCATCAAATAGAAACGTTAACAATATTTGAGAGGACAATGCTATAGTATTAAGAGTAGACAGTGTTCCTGATGGAACTGACCTCCTTTCCCACTCCAGCACTGTCATACTGAGCAGCAGTTATTGCACACTGAAGAGCCTCTTCCAGAAAAAAAATCCTGTGAGAGGTCATATTCTCTTCATTATACTGCTGTAACCACAGAGCCTAATCTATTTCAGTAGGAAAATAATTGTTACTTGATTTTTTCCATCCGTGTCTGATCCCTAAATATGTATTATAAAGATCCCAAGAGACAGTACAACAGCCAACAGTGTTCTAATTTTAGCAGTGTAATGAAATCATGTTCTTACCAGATACTACTCCCAGAAAAATGAAGAGAAGGAATGTGCTCTTCATCGTCTTTACAACCCTGTCCTTCATGTCCTCAGGATGCCAACTGAAGGAAGACCATGGTATGTTTTCCCTCATTTACAATCAGCTCCACCTAAATTCCTCCTCTTTGTCATGTGGCGTGAGAAATAAAACAAAGGACCATGTCTCTAAGGAAGTTTCTAAACACTGTCAGCTTGTTTGCTTGTCAGGGAACTGCTCCTTGTTCACACTCCAGCCACAGGCCTGGGCCACACATGAGAAAACTGTCACGAATAATCCTTTCACTGCAATGATCTTATTTATTGAAGCATTATGAAAAGAATCTAAATGTGGAAATATTGCACTGCTTTCATAGCTCTGGCAAATGAGGCGCTCTCTTCACATACCAAGATCAAATACTCACGCTTTCTTACTTACACCTGAAAACTTGAATTTTTCTCATTTCACCAGGTACCAGAGAATTACTCAGAACACCCACCGCCTGCCTGGAGGTGACACTGCAGCGCATACACATGACAAAGTCAGCTCTGTCATAGTTGTCTCAAGAACAGCATGGACAACCATGCAAAGAGCAATGGTTCCTTGGTTGGGCATTTAGTACAGCTAATTCACAATATACCTGTGCAACTTTTACTTTTTTGACCTAAAACCAGTCATTTTTGGTGAAGCACATCATAGAGGTGGCACTAATACTGGAATTGGTGGAGCTGAATGCAGTAAAGGTGCATCAATATCAACTCAGAGAATAATTTACACCGGAAGGGACTTCTGGAGGTCACCCAGTCAAATACCCTGCCAAAAGCAGTCCCAATTAGATAGAGTTGCTCAGGAATTTGTCACTTTGTTCTCAAATACTTCCACAGAAATTAACCAGCTCTGCTAAGAAGTAGGAGCTAGCAATTTAGGTTTAACACAGCTTTGAAGAAGCCACACCGATTTGTGAGCCTCTAGATATACCTCTGGATGGTTCTCCATGATGCTGTGGCTGTCCCAGTGATACTGCTTTGGGGAATTGTAAGAAACATCCATTTGATAGTTGAGTTGTGCTTCTAGTGCCTGCTGAGTCCAGGTATGACCTTGGCCTACAAGCGAATGTGGCTATACTGTGTCACCTGGAAGCACACACTGCCCCAGGAAATATGAGTGTAGATACTATATTAGCAACACGTAAGTATATATTTGGAAGACGTCACCTTCAAATGACCTTATTATGCCGATAAGACATTAATGCATATGTATTCATAGCATAAACAAAAAGTCTGACCTGTCCCCTTACATACCAGGTCATTCCGCAGCCCTTCACATACACTTCCTGGGTCTGCAAAGATGCTTTTGACTTTAACAGACATCTCACAAAGATGAGATCTGTAAACACAGACATGAATGAGGCCTGGGCAATGAGTACATAATCTTAAAAGTTACCAGAACAACGTGAAACTGCTGCTAGATTTTTCTCTTCCTTCTAGTTTTAATGTCTAATCTATCCCATTAAACTGCTATTTCTTTTACTTTTGGAAGAGCTGAAGAAACACAAAGGCTAAATGTTAAAGTCTTTCAGGTACATTTTTATATTTGTTTAGCTTCTAGTTTGATAGGTAGTTCCCATCCTAAGCTCTGAATAGCCAAGCCATGCCACAACTCAGAGATCACAGTTTTTTACCCTTTTTCTTTCTCTTCATTCTTTGGCTGCTTAATAGAGTTTGTTAGTGGTGGTGGTTGTTTGTTTTGTTGTTTGATGCTTTTTTTTGCCTATAAATACATACTTCAACATCTTCGTTTTGTCCCTCCTTTGTATGAGAATCCACACAGATCTACTTTCAGCAGGAGATCAGTATCCAAAGACACAAATCAGACTTTTCCTGTACATCTTATGCCAAAGACACCATAGAGGGACCTTGGAAACATGGATGGTAAAAGCATTTGGAAGATGTATATGCTTAAAATGCCAGCCACTTCCCAGTTTCTCCTGGAAGTGCAACAGCTTTCAACTGCTGTGTGAATTCCCGAGGAACAGTTGATATGTTTTCACTCTAAATCTGTCTCCAGGGCTTCTAGGTAGACACTGATAAGCCTCCTGGTTCAAGCATGTTGTGAGAAGATCCCACAGAGGTGACCAGGGAGACCAGGGGAGGTAGAGAGCAAGGGAGGAGGGGGCAAAGGACAGCTAGGGAGGAGTGCCTGTGAATAGAAAGGGCTCTGACTCTCTCTTCCTCCTTTGGGCACTGTCAGTACCTCTCAGTACCTCCCTTGGCCTCTCCTTTTGGTATTCCCCTGCCGAGTTGGTTTCTGTGGTTCCCTGATCTGCCCTGTCATGTTGTGAGGAATGTGAGTAAGGTGTTACAGTTTAGAGTCCCAAAGTAGGAAGAAAATCAAATAAAATCAGTAAGTATATCCATATTGCCAAATATAGAGATGGTGAGGAAGAGATGAATTAGATAAGGTGAGGAAAGCAGAAGGAGCTCACTGGCAATGAGCTCTGCTGCTACAGGAAGGACAGGGATGAAATCTCTGGGGGTATGAACCAGCCAGATGAAAAGAGGTCAGGGCAGTGTAGGCAAGAGTGCAACCAGGGAGTTGGCAGGCAAAGCAGAGGGAGGAAAAAATTAATTGGAGCACATGAAAAGGTCAAGGAAGGAGCTGGGGTTTTAATCATTCTTTGTTTTTCAAGATGATTTGAAACATGGACATTTTAGAGCACTGCTGGAAAAAAACACATTTCCAAAAAAGTATCTTCTGGAGGATTAGGTAAGATTGAGAGAGTGAAAGTGCTACACCTTTCAAGAAATTAAAGGTCTTTGGCTCAGGAGAAAGACCAGCAGATCAGCATGTGAGAGACTGCTCCCGTCTTAGGCTGAGATGCAGAGATAAAGCACACGGGAAGTGAAGATATCAGGTAGAAAAGAGTAAAACCTGACATGCAGACTGACAATTGCCTGTCCTCAGGAAACTGAGGGATTTTAGCATAGGCCGGCATCAGAGGAGCAGTCTCCTTGCATAACAACATGTGCAGCTTCAGGACTCCTTTTTTTTTTTCATATGCATTTAATTTTCAACTGCCTTCTAGTCTGTTAACAGGAAAAAATGTTCTCTCACTTTTCAAACACATCAGAGGTTCAAGACACAGTTTTCTCATTAATAGCTACTTCAGCCAGGGCAGTGGTTCTCTTTTGTGTAGCCACCCCATAGGAAAGGAGACATTTTGCCCTTACTGTGATAAATACCCACTAAAAATTGCGCAGCTTAATCAGAATTTTCCCACCCCTGATCCTACTTCAAGTCAAGGTATTTACTGGTATTTCACCAATCAAATTACTCAGATCGTCAGCTTTTATTTTCCTATCCTTTCTCTTTAAACAGTACAGCTTCTCCATCCGCTGCCTTGGTAACCTTTCCTAAAATATTAAAAGTGTACCTCAGCATCCTACACCAAAAACTTATGCACCATTTCATTTGATTTCTCAGCTAAAAGCTTCCTCCATATTATCTGTGAGTAACAAGAGCAAGCTAAAAGCCATGAGTAGTAACCAGGCTACCTCAATCTCATGATCCCAGCTCAGCAAGTTTAGTAACTGATCCCATGCAAGTCTGTAAAAAAGTCCCAGACAGATATCTGGGCCATCTATTTTCTAGCACTGACTTGTAGACACACAAACCCACTAGTCATCTTGATAATTAACTTAGGTGTCTGTTAATAAAATGCACTTCCATCACATCAAGGGCTTTTATGGGATCCAGGTTTAAGTAAAGAACAGCCTAAAATCTGGGTGAGTACATGTAGAAGCCTGAAAACATAGTTGTTGTCAGAACTGAAAACAAGTTATCTCACTGCTCCATTCGTTATACATCCTATGGATGAGAACATTTGCAAAAGAAAAATGAAACCCAGGAGACCGCCATTTCCTACTTCATAATTTGAGCACTCATTTTAGGGCGCTAAGGCATTAAGATAGTTCTGATCCTTCCCATTTCCTCCCCTCCACCCTGCCTGCTCAGCCTCCACCTTCCTTCCTGTTGTAATGACAAATGTGGATGGAGGTGGACAGTGGATCATAGAATCTCATAATCAGAGGGTTTGGCAGGGACCTCTGGAGATCATCTACACCAACCCCCTTCTAAAGCAGGTTCCCTGCAGTAGGTCACACAGGAAAATGTCCAGGTGGGTTTTCAGTATCTCCAGGGAAGGAAAATTCCACAACCTCTCTGGGCAACTCCCATTTGTGCTCATCACTCCTTGTTCCGTTGCTGTACTGAAAAGGGACTGGCCTCAGCTACTTGACACCTGCCCTTGAGATATTTATAAGCATTGGTAAGACACTGAAATTAGTTCACCAAAGCTTTAGGTACAGGATCATATCATAGGATCACAGAATGGCTTGGGTTGGAAGGGACCTCAAACACCATCTAGTTCCAACCCCACTGCACTGTGGGCAGGGTTGTCAACTGCTAGATCAAGTGCTTGATCAGGTTCTCCAGGGCCACATCCAGAACCATACACCTGAGTCCTCCCTATAGAGAGGTCAAGGTCAGGTCCGTCTCCAAGACCACACAGAAATTCCAGAGGAGTGCTAGGTGCCGATTGTAAGATACAATCATTTTTAACAGTATATTGTTGCAAAATATTTTTCCCTTAAAGAAGGTCTTTTGCTGTTTAAAAATACTATGTTTTGTTGAAACAAACCATGTTTCAACAAAACATTACAGTTGGTGAAACGCAAGCTTCATTATTCACTCAGTTGAGCAAAAGTAGACGTTACCAGAAACTACTTTGTGTTCTGCGGTTCAAGATCAAAAAGACATGGTAGTTTAGAACATCCAAAACCTGCAGTAATTGCTGCCTCTAGTCCATGCCAACCAAGTATGTCACTTGAATTTTAATCATGTGAGTTGTCTTTAAATTCCAGCACACATGAAAATTCTGTGAAAAATGCACTGAGGTCGATGAAGTCTCCTAAGTGCTGGAAATTGGATCGAGGCCTGAGCTCATGTGGCAATACCTAGTACCTTGGGATACAGTATTTACTGCAGATTACAAATTTATCTGTTATTGTAATTGCCTGACCACCTGGGATGATTGGTAAATATATAAACAGGGACTTGAAGTAGCAAATGATGCAAATGCAACAAGAATGAATGCTCTGGGCAAATACGGGTGCAGAAACTCTGAGGTTTCTATGTACACAACATGATGCACTTCACTTAGACATACACGTCAATATACCACCGAGAATTATTTAACCAGGCCGTTGCATCACAAACCACACTGTGTTCAGTCTATTTTATTCAGGAAAAGGGATTGATTACATTCAACAAAAAAGACTTTTCATTTTTGCACAAATAAAATATGTTTATGTTCACTATTTTCAAAAAGAGCATGGAATTAACAGAAAAGAGTACAGCTGGGCACAGGGCAGGAACTCACATGGTGGAGTGTCACTCAGAGGGGGAAAGTTTCTTACACTTAAGTTCCTCCATTTTTGGAACAGGAGGGCTGAGGTTATTTCACTACTTCGCAGCAGAGGACTCTTTTATGAGGGGCCTAAAGTACGTGCAGAGTAACTTATTCAGGGCTCTGTGCATCTGGGGATCCTGTCAGCTTCTCTATCCATCACATTACTGCACATCAGCTGCTGGTGGCAACAGCAGGGTACATAGCCCTACCATCAACATTCTTGTGCTCAGCAATACCACTGCAGTAGCACCATGACTTTCTCAGCTATGAGGCATGAGAGCATGAGGACAAAGACTTGTCAGGTAGAGGATTGAAGCAGGGGCTATAGCATGTTGGTAAAGGGAAACAGAGGAGGACGTTCAGGGAAAGTTGAGGAGTGGGAGAAAGAAGAAGATGGGATATGCGAAGCTGGGTCCTGATCTGAGGACATGGAGATGTGCAATAAGAGGACGAGGGAGGCAGTGTGTATGACTTTGGGATCTTAGAATTACCAAGGCTGGAAAAGACTTCCAAAATCATTCAGTCCAACCATCCACCTACCACCAATATTTCCCCACTAAACCACATCCCTTAGTACAACATCTAAATGTTTCTTGATCACCTCCAGGAACAGTGACTCAACCACCGCCCTGGACAGAGCAGCAGCAGCATAGGAGTGGGTCTGTCATCTGGGAAACAGATTATGTGGTGAGGGGAATGTGAAATGCTCATTCAATAGATCTGGTTCTGAAAAAGTGTGTCCTGAAGACAAACATAGTCTCAGCTACACAAAGAATGTAATGCAATATTCATAGCTGGCTCTGTTCCTTGCTGCCTGTGGGCTCTGAGATCAGAAAAAAACCTTTAGTGATATCAAACAAGGATAGGGCCAAATTCATCTGGGTACAGATACAGAAGCGCTTTTTTATGGTTGCTGAGTTCAGATGATGCTTATTTTATCTGAGAACAAACACAAGTGAAAAAAATGAGCCACAGATGAGTGGTATGAAGCAATACGGCTTCTGAGTAATGACCTGACTGAGTCTATCACCACATCAGTAGGCAAAAGGCAGCAGAAAGCAGTGCAGTACTTGAGACATAAATATTTCTTCCCTGTGGATCAGAGCACAAACAACATGAAATCGCCTGAGAACACAAAAGCTTTCTTAATGAAATGGAAGAGCCCATGAAGTAAGCATACCTGTCTAACAAACGCTTTGACAGAAAACTGAGAAGCTTTAAAGATAGGTGGGGGAATATACAGAGAGAGAGTAAATCTCTGCAGCTCAGACTGCCCTCAGTGACACAAAACCTAGCTCCTATGAGCTATGTGGGTGATAACAAGGCAACAAGGTCAGAATGTGTCCCTTTGCTGTGCATCACTCCCCTGACCGCTGCTGGAGCTGAGGGAATATTGCCATCTAGTGCCACACGGAAATCCAGCTGTCTGCAGAGAAAGCCATTGAGTTCCTCTAGGCAGGGTCACAAAGCATATTAAAAGTGTGGGAGGGATGTCACTTTAGTCAGTGTTTTTGCTAAGTCTGTCATTCAAAACGGTACATTCCCTCATTAAAAAAAAAAAATAAAAAAATAGTATGTTGTGTGAATTGAGTCATAATGCATGGAGGACAGACCATGTTCACATTAGTTCAGAGGCTGTGAAAAAAGTGCAAATGTACTTGCCTAATATTTCAGCAACTAGCAGTCAGACTGACAAGAAGTCATTCAGGATCGGATTTACCTCTCCCGCCTTGAGTTGAATGGAACACAGACCTGTCATGCACACAGATGTGCTACACAATCACATCTGGCTTCTTTGGAAAACAAAGAGGCATTACTAGGACACAATCAGGATGACCATATTTAGCCCTGTTCTTTAGGATGCAATATGCGGTGAAAACAAGCACTGTCCCATCCTGTATTGCATTCCCTGACAGGCAGACACACTGGACTGTAACATATTTTACAATCACCTCTGTGGGCAGCAGTATAAGAAACTTCCTTTCATTGTCATGCCAGAAAGGGCCCTTAGGGGTGAGAGAGCATTTCAGCTCCCCTCCGCCAAGCCCCTGCTGAGCCAGTGATGAGGGTTTTTTTAATCACTGCATATGTCTGAGATACTTTTAATGAGGCCGTCAACTCACTTATCTATGCTACCAAATACATGCCAGATTATAACAACTTCCAGTCATTGCCCATCTGGAGCAGATTCAAACCAGTGGTTGATATGCAAAAGCAATTTGAAATTCAGAATCAATTAAGCAATCAAATCTTCCAGCTGCAAACAGTGTCCAGGTTTTCAAGCCAGTAACATAATGTCTGTATATGTTGACTTAAAACTACTTAGATGTCCCATCAGTACCTCTGAGTTAATTGGTATGTTATTGCTTGTAGCTGTGACATTATCCACTAAACATGTAAAGAAAAGGATTCAATCACAGTAGGAATCAGAGTCAATAGTGTGAAAGAATAATATTTTTCAACATGAGAAAATGTAGCATATTTGAGATAGCCACAACTCCATCTTCTTTCAAATACCATGAACCCCAATTAAGCAAGAGGCTGCAGAATTAATTTGCTTACATTTCATAATTTATTTCAAACTGACAAGTATAAATCCTTACAGGGGATTTTTCCTCTCCTATGCTGATTGGAAAAAAAAGATGTCACAGATCGTCCTAAATGAAGAATTATTTAAGCACTGAAAAGCTTCACAGTAATACCAGTGAATGAATTTCCTGTATGAAGTCAAACTTTGCTGGGATTTTAGGTGTATTTTCTTTGTTTCACAGAGAAGGTCACTTAGCAAAGACATTACATGTGGTATTAGAGAAGAGGCAAATGCCAGCACTGCCCCAAGTATCCATAAATATACATTAAGGTTCTATCTAAAAAAAAAATTTGAAAAGCAAGAATGGCAGACGTTTATAAATGTATTTTAAAGCACCTATAACTGTGATGCTCTAAAACCCTCACTTTTATCATCTCACTCCTCCATGACTAAGATTAGCTAAAATATCTAAGCTGGCAACTTCCAGAAACAAATACAAAGAAGCTGGCTGTGAATTCTGGAGATCCCCACACCTCTTCGTCCACAGGGATGCACAGTGACCTTCCAGATGCAACACAAAACCAGGCAATTTCTTTTGGCTTTTGCCTGAGACAAAGGCTAGCTCAGGCAGTCTGGGTGTTGTAGTAGGCAGGAAAAGCTAACTAACATCAGCCCAGTATCTTAACTTCTGTACTTAAGTGGCTGTGCACTCACCCAGAGCTGGATTCACACTGAAAACTCTCACTGACTTCACTGGGAGCTGATCAGCCTTTTAGGTTTGATGGAGCTGGGGAAGTGGCAGGAAGGTTGGACAGCTTCCTCACTGGTGTAAGCTGCTGAGGCTCTGCTGACATTTGCACCAGCTGAGCCTTTACCCCAGGCTACGCACAGCTTTATGAAAGCTATGACATAAAATAAATTCACAAATTATTTTACCATCCTAAGGGGAATCAGTGAGATGACATGCCAAATCTTTTTCAGAATGAAGAAGTTTACACTCCAAAATATTCATACACAAGGCGGTCCAGTTGGTTAGACAGTGGTAATGTAAACAACAGCAATGTCCATACGTGTATCTTTTGTCTCTGCTGACACTAATGGCAGATTTTTCTAAACATTCAGCACTACTGAGATCCAGGGAACTGGATATGTGAATTGATTCTGGATGAGATCTGAGGATGATGTGTCCAGGAAGGAGTGGCCAGGACATACTGGGCCTGGGCAAGAACGTGCCTGTGGAACCACAGCTTAAAACACTTCCTTTGTTCGTGTCCAGAGGATGTGGGTTAATGCTGGTCTAGGTTGTGGGATATACCATAAATGGGGTTTACAGACCTCGAAATCTCCAACATTGTTGCTCTTATGTGAATACAGGAATTCAGCCTTGCTTCCGTTTTGGAAAAAGGAAAAAAGAAGGAGAATTGTGCAAAGCATATTACTACTTGCTTTCTGCTGAAATGAATTCAATGCTCCGTGAAGTTTCAGAAGGGCAGTCATCATGTCCCAGCTAAATGGCTTGTTTGTAACAAATTACTTTCTATTCTTAAGCAAAAAAGAATTTAATCGAGTGTCAGAAACAAACTACGTCTTGACAGATTAGCAAGGTTGCTGCTGTTAATACAAATTTGTTGCCAGATTTGTTTACAAAACTTCTCTTTCAGGGATGGGTGAACTTTCTGGAATTTGCCAATCTTCTGAATAAATATTGTGGAGGATTTGTAAAATGAGAATTAATTAAACTTTTCTTCTGAGTGTAAACCAGACATCTTGCTCCATGTAAAAATTGCTTATAAGCAGAGGGAAGCCTTTTTGGAGTGCAGAGAAATGTCAGGGCTCTCTGCCTTGAAAAAAGAAAAATAAAAGTCTAACTCAGGACCTACAATTTATTCATTAGATTTGATATATCCCTCCTTAACCTTCTTCATACCTTTGGATTAATCTCAATACATTTGACTTCAGCTTTCAGATCCTCAAAGGTAGTAATGAGTTCTTTCTGCTTTAGCTGCTTTTGTAAAACATTCATTTCTGGAAGTGGGGCTTTTTGATACTGACTCCTATATGTGACTTGTGTTGCCCTAATGAATGTGCGTGGTTTTTTGGGTTTTGGATTAGAATTTTGTGGGGGTTTTTTGGTCAAATGCCACTAACCTGAGGTACTTACCCTTGACAAAGTCTTCCACTGCTACCATTGGGAAGATACTGCTTCTGACAAAGCAGTAACAACCTGAGGGACACCAGCATCACAGTCAGGGTGAACTAAGCACAGGGACTGTTAGTAGATTCTACAGATAACTTGTAAGAAAGTATATGGATTTCACAGAACACACCAGGTTTAAAAATGAAGCACAAAACACTCAGGTAAACAATCTTTGATTCTTTAGGTGTCAAATCAGGAGGACTGATTCTCATAATTACCTTTCCATAAAGCAATTCCAGCTTTTGAAACTATCAAGACTGTTTCTTCTTAAAGATTTGATCAGCCAGAGCAGAGCTATCACATGCTGCTGTTGTTCTAACTAAATTAAATGCCACTGGGTCCATTCTCCCAAAGCTTCTCTGGGTGCATTTGAGCAGTGTTTCCCATAGCAGCAAGTTGGTGCAATAGTTACACATCTCCATTTTAAAGACAGCCTCAAGCTTTTGCTTAAAGAAGCTAACACTGCCGCTGACAACTAGGAAATTCTGGCAGAGTCCACATGAATATCTCTTTCTATATTTGCTCAATGTCAAACATACTATCAGCACTGAATAAATAATAATCATAGAAACCTGGAGTCAGTCAGGAAAGTGCTGTGAAGAAGACATTCATATTATAAAACCTGAAGCAGCAAAATTATCACACCATGACTCTGGGAAAACTGTTCTTTTTCCTTTTTCTGCATTGTTTTCTTTTCCTAAATAGGAAGAAATGCTGCTGCTGCTGAAGGTACCAAAAAACACAAACCCTTTATTTGGTCCTGTATTACATAATGTAAGACAATATCTACACTGGGAATACCTTGCCTGCTTAATATATAAAATCCCTTCAAGGAGCAAAATGAAGAACATTTCTGATTTTAAAACCAAAGAATCCATTTCTAACTGAATAAACAAACAAACAAACAAACAAACCAAGAATGTATAGTAGAAATTTAATATAAATACGGGAGAAAGAGTGCAATTTAAAAGCAATTTTACCAGATAATCTTGTTCTTGATAATGTCTGGACATAGTCAACTTTTTTTTCTAAATACAGTTAAATCTCCACATTAAAACAGATTTATGCAAGCCATAAATCTTTAAAACAATGAGCAAAATTCATGGGGAATTTAGTCTCCAACTCTACAGAAATAATAATAAAGGGCAACTCCCCTTATTAAAACAAGTTGTATTTGGTAACTCTCATTTAATTCAGACTCTTGACAAACATTCAGGGTGGCTCTTTCTTCACAAAAGAATCAATTATGTCTCTTCAGCTGTTGATGTGTAGAGCTCCTATAGTATACAGAGGGTATTTCAAGACTGTACTTTTATGGTTGCAGATGAGAAGAAACAGATTCTTAATGTAATTTAAAATCTGCTTTTATAATTACTGCCAAGGATACACACACCATTTCTTTCTTTTTTTTTCTCTCTCTTTTTTTTTTTTTTTTCCATTTATTGGTCATTTTTAATGGAAATGCAGAAAGACCCAAGGTGTGCCTCAGTCTAATATAATTGCAATTAAGTTAGTCCAGGAACATTTTTCAAAAGATCTAATGGCAGTGATTATAAAGGAGAGGAACAAACTGAATCACAGAATGCCAAAAATCACCATCTGCTGAGATGATGGAGTATCATGCTTAAAGCTGTTAAGGTGTTACTAGAGCTGTTGTACGTTACAACATTAAACAGTTAATTGCAGTTCATGGGTTTTAAGTAAAAGGACTGGGGCCTGCTTTTTACCATAGCAACCACAGAACAAGAAATTTCTTAAAGCATGTATTCAATTCACATCAGCCAAAAAAAAAAAAAAAAAGCTAAGAAAATAAATATATTTGGGATTCAGTATTTAAATTGTGATTATTTTGAGAAATTCCTCATTCCAAATCTACATTCAGAGTATCTTGGGCAGAATAAGGCATTTGTTCAAAAACTGCCAATAGGCTTTCCTGAGGGACAAGAAGATGAATTAGATTCTGTATCTTATCTCACTACCAACTGCTAAGATGACTCCTGCTGCTTAGGTAAACAGAGTAGGGAAGTGAGTGGAGAGAAAAGAAAACTTCTGTCTTGTTGATGTGTGGCCAATTGTGCTGCAGACAGGGTATGGGTATAAATGAATCAGTAAAGATCACATGTGTACCATTGTTAACCTTTTGCCACCCCAACATTTCTTTTGTTTGCTGAGGTCAGCTTATTAGTGTTCTTTTAGTAAGAGAAATAAGCTACAAGGACAACATTTCTGATTGTTTAATCCCAGGTCATGTCAAGTTTGAGAGGAAGGTAAAGGACGGAGAAAAGGAAAGTAAAATGACAGCAGCAGCATCATTGTTCTGAAAATAATAACACATGATGTTTTGATACTGATAGAACTTCTTAACCATGTGCCCTTTTGAAATAAAATGCTGGTGAGTTAAAATACCTTTCAAGAATTGGTTCTGTTTTAATGGAATAAGGATCCTGACATAAATTCTTCTGAAGCCTTCCCAAAGGCTGGATATCTGTAGGAGAGGCAGATTCGAGGGGCCCTGCAAATCACCTGGAGCAGCAATTTACAAGGTAACATAGGCAGGTGAAGAATAAGAAGGATCGAGGTCATTGTATCCAGAGAATACACTGAGGACAAGAAACAACAGGAAGGACTGCATTTCACCAGCCCTGAACTAACTGAAGATTTGAATAAGGAAATGTTTTTAAAGCATCTGTTGTAGCTGCTGAAAACAGTTATGTCTCTGGTATCTGCCAGCTCTCATAATCCTCTGCTGTTGTTTTAAAAGTGTGCAAGGGAAATTTTGCGAAACCTAGAACCAATAATCCCATGGCCAACACAGGATGCTCTTAGGCTCTTGCACAAAAATGAGATGTGAGAACCAAATAGAACAGCTGGCTACACTAGGATTCAGATTGACAAGGGCAGACTGAGGGGGCTTTGTCAACTGATGTAAAAATTTCAGTAGGCAAAACTATTAAACAAAGAATAAATGGAAGATTTCTTCCATATATGAGCCCCTTCAAGACCTAGAGATGCCCTTCACATTTTCCCTCTACAAATACAGGAGATGTGTTCACATCACAAAGCATCTGATAAGCTCTTCAAACAAGATCACTTCTAACCCATCCAACATAGACTTAGTTATCCATTTCTAGAAATTCATGTCATACTCCTATTAAATGTTGTGTATAACGAGGGACTGTTTTTGAGTCTGCTCCCCACCATAATTCATTCTTTACATACATCCACTGATTTGTATATACAAATACAAAACTTCCTGTCTGTATTTCTTTATAACAGCATGAGAAAAGTTTTGCTTCACTGATTAGCTTTGGTAATATTTAACAGTGCCCAACTCTACTGTAACCAGAACAAAGAAATCAGTAAAATTCCACTGCTTATGCTATTAATAGATTTGTGAGAGTTGTTGTATCAATTGTGCTAATTTTGATGAGGTATGAGGGTGTAGAAAAAGATGACTGCATTGTTCTTTTAACCAGAAGAGTACACACATCCCTTGCCACAAAGGACTGGCAGTCCAAATATACTTGGACAAGTAAAATTCTGTGAGATTTTTCAGCCTAGTAACATAAAGCCTTCTGATTTTGGTATCCTTTCCCATATCACAGACTACAATTGCAATTGTATTTTGAAGTCGTTAGCTGCTGCAATGCCACCAGAAAAAAAGTGTTCATAATGCAGCAGGAAAAACTGGCATTGCATTATCAGGCTTCTATGGGGTCCTTGAAGGTAAATATGAATGCAAGTAAAAACAGAAGAGTTCAGACTTCAGACTCCAGAATAAGACTTTAATTCTGCATAAGGAGGAAAATAAGTTTGTGTTTTGAATTTGAACATTTCTAATTGATCTTATATAATAATAATTCAGAAGAACTAAACACAGAGGGTATCTACAGATGTCCACTGTCTCTTAAAGGAAAAGCATTTTTTTCTGTCAATGAAAAGATTTAGGAAATAAAAGCAAATTCTAGCTCTAATCTTGTATCAAATAAATGGCTACGTGAAGTACAACATATCCAAATACTGCATTTATATTCTATCTTAGGATTGTTGTGTTTTTTTTTCCTAAAACAGTATTGCTCACTTTTCATTAGTCTTGTAACTTCTGCATGTACAATACGGTATATGCACTGTACCTAGAAAGCAAGATGTAATTCAATGCCCAGAGCTGCATCATGGGAAGTTATTAGCTAGTTAAGTGTTTGATAGTTACAGATCTACAAAGATTTTCCTAATCTGAGCCTGGAAATTTGGCTAGCAATCAGCTCTTATGCATTTCAGAAGTGTGCAGAACCCAAAGGCATCACCTGATGTTTTTAATAATGTCTCAACTTTTGACTTCTTGTCTAGGGCTTTTTTGTTGTTGCTGTTGTTTTTTGTTTTTTGTTGGGTTTTTTTTTGCATCTAATACCAAGTACTATTAGTACTGTATGCTTACATTTCATCAGCTTAAAGGAAATAATATCTACTCATCGAACTATAATCTTCCAATAAACAAGCCATCGATGGATGACCTATTCATATCATTAAGAGGATTTAATTAGAAAATTCATTAGATCTGCAAGACTGTAACTTGAGCCCATTCAAATCTGACCTCTGCATCCATATTGTCTCTGTAATATGTCTGCTGAAGAATTTGGTGACAGAAGTGCAGGGTCACCCGCGAGATGTTTTGAAGGATGCTGTTATCAAGACTTATGTGAAACAGCCTCTCATTGCACACAAGCCATTGCCTGAATATTAAACATGTTTTATACTTCAGTTGCCTTTAGTTTCCAGGCATGTCACTCACTGTACCCAAATTACTGCTACGGCCTCCAAGATCCATTTGGGTTGCACAGAATTTCCAGTGTTTTTGTGAAGACACTACCTTTGACTCTTCCACACTGGGATAAGAATCTCCTAAGGACAAAGTGCTGCTGGACTCTTCAATGCAAGGAACTACAAGAGACTTCTCTGTACAATAGATCAGCCACAATGGATTTCTGGCACTCCACTTCCCGCCTCAGCCAGAAATACAAGATGAACAGGCTCGCTTTCTTCTGTGATTTCAACATCTGCTTCCTGTACAAGCTGGAAACAGGACATACCATAACAATTGTCAAACATTTCAGAACCTTGAGTAAGGTTTGATTTGAGATGGCTCCTGGAAGCAGCAAGGGCTTGGAGAAGTCAATATGAGTAGGTTTGGCCCTGTCTGCCATCAGCTGATGGAGGCCCAAATAAGACTGCCACCAAAGGCATCACACCTTTACCCTCACTGAAACCTCTCGTGTGGATGGCCCCAAACTTTCAAATCTGAACTGAGGTAAATTCAAGCATTCCCTGAATGCCCACAGAGCCCACTCAGGCTGAAATCTTTGATACTCATGTAGTCCTTGGGGTTTCTTTCCCCACAAGCACCCTGCTCGTTCCCATTGACTTCCTCACCTGCTGACTGTTGCCTTGGGTTCACTGGGGACTTTGGTCTGCCTGGGAGAGCCAGAGTTGAGTCCTCATTCACGGCAAAGGTCATTGAGCTGTTGGGAGGGTGAGACAACCCAGCACTAGCAGAAAACAGCAGGAGGGTGAAGGGGAGGCAGATCCCTGCAGCAGGAATAGGGGTCTCCAGCAGAGCCTGGGCCAGCTGAGGAATACTGGTGCCTTCCCAGAGAGAGGCAGAGTAGAGCTCATGAATGGAGAGAAAGACTGAGGTTTCTCCACAGGTGAAGAGGGTAATTCCAAACAAATTTCTGAGGAGTGAGGTGGTTTGCTAGCAGGAGGTAGAGAGCCTCCTCAAGGCTAGGAGAGACATATGGGAGAGATGTGCCTCTGCTGAGGGAGCCAGGAGAGAGGAGAGGCTCCAAACTGCAAAGCAGGGGATAAAAAACAAGACAGAGAATATTAAAAGGTGTATCAGTGTTCAGCAAGATAGCTGGGCTCAAGTGGGACGGTGGTTAGTTAAAGGCCTGAAGATAGCATCTCATGAGAGTGATCTGATGAAAGAGGAAAACCTAATCAGTAGTGTTTAGGGTATAAGTGACAGAGAAGAGGCAACAGAATTCAGAAAGTCTAAGTTTGGGAAAAAGGGGGATACAAACAGGAGGAATATGGCATCTAAGATGAGAAGGAGTGAAAGAAAATCAATTATGACCCAATGAGCGAGACACAGTAAAGTTGTTCTTGTGTCATGTGCTGCCAACATGGCGTTTGGGTAGCAAGCACAAGTGTGTGACTGAATAGAAAGTGATCATTACTCAACAGGGAAAGCTTTGTTTCTAATTTATTTCTATGCCTACCTCATGAGAAATGTGTGAAAACCTTTGGGACCTGTGTTTTGTGGTTTCTGTTATTTACAAAGTATTTTGAGAGAGCAAGGCTTAGGAAAGGAGCAAGCTGCTTGAATGCAGACTTAATGAGGCAAGGTAACTGTCTCCACCCCCAAGTATTTTGATCATGTGAAATCTAAACAACTTTGTCAAGTCTTTCAGAAATGCAGAGAACTCCTACAAGTTTCATCTTTTCTGTCCTGACTGGATGGTTAAGAGGCTATTCTGCATAAGGTCATCAGAAATATTAGAATTGATGTTATTTACCAAGAAACTGTTTTGAATTAATTAAAAACAAACAAACAAACAAAAAAACCCCACACAGATAAATATTTAATAAGCAAAATACAAGTGATTTTTGCTGCACTAATGCTAGATATATTTAATAATTTCAAGAAGTGCTATGACTCATGCACTGCCACTATTTTGAAACAATTCCACTGCAGTCTTTTCTGGGCTCCTGTCAATATAGATAAATATAATTTTAGTCTGTCAAGTGCTCTAGCCACACTGCCCGAGTTACAGAATCCGAAGGCAGGGACTAGGATAATGAAAAATCACCCACTACAGAGAAGATCAGGTTCAAAGGTGCACAAGTCCATGGGACCTGATGAGATACATCTCCAGGTTCTGAGGGAACTGGCAGATGAAGTTGCTAAGCCAGTATGAATCCTATGCTATGGCAGTACTGTGAGTTCCTACTAACTGGAAAAGGGAAAGAGATGGAGAGGGACATTTTACAAGGGCATGTAGAGATAGGACAAGAGGTAGTGGCTTTAAACTGAGAGAGGGTAGACTTAGAAAAGACAAGAGAAAGAAATTATTCACCATGAGGGTGGTGAGACACTGGAACAGATTGCTCAGAGGAGCTGTGGATGCTCCATCCTTGGAGATGTTCCAAGTCAGGCTGGATAGGGCTTTAGGGAACCTGATCTAACGTACGGTAAGGGGGTTGGAACTATATTATTTTTAAGGTCCCTTCAAATCCAAACCATTCAATAGTTCTTTGACCTGTCATTCATACATCTCATCTTCCCAAATAGACACAGTTAAAAATCTAGCTTTCAATTGTCTGCAATTGATGCACTTCCCTGACCCGCTCTAACACTACATTTCTCATCATAATTTTAGAACACAGACCCAGTATGTTTTAAGAAGTGACTTTGAGATCACTGTTTGATATGGGTTGTACCACATTGCTGAGATATTCAGGTGTTTGGTGGAAACCAGGACACAAGGAACATTCTTGAAGGAATTAAAATATTGGTAAGGAAAATGGGTCTGAACTGAACTCTCACAGATTTCTGGCCGAAATCTGAAACCCCAACAGAAAAATATGAAACACATTACTTTGCTTCTTACAGGCAATTGGTAAGTTCCTTTGTCCAGGGAAGATGCATGTACACAAACAAGTAGCAGGTAGAGCAGTGTTAGCTTTGATGTGGGAGGCAATCCAGATATGGTAATATGGTAGGTAAGATAAATTATCCTCTTGAAGAGCACGATAAATTAGCTGCAGTGCAGTGCCATGTTAATGCACTTAGACTACAACCAATATGTGAGCAAAATTGTTTAGAACAGGCTTTTAGACACTGGAACAGAAGGACATGCAATTTATTTTTTCACACCGCTTGCGTAACTCTCTTGGGTTTGAAATGTGCAGTAACTGTTGATTTCCACCTCTACTTCACAGCCATTTTTTGGTCATATTTTTCTTTAAACTCTCCAGCGTTCACTGTAATAAGGCAATGTACTATGCATTTTCTGTGCATAGGTCTGTGTAATGCACCTTTCTTTAGATTTCCTCTTTCATCTGATCGTTGTACTACAGCATTCTGGGCACTGTTCTTCATTTGGGGTGCATCAATTTGCAACACTTGTTTGAGAAATACCTTGTGTTGGAATACATGAGTGGTGGTACGTAAGATAAATTATATTCTCACTTAGAACTTCTTTTTCAGTTCTCCATTTTTTATTTTTTTATTTTTTTGACTGTTTCTTTTTTTGAAGCGCTGGCTTCTTTGGCTAAGATGGAACCAAAAGCTTAATTTAGAAATCTTTTTTCTAGTGTTATTTCAGGGGATATTAAAATAGATTTCTCTGCTATAAGTGTCTATTTAATCCAGTTTTCTAGCTAAAGCCTCTGATGATGGCATTCGCATACTCTTTGAGACACTTTCTGGGATCATGAAGTGATCACAAACAATACAGGGACTGAACTTCTGGCAAGTGTGGCTGCAGGGAGTGGGTCAAAGTGGCTTCCACATCTGGCTTGCTAGGTGCTGGGATGTTTTAATGACAATCCCACATGCATCTGTTTGCAGAAAACTCAATGTAGGATTTTTTAGCTATCTGTTTTGTTTAATTGATTTAGCTACTGTTATTATCACATAGCACAGTAAGATGCTACAGTGCAGAGAAGTTTCAGAATCAGTTTCAGGGCAGAAAGGCAGGGTTATTTGTGGGTTTTGCACTTTCTCAGTCCAAACTTCTCTGGTATCACTTCCCCAGAGATGGAGATTTTGTAATAATGAGAGATTTCATTTATCCTGTTGGAAAGAGAGCCTAACTACAGACTGATAATCTACAGGCTACAATTAGCAAGAGTGTGAAAATAATCTTAAAAAATTATTCGTACACATGTCAACAAATAAATTAGTTTAACATTTCTCAAGATCCTGTTAGAGAACCAAAGTTTCAGTACTTCTGTGACTGACAGCCAGTTAGTTTGCTGGGGCTTTTCGTATGCAAGCTCTGTCACTGACAGTCTTTAAGAAAGCCTTGAGATTCATTTACTGTTCCATTCCCACCAAAGTGGATACCTGGGTTCATAAAACTGTCTGCTATGTAATAACTTCTCTATGTAAGATAAAACCACTATTGTGGAAAATCCATTGTAAAATGGATTCTGAGAAGAGCTAATGAATCTCTTGCCAAGCTGCTTAAATCATAATGATTTTGTCACAAGAACATCATACATTTATAATCTTGTTATGATAGTGAAGCCTTATCCAGCTGTTTTTTGTAATTATTTTGTAGCCAGTTTAAAGCCATCTGGTGCACTTATTGTCAGGTATACAAGATTTAAAGCAGAGGTTCAGAAATTGTTGTTGTGACTACATATGCAGCTTGAGCAACCTCGTAGTATTTTCTCAGTATATGATAGCAGAGCTGAAATGCAATCATGTCATTATTTATTTGTACATAGTGATTACATGTGATGTTTCTGACAGCCACATGCAAGAACTGCTGTTCCATTTTACTTTCTCTTACCACTTAGATACTGAAAATTATTGGAAATGTTGAACTGATCTCCATATAAACCAAAGATTGGGTCATAACTTTGGATTTCTTCTCAATGCCATAACTTTTCCTGTGATTTTACAAAGCCCAAGTTTTCAATTCTAATAAGTATATATAGGAACATCTGACTTTTATCTCCTCCCTGCTAAGTAAAAAGCTTTCATTTGGAGTTTGTCTTATTATTATAGATCAGTAATATATGGATTAAAAAGATTAGCATTAAGGTTTCATCTGTATTTTGATGCTTGTTACTTAAAGGCCTTTATTTGCTTACAATTTTCTTTTTTAATTCCATGTGATGATCAGAACATTGCAGTGTTTAAAGGCAGCTACCAAGATCAAGGCTGCACTATATTAAACTCTGAGAAGCACACAGTAAGAGAAAGGCCCTTCTTTGCAGCTGAAACAAACATACAATTCCACAGGGACTGGGAAGGGACAGAACACCTATCCTGACTGACTGAAATACCTTTTTGTGGCAGAGTGATTTGTTTAAGGTCACAGAAGAATTTAACTTTTGTACTGGTGTTCAGGTAGAAAAGAAACATGGGGCATGTTCCATCTTCGCTTACATGCATGTTTTGTTTTCTAAGAAAATAAGTCTTCTGTGATAACAATGTTTGTGCCTTTCCTTCTCTGTCTTCCTCTCCATCCTCAACTTTCGGATTCATTGATACAAATTTGGAAGAGGAGTAAAAGTCTTAGATACAACTGTCTTTCTACAAATGCTTTGAATGCCAATGCCAGGATGAGGAAAGAAGAAAGCATCTGAATGCACTTTTCACTGTAAAGCTGCAGCCCAAGTTCAAATTCATCACAGGAAAACCTTCTCTACTGTCAGGTCACCCATATTCCTATTTCACTGCACTGCTGTCCGTGCTGCACACACTGTCTCTCGATCTGGGGTGAAGTAGGACTCCTGGGGAGCAGCGATGGCACAGAACAGAGGCTGCTTTTCTTCAGCTTCAGGGCTTGTACCCTACAACCCAATGGAGTCAGACCCATCTGCAGTTTACCTGGGGATGGGGGTTCATTCCTTGGTGCAGAACATTAAGGAAGCACAGACATAATCAAAGCAGAACTTGCACTTCCCAAACAAAAGACAGTGATCACTGGAAGGTCAGGCATAACAGTTCTGATGATTGAGGAACCATTTGTTTAACGATAATGTTGTTCTTGAATACATATGGTAGGGAGGAGGAAGGATTCCTTGGGGAGGGCTTTGGAAATGTTTCCCTCAAACTGTAAATCATTGGATTGTTGCTTTTTAAGAAGGAATTGGTGCATCTTGCTTCTTTGATTTTATGCTAATTTTCTTTCATATGGTCTGTTTCTGTTAGAGCCTAGACTGTAGATCTGCGGCATGTCATGGCAAGCAGCATATAGATTAGTGCCATGTGTTAAAGTTGGAGTTTCTTCACTTCTTTTGCTTGGTTTGTTGCAGCTTGTATTATATAGCTTCCCCCCGCCCCCTCCCCTTTTTCTCAGCTGTGTGGTTAGGAGCTGCTTTATTGCTTGCGTATCCCGTGGCAGTGTTTAATATTAGTTAGATGATTGGCCATATGTACTTCCCTGAGATTTCTGTTGGTTTTCATTGGTGGGAATTTCCTGGGCTCTCACATCTTTCCTTTGAATCTTCTCTCCAGATACGTATATTTTGTGTTCACAGAACATTACCGTGTGAGGCTGCGTAGTGTAATTTCTTTCATTACAAATCTATTACGCTGTTGTCAAAGTCTTTGGCTCGACCACCTTGCCGTCAGTTCAAGCACAAATGCCAAACGTGGCTGACCATTAACTTCATGTCAGTTATCATTCCTCTCAAGGAATTCCGTCTCACTATTCCTGACTGAAGTTTTATTTGTTATGAACATGGATTAAGGTGGTTTTTTTTCTTTTTTTTTTTTTT